>CM045566.1:21496240-22091925 GCA_024721245.1 Mitragyna speciosa | reverse complement strand
ATACGACCATCGTTGTGTTATAAATATTTCATAATACAGTCAAATATGATCATTACAAATGTTTGTACTCACCAATTATATATAAAAACTATAATTGAAAATAATTGTATTATATAATTTTCAAATATTTATATTTTATGAAATAATACTTCAACAACTATTATATAAAATCTAAATTATAATTAACTCTATCCTCACTTAAAGACAACAAGGTCTAAGTCAAACTTTGTTGATAAGCTAAGTCCAAAATGTCAAAACCTCCGACCCTATCAAACCGACTATACCGTTGTCCAACATCTAATTTGACATTATTAAACAAAAAGGTCTCTTTTGGTGAAAACTCGTACTAACAAATCATATTTAATAGAGTCATTACCCCCGCATCAGAATGGATTAATGCCATTTGTATATCTGATTACATAAAAGTTAAACAAATCGCACGTCTTTACACCGAAAGAGAAAAAGATCTGTTGGGTACCTTTTTATCTTTAAGCGTGGATTGTGAAACGCTTTATTTATTTATTTTTTGAAGTGATATTCGTGAGTATCTGAAATGTTCATGAGAGAAAGAGTAAATGTTCTCCTAGGAGTAATTTTGCAGGCGATTTATACGTGTCGTCCACTTAATTGGTTGCGTTTCTTATAAGTAATGACTGTAATACACATTTATAATAAGTCTTATTCCAAGACTCTTAAGCACCCGGTCCTTCATAGATACTGATATTGGCCTTTTTCTTTCTTTTTTTTTTTTTGTTATTTGTACTACATGCCTAATTTTGTATATTAATGAGTCTCTACTATATATAGAGTATATTTGTTTAATTAATACAATTATCTTTTTCAAAACTAAAGCATAAGAAAATTATAGTTTTATAAAAAAATAAGTAATGATATAATATCAAATCTTAATTAGCACTGACGATATGTTAATACATTTCTTAGTTAAAAAATGTTTAAATCACATTTTACAAAAGGATTAATGCTTGTACCCTTCAAAATTTCACGGTAGCAAACAATAAAAAATGAAAAGCACGGTTGAAGATATTAATGCGTTCAGTAAAGGCTACTTTGTCTTCGAAATCTTAAAACAAAAAAAAAAACACACACACACACACACAAAGAAAAAGCATCTATTAACATTGTATATAGTATTTTATGAATATATGCTTCATGAGATGGAGAACAATGGCATCTTCAACTTTACTGTCCCCCCGCCATCCCCTCCCCCCCCCCCCCCCCCCCCCCCCGGTTCTCTTCCTTTTTTCAAGTTTAGTAAATTGGTCAAAATACATGGACCTTCTTTAATGTGGTTTCAAATAATGACATAGACATTCCAGTCATTATTTGATATTACAAATTTCTCCATTTTAACGTTTTCGCTTTTTTTTTTTTTTTTGTGCACATGGCAAGCAAAAAATTGAATATTCACATTGAGAATTCCCTAACACAAACTGTACCATTTAATTGTTTTTCGATATTTTGATTGATATAATACTGTGTAACTTTTATAGGCTGTGATGTATGTGAGATAAAAATATGATTTAGCAATCTATTAAAAATTATAATTTTTTTCAAAACCAAAGCCTCCCCATCTCCGTAGTTACTTAGAAGGCTAATATTGAGATCAGACGCATCTTTTTTTTGCTTATATTACCAGTAAACCAAAATTAACGTTACAGGTTATTAAAGGCAAGAGATATTTAAGTCCCATTAATTCAATTAAAATTCAACAAATGTGGCGACATTGTCACACCTTTTACACATCTTTTGTCTTCTTCGTTTGCTGCCGTATAGCTG
The DNA here is from genome assembly GCA_024721245.1 of Mitragyna speciosa. Classification (NCBI taxonomy): domain Eukaryota; kingdom Viridiplantae; phylum Streptophyta; class Magnoliopsida; order Gentianales; family Rubiaceae; genus Mitragyna; species Mitragyna speciosa. Next base: position 22,090,128 of record CM045566.1, on the reverse strand, counting down.
ATGTGGCAAAATTATCTAAAGACCAAAAGTTGCTTCAAAAAGGAAAAGAAAAGAAAAGAAAAACTCACTTTGAAGTCAGTCACTTGTGTGCTTCAGAAATGAGAACTTCAAACAGAAGGCCCTCCTAAAATTATTTTAGCAGTTTCAATTGATTAAGAAAACGAAGATCTCTTCGTCGATAACATCATAAAGGACAACATGTCGCTAATATATTTAAAGAATATATTCTTTTAAGTTATAAAAGAAAAAGATACCCTTGGAATTGAGAATTTGTCTTCTTTCCCTTAATTATCTAATTGTTCCCTTAAACATTAGGCTAGCTAGGCAGAGATATAAATATTCTTGTGAGTAAATTAAAAAAGATTATAAGGAGACGTTTGATTCAAATTTCTCAGACACTATCTCTATGAATATTATTAACTTTATTAGGAGTATGAGTTTTGACTATTCTCCTAACATGTTTGGTTTAATAATAAGATAGTTATCATTCCTTTTAAAAGGGTTAATGCTTTTGATATAATAGCATTTTAGAAGGAATAATAAAGACCCCAATTAATTACTTTCATTCTGATTGAAGGATAGTGATAGTTGTTTACATCAACAAGGAGTGTCATTAGTCCTTCCTAATTATCCTAAACCAAACACCCCTAAGGTTTATTAAGAATTTCACTAACTGATGCAAGCTATATAAATGATACCTTTCAGACCGATATTTGTGTTTTAATATCTCCACTTATATTTAACCAAATGAACGAAACAATCTGCAACTTAGATTGTAAGACAATTTGACGTTTCAAAGGCTCGAGTCGTCATAAATAGAGTGATACTCTTAAAAAATAGAAAGGAAAGAATTGAAAGAATGATGATAAACCAATGGTATGTCTCAGACCATTTATCTAAAGCGTGTGTTTTGATATAGATATTATACGTTCAAATTCAATGATTCCAGTAAGTTGTAAATTATTTTTCTTAAAAAAAATTCTTTCATTTATTTAATACCCTAAAAAAATCAAGTATTTCATAATTTGGAATATTTTCCGTTAATACCAAAAATAAGTTACAGACCATATGTGAAGGAAAACTAACCTCTCATTATTTACAAATGACTACATTAATTGATCTGATATTGAACTATTTTTCTTCTCAATTCTAGGAGTGTAATCGATTCGCGTCAAGTTCGAATATCACTGTATTCGTGCTCGACTCGACTCTTATATAATTATATTTGGATTCAAGTTTGAACTCGTTGAGTTTGAAATTTTAGAACTCAAACTCGACTCTACACATACTCGAGACATGCTCGACTTCGATTCAAACATATGATATTTATAAATTTTAGGATTAACTTGTAAATTAGAAAAAGTTTTTTAAGGGAGGGAAATTTAAAGGATAAAGATTTACAATTTTGAGAGAATATATAGGACAAAAATTTACAATTTTTATGTATTTGCAAAAAGGTCTCCAAACTATATCTAATTTTCAAGTAAGGTCCCCAAGAAAAGAAGCCCATGCCGCGTGAGACCCAATGATAGTGACATTTCGCCTCCAAACTATACTACTGACCTCGATTTTTCATGTAAATTATAGTTCTAAACTTGAATTTGGACATCAATGGTACAAATTGCATATATTTGAATAAAAAAAGGCGTGGTTGTATAACCGACTAAATCGCCTCCAATCGGAATAATTTTTGCACTAAGGTTAGTGCAGCAACACAGACTATGATTCCATCAAAAACTAATATCAAACAAATGATAAACACCACAACCGACACTTTAAAAGTTATAATTTTCATATCGACACACCACAAAAAATAAAGAAAATACCATAAACAATGCATCGAAAGACTTTTTTTGAAATTTTTTTTTTTTGAGCAATGCATCGAAAGACTTGTTCATGTATATACATATTGTATGCGTTGTTTATCCATGTGTGTTCATGTTTGTATTCTGCGTGCGTTGAAATGGGAGATGAAAGAATGAAGCAAGAGAAGAAAAAAGACTTGTTTTTGTTTTTTTATTTTTTATTATTTTTACTTTTTGATTTTAGCTTAATGTAATTTGACAAAATTGTACATACAGTATTTAAAGCTATAAGGGTGAAAGTTTAATTTTTTATAAGGTGTCCAGGTGTTTTACTAATTTTATATATGTAAAGAATACGCACGCATATACAAAAAGCTCAAACAGCTGGATGAGTTTTCGAATAGAAAACTAGCATGATCGAATTTGACTCAACAATCAACTCGAACTACTCATACTCCACTCAGGTTTAATCACTGAACTACTTGCAAACAGCACCTCTACTCAGTCCTTTGCCATTCTAACTCTTGATTAACTCTCCAAGAAATTAGAAGAAATCTAAGTTCTGATAAAACTTTAATCTTTGGTTCTTGAATATGTAGATCTTAATTTGGTGTTTTTGACTTCAATCATATATTCAAGAAATGCAAAATAACCATGAAAGTAAAATGTTGAACGGGGAAAAAAAATTTTGAAAGAACATCAAATAATGGTCAAGATAGCCCGAGTCAACTAAATAAAGAAAATCCACAAGAATTTAGACAAGAAACCACTAGAGAAGACCATGGAGAGGCCAAAGAGAATTTCTTTATTTCTCAAAAATAGGTGTGCGGTTAGTATGTATGTATGTTTGTATCAGTATGTGTGTGTGTGTGTATATATATATATATATATGTGACTATTTAGCTTTTTTTTATCATTAACTATTTGTATTACATTATATGTTGCTTCACACAAGTGGCTTCCAATTGTATGTTGTGTGTGTCCTTCGACTGTTTACCACACACAATTGAGCTGTGGCTCTCTGATCAAAATTTTACCCTTAATTTTTCCACTCACCACCTAAATGCCAAAACACAATTTAGGATGCGGCTCTTCAATTCTAAATCTACTTTTAATTTTTTTCTCCTGCTACCTAAATGCTAATGTTGAGGTTTGAATCCTCGGACTTAGCACAAAGAAGGCCCATAAAACCTTCCCTGACCACTAAACTTAACACAAAGAAGACCCTTAAGACCTTCCTTCACCACTAGATCAAAGTCCAGTGGCTTGTCCGTATGTGGCTCCTAAAGGGACGTCTAAGGCTAGTACTAGTACCAGCAGCATGAAGACAATCACATGCGCACACATTACATCTATTATGCTAGCTAACCAATAAGACTATGACTTGTGAATTAAGTGGTGTTTGGTTAAGGGGAATTATAGAGGAGAATTGATATAATAAGTTAATGATACCTATTATTAGTGTTTGTTAAATAACTATCACTATCATTTAATAGGATGATACTATTCTATCAAACCCATTAATTCTTCTGAGTAAGCGCAAAAACACATCCACTAAAAAAATACATATTTTTGGAGCTACCCACCCCTAATATACTATTCCTCTCTCTCTCTCTCTCTCTCTCTCTCTCTCTCTCTCTCTCTCTCTCTCTCTCTCTCTCTCTCTCTCTCTCTTTTGTCCTTTGATTTTAGATATTTTTTATTAGTGTTTTATAAAATTTTTTATAAAAATTATTTTTAATAATTTTTTTACATTCAATTTTTTTTATAAAAATTTGAACTGAAAATCAAAGATGTATAGTACTCTCTGTTAATACAATAAAAATGACTTTTTTTTAAAACTCAAATTAGAGCATGGCTATATTTAAATTTGAAGAAAATTTTAGAAAATTTTTTTAAAAAGATACAAAATAAGAAATCTAAAATATGTATATCATAAATAAAATATTTACAAATTTTAAAATTTACTTGAGTCATTCTAGTAAACCAAACAAGTATTTTTATAATGATACCCATTTCATTATTAAACCAAACATGTTGGGAGGAATCATCAAAACTCATACTCATAGTAGGATTAATAATACATATAGTGATAGTGATTGAAGAATTTAAACCAAACGCCCCCAAATAATGCTTGATTTAATTAATTCTTAGAAAAAGACACCAAATAACGAAAAACGGTGGCAACAATCTTAGTACAGGCAAATAAATATATGATTACCGACCGACCGAGGGCGTTGAAAATGGCCACAAAAGCCAAAGAGAGTTGTTCACAAAAATTTTAAAAAGATCTTGCTGTACCTTTTTTGGATAAGGGTGCATGTATAATAAAAAGATAATTGGAAAATATATAAAAAAAATTAATTCTTGGTTTCTTGGTAGTTTTATTGTACGGTTCTTGTAAAAATTATATCAATAACAGCCAATAAGCTTTCCGGTAAAAAGAAAAGAAAAACCCGTAAAATACCCTTTGACATGAAGAGCTACTAAAGTGCATCCTAGCACTTAATTTTTTTGTGCGTGCCAAGCTAATACTAAAATTAAATTAAAGCTTGATTACATCATTAACATTTCTGTTTTTTGGATCTCAATGCATCCTTTGTATAACAGACATGATTTCATGTCTACACTAATTTAGTTTTGATCATGACTACACGAAATTTATTTTGATCCTCAGAGATTGAAGGATTGCCAAAATAAAAAATTTGGTGATTGAATCCAAAACGATGTAGCAGTGGCATGAGGAATGACTAAGAGAAAACAAAATACTCCAAGTTTTTAGGAACAATTTATAGTATAAAAACTTATACAAAATGTTAGTAAAAATATATCATATTGATAATATTTGAAAGGCTTTTAATTTATTGACATAAGGTGTTTGAATTCGTTGGAGATCAATTAAACTAAATTGATTGGTCAAATAGCTCGGCTTGACAAAAGTGGTTGAAATTGAGCTATGAATTCATTATTATTTGAATGAGAAGAAAGAATTTTTTTTTTTTTTAAAAGAGTAGCAATGAACCATACTGTCATTCGCAGAAACCTTTTTTAAACAAACGAAAGTCATGTGCAGAAATCGATTGCTTCCTTAAAAACATCGTTAAAAAATTATTGCTTCCACTGTTCTATTTCCTTTTTTATAATAAAGTATATTATCAAGTCTCACGAGTTTTGCTGGGCGCTCCCATTTTCTAAAGGGCACTTCAGATAAGTATTACTTCTAGTTTATTAAGAAAGAGACTGAATATCATCAGCATCCAAACTACGAGGCAACTTCAGATGGATGTGTCGCAATATAATTGGCTGATTACATTAATTTAACAACTGAAAGTGCCTTTCACAACCTAAAGTTTCCCACTAATGTGTGACTTTATCGTCACCTCAGTCGCTAGATTTCCGCCACTTCACGAGAGCAGGTAGTTTTCTAACAGTTCCTAGACACATTCTTTTTTTTTTTTTTTTTGACAAGATTCCTAGATGCATTCTTGATACTAAAACAAATAAAAAAAGGTGACAGTTTTTTTTTTTTTTTAAAAACTCGACACAAGGCTTACTAGGGAAAGGGAGAAAAGGGACCTAAACTAAATTTACAATCCATCCTAAAAGGTAATTGCTAACTTAAAGAGATGAATCATGAGATTTAAGTACTAACACATTTTTGCTCAAAGTCCCGATGTGAGATAATGTTTTTTTTTTTAAACTCGACAGAACGGCACAAGACTTACCGAGAAAAGGGAGAAAGGTGACAGTTTTTAATTAAAGAAGTTTATTTCGGGTTTCGCTTGTAGCAGTCTCTACAAGAACATTTATAAACATTTAAACATACTACGATAGTTTATTGTGACTTTTTTTTTTGGTTTGAATGGAGGGGGGGGACCCCATTACATAGTTACAACTCTGGCCAAGGCTACACCTTGGACATCTTGCCCTAGAATTTCCCTCAAAGGAGGCGGGGGTTCTTCCATCTTGTGAAGTCCTGGCTGCATACCCTTACCTCGCTTTGCTAAGTAGTCTGCACACTGGTTCCCTTTTCTCCAAGTGTGATGTATTTTGCATGTCCATTCTTGTTGAAGGAGCTTCTGTATACTCAAGATCAGATTGAGATAAGGACTCTCAGCTGGCGCCATATGGATCAATTCTAAGCCTACTAGCGAATCTGATTCTAAACAGACTCTCCTGAACCCTTCCTCCCATGCTAATTCCAGCCCAAACTTGACTGCCCATAACTCTGCCGCCACATTAGAAGTTGCCCCAATGTTCACACAGAAGCCCACTTTCCATTTTCCCCATGCATCCCGTATTAGGCCTCCAGCTCCAGCTATACCTGGGTTACAAGATGCTGCTCCATCCACATTGATTTTGACCCAGTCAGTTTCCGGTTTCTCCCAGCTTATCATCTGTATCTTTTTCTGATCATTGTATCTCCCCAATTCTTGTGAATTCTGAGCCACTTGCGCACTGGACAGGAGGATTCCCACTGGAGTGTTCATCTTTTCTGTACTTCCTTGCGCGTTAAATTCATTTCACGCTGCCCATATGTGATACATAATTAGCTGGAACTGGATATCCCAGTCAATTTCTTCTACTCTGCCCACTTTGCCCTTTTTCAGATTCCAACATATCCACTCCTCCATGTTTTTACTATTGAATTCCTCCCATCTCTCCGCCTTCACTACTGCCCTCCAAAGAGAAATCACCCACGGACATTGCCGGAATACATGGTGAATTGATTCTCTTCTTTGATTACATATTGGGCACATCCCATCTTCATGTATATGACGTCTGTGTTTTTCTGCATTAGTTAATAGCTTTCCCTGCAGAATTCTCCAAAGATGAAATTGCCATCTTCCTGGTCCTCTTTGTTTCCACACCAACTGCCACACAGTTTCCCTTGGTAGAATTTCAGCTCCCCCCAAGTCTTTAAGGTAAGCTGAAGTTGCTGTAAATTGACCATTTGCTTCCAGACCCCACACCATTTTGTCCTCATGCTCTTCAGTGTCCCATAACAAAATCCCGTGCAGTTTGTGGATTTGTGTTGGTGGGAGGTACACTTGCAATGTTTCCATATCCCATCTTCCACTTCGCATCCAGTAATCACACACTTTTTTGTTCACCTCTTGCGTTGGAATTGCTCCTGTTGCATATTCTGTTAATGGTAAATCTTCCAGCCATGCATCAGTCCAAAACTTGACTAGTTTGCCGTTTGCCACTCTCCATTTTACCCCTTTTTCCATTAACTCACTGCCCTTTCTTATACCTCTCCAGGTAGCAGATTCACCTGTTTTTTTCATAAAGTTAATGTTGTTTCCCATGCCTCCATATTTGCGTTGCAGTACATTAACCCAAAGTGCATCTGGTTGCTTTAACATCCTCCAGCTTAACTTGGCTAGCAGGGCATTATTTACGTTAGTCAACCTCCTTATCCCCAGTCCTCTCTGGTTTTTTGGTAGTGTTACTGTGTTCCAGTTGATAAGATGCATGCTCTTTTTCTCTTCTGTGTCTCCCCATAGAAACCTTCTCGCTTCCTTTTCAATTTCCTCCATAATCGCATTTGGGATTTTCGCTGATTGCACAGCATAAGAAGGAATGGCTGAGATCACAGATTTGATTAGAGTTGCTCTTCCCGCAAAAGATAGACACTTCCCCTTCCAGCCTGCTAGTCTTTTTCTGACTTTATCCAGTAGTTCACCATAAGTGACCCTTGTGACTCTTAAATGTAGAATAGGCATCCCCAAATATCTTCCCAGATCAGTTGTTGAAGGAATTCCCGTCTTTTTACTTATTTTTTTTTATTGATCTTCTTCTTACATTTGGGGAGCAGAAAAACTTGGATTTGCTGGTGTTAATTTTTTGCCCCAACATTCTACAAAACTTTTCCAATAGTTTCTTCACCAATCTAGCTTGCTTCTGGCTTGCTTCAGAAAAAAGAATGAGGTCATCCGCGAAGAACAAGTGGGATATATGGGGACCATTTCTTGATGCACGAATTGCTTTCCAATGCTTTTTCTGTACTGCTTCCTCGATCATATGGCTCAGTCTTTCCATGCAGAGGACAAGCAGGTAGGGGGACAAAGAGTCCCCCTGCCTTATCCCTCATGAAGGTTTGAATTCAGCAGTCCTTTCTCCATTCTAAAGAATTGAGATTGAAGATACTTGAACACAGCTCATAATGATTTCAACAATGTTTTGAGGAAAACCAGCCAATTCGAGAGTTTGTTGCAAGAAATCCCATCTAATGCGATCGTAGGCTTTCTCTAGATCTACCTTAATTGCCATGCATCCTCTCTTTCCTTTCCTTCTTCTCATGCTATGTATGACCTCTTGTAAAAGTACCACATTATCATTAGCTAGTCTCCCAAGGATAAAACTGCATTGATTCGGTCCAATTAGCTCTGCGAATACAGGTTTGATCATTTGAACCAAAACCTTTGTGATGATTTTGTAGTTGACAGTGCAAAGCGAAATTGGGTGGAATTGTGTGACATTAACCGGGTGCTCCACCTTTGGTATTAGAGAAATTAGAGTGGCATTCATTTCGGCTGTAATTTTCCTTGAGATGAACGCTTTCTTCACTGACTGAATCACATCCCCTCCAATTGTATCCCAAAATTTTTGGTAGAAGGCTGCACTAAATCCATCCAGTCCCAGAGCCTTATCTGCTTTTATATTGCACAAAGCTTCTTTGATTTCATACCTATTAACCTATCTTCCCATCAATCTCCACTTTATTCCATCAATATGCTTGAAACAACTTTCTTCCATTAGTTCCAAATGCTGCCCATCATCTGATTGGTAAAGAGCTTGATAATGTTTCAGAAACATATCCTTGAGAGTTTGATTATCCTCTTGTCAGTTACCCTGTTCATCTTTGAGTCTGCAGATCTGATTCATTCTCCTGCGTATAATGGTGGAAGTGTGAAAAAACTTAGTATTTTTATCACCCCCTTTTAGCCATCCTATTCTCGACTTCTGCTTCCAAAATATCTCCTCTTGATCTAAGATTAGGTTATAATCCTATCTCAATTTCATTTCAAGCTTCTCCAATCCTCTTGAGAATTGCACAACCAGTTTCTTTTGTATCCCCTCCAGTCTAGCCAGGCATCTTTGTTTTCTTTTAAAAATATTCCCGAAAATGTTGGAATTCCATACTTTAAGTTCCGTGCCCAATTCATTAAGTTTATGCGTCAAGCTAGCATCTCCTCCCTTCCAGCCTCTTCGAATCCTGGGTGGGTGAGCCAAGCAGCTTCAAATCTAAAGTGTCCATCTCTTTTCTTTGTAACCTCTTCTCCATGTAGGTCGACTAACATTGGATGGTGGTCCGAGTGTGTTCGAACCATATTCTTTATCACTGCTTGTTGGAATTCCATTCTCCATAGTTGATTGCATATTCCCCTATCCAATCTCTTCTTCACATTCGCTCATCCTGTTCTGCGATTGGACCATGTTAATGCTGGACCTACAAATTCAACATCCATCAGGTTGCATTGAGTTATAACTTCAAGTAAACTGGGGTTTCCACTTCTGCGGAATGATTTGCCTCCAGTTTTCTCATTAGCAATTATGATCTCATTAAGGTCCCCGAGTATGAGCCAGGGAAAGTTGATCGTTCTGCCAAATTTAATTATATAGTTCCATAACTCCTCAGACTTTCGTCTGGCGAGGCATACACTGCCGACAGAAGCCACTCTTTCTTTCAAACCTCTTTAACTATGGCATTTATAATCTGCCTGTTATTAGATATTATCTCCACTTCTATTTTCCTGTGGTCCCAAAATATCCAAATTCTTCTCGAGAACCCTACTGCCTCTTCACAAAAGTGTTGTGTAAAGTATGGCAATTTGATGATATCCTGGGCTTTCCTATTGTCTGTTCTCGTTTCCATAATAATCAACATTATGGGATCATGCATTTTGAGTAATTCTTTCAAGTTGCACATGAATTTTACATTTGCTGCGCCCTTGCAATTCCAACACAAGATATGCATTTAAAGAGATAAAAAGGTATCTAGTCTCCAAGGACCATGGGCCAGTTGGCCTCCTCTTCTCCCACTTCCACTATCATTGAGCTACTAATTCGGCACCAGATTTTACATCTGTCCCCTTCTGCAAATTGTCCGGTGGTTCTCCTTCAACATTCTCTCCCATTTGATCATGCATTCTATTGTGACTACTCCTAGTTGTCTCCATTGTTTCTTCCACCCCTCTGATCATGCCTAGCCAGTTTGTGTCAGTTAGCTCACTCTCAGCTGTTTTTGCGTTACTCTTCCTGGTCTCTTTGCTTGGTTTTCTGCTGGGATATCCGAGGATGTTATTGACTGTAAGCGTGACCCCATTCTCTTCCATTAGTTGATCTGATACTGTGTTCAATAGATTGGGATTGCCCTATTTAGGTTGCCAACTGCCTCCTCTCTTGGTGGCGTCCTTAGTCTGCTCTTCTATTTTCTCTTTTCCTTTATTAACTTTCTTTACTTTTTGGTTTTTCTCGTGCTCTTGAAGCTGACCTTATTAGGCAGGCCTTGAATGGTTTGTATCTTCTTAGTAAGAGTCTCCCTCGTATCCTCTTAGGTTGCTTGGTAATCCTCCTCATACTCATTCAGAACATCAAACCTTGATCCAAAAATACTCATGCTTTGAGTTGTTTTACTTGTTCCTGGGTTGATCCTTTCCAGGTTTGGCTCGTTTCTTTGCACATACTTACTTGATCCCACTCCCTGACTTGGCCCATCTTTCTCCCAGTTTCCTCTTTCAGCCCACTTCTTAGCTAGGCCCATTGGTTGGGGTCTACCAAAAGGTACTTGGTAGGTCTGGTTTATTACCCCAGATTGCTGATTCTATCTTCTTCTTCCTTTACGATTTTCGGCAATCATCCATGGTTCGAAGGGGAGATTTTCTAAGCCTTTTGACTGATTCAGTTTTCCTTGTATATTCAAAGGATTCCGTTCATCCTGAAGGCCATTGTTCCCCGATTTCTCAGAGTGATCTTTCTTTGGGCAATTTTCCATTCCATGGCCAAAACACCCACAATCGAAACAGATAGTATGAAGTCCTTCGTATTCAATAGATTGCAGCATCTGATCAATCCAGATAAATGGGGTGAGAGGTTGCTTGAGGTCAATTTCCACACATACTCTCGCGTATCTTCCCCTGCATGCAGCAGAGGTTTGTGGATCAATTTTTACTGATTTTCCCAATTTTTTTCCCAACTTCATTAGAAAGTCCTCTGTGTAATACTCAACAGGGAGTCTAGGCAACCTTATCCATACTATTGTGCTTGAGATTTCTTCACTCTCCGCTCTAAAGCCTGGTTTCCATTTGCTTATTGAGACATAATGTCCTTGGACTACCCACGGTCCTCTATCTAGCACTTTATGATAATCCAGTTTAGATCTGAAGCGACAGACATAGTAACCCTTTTCTAGATCCGTGAGTTCAAAGTCAGCTTGAAGCTTCCACAACTGCCTGAGTTTCTGTTCTAATATTCGAAAGCTGACTGTTTTACCCATGACTTTGACAATGAGGCTCTTTCTCCATGGTTTCCAGCAAGCCCTTATCTCTTTCGCTGTAGACCAGATACTAGGAAACTTTGAATCTGCTATCTCCTTTTCCTTTTCCGGGTCTCTGTCTCTGAGGTTGGGTGGGTCAGTATCTTCCATCTCCATATCCAAGCCCTCATAAAATTCTTCTAAGGAGTTCAGCCCTTTCAGGGTATCAACGAAGGACTTGTTTCCCCATACCCCACTGGGGCTTTGGCTGTTTCTTTCTGATTCTACACCAGCATCCAATCCAGGACTAGGGTTCAGTATTGACTCTCCGTTTGATTTACGCTTGAACTTTTTGATACTCCTTTGCTGCAGATCTGAGACAGTTCCATGAGCTAAGTTGGGATCTAGGTTTTCAACCTCCATCCCCCTTGGCGGCCTCATGACGGAGGGTGGAGAAATTCTCACCGGAAGGGATATCCACTATTTTCTCTCTCTCTCAATATTATAGAGCTATTTTCAAGTAATTTAGTCACTTTTAGCTTAGGCAAGCTTTTGACTAGAAATTCTCCGTTTATTGTGACTTTGGCAATACTCTTTCCAAACTTTTATTTAAACAAAAAAAGGGAATGGGTTAATTATAATTTGTTCGATATATAACTATCTGAATGCTGAAACAATACTTTATTATATATGTTAAATTGCCTTTATTCAACTCCCCAATTTTTTTTTTTTTTTTTGCTTTTGTTCTCTCGTATTTTTATATCAGCAGGGTTCTCCCATCAAGCCTAAGGATATTAAATATTGGTCAAGGCATTTTAACTTTTCTATTGTTATACTTAGGGGCGTTTGGTTTAAATTCTTCAATCGCTATCACTATAGATATCATTAATCCTACTATGAGTATGGGTTTTGATGATTTCCCATAATATGTTTGGTTTAATAATGAAATGGGTATCATTATAAAAATATTTGTTTGGTTTTCTAGGATGACTGAAGTAAATTTTAAAATTTTTAAATCTTTTATTTATGATATACATATTTTTAGATTTCTTATTTTGTATCTTTTTAAAGAAAATTTCTAAAAAATTTCTTCAATTTTAAATATAGCCATGCTCTAATTTGAGTTTTATGCAAATAATAACCTTAAAAAAATTATTTTTATTGTATTAATAGAGAGTACTTTATACTTTTGATTTTTAGTGCAAATTTTTATTAAAAAATTTAATGTAAAAAAATTTATTAAAAAGAATTTTTATAAAAAATATTTAAAATCAAAAGAGAGAGAGAGAGAGAGAGAGAGAGAGAGAGAGAGAGAGAGAGAGGAATAGTATATTGAGGGTGGGTAACTAAAAAATATGTGATTTTTTAGTAGGTGTATTTTTGCCCTTAATTATAAGGGTTAATTGGTTTGATATAATAATATTTTAGAAAACTTATTAACACCCTAATTAATTACTATTATTCCCATTGAATAATAGTGATAGTTGTTTAACAAACACCAATAATAAGTATCATTACTTATAATATCCATTCCTTTCTATAATTTCCCTTAACCAAACACCCTATGTCTCTCGTCAAGGCTTTGACCTCATAATTAAGTTGGCCGGCCAAGTGGGAGGAGGAAAAAAAAAATTATCTTACCTTTAATAAGAAAGTTCAGGTCAACATAGTCCACATTTTGTTTTGACCATTATACCCTTCAAAGGGAGTGAAATCTACCCTCGTTTCTAAGGTGAAAGATAGTCCAAATATCTGGTGTATTATTCCATTGGTGGTGTTATGGTTTTTATGGCTGGCTAGAAACGAGGGTAGATTTAGGGGTACCAACTTGAATCGAAATAAATCCTTAGCTGAAATTGATAGATTCTTGAGGAAATTTGGTGCATCCAGGTTGTTTGCTAATAGGGGTGGCTTTGGTGATTTGGCTATTTCCAAATATTTCAACTTCACAACACCAAGGAAACATAATATTCGTGCTATTTCATGGGAAAAGCCTCCAGTTGGTTTTTTGAAACTAAACACTGATGCTTCGGTGGTTAATGGTATGGCAAAGGGAGGTGGGGTTCTTCCTGATGCACACGGCAAGGTGATTTTTGCATTTTATAAAGAATTTGGTGAAGTTGGAGTTTTAGTGGCGAAAGCAAAGGCTCTTTTGCTTGGCATTGAGTTATCAGCTAATCATGGATACTCTAACATCATAGTGGAAGTGGACTCTCAAGCTTTGGTTCAAATTATCAAGAATAAAAAAAAGGGTAGCTGGCACCTTTGTTACGTTCTTTCTCGCATAAAGCAGATTAATTCATCGTTACATACATCCATTGCTCATGTTTACCGTCAAGCAAATATGGTTGCAGACAGTTTGGCATCATTAGCTTTGCCTAGTTTTCAACTTTTCACTCACGAACAGTTACCTCAATTTGTCAGAAAACTAGTTACTCTAGATAGTAGTGGTTTCCCTTCATTGAGACAGGTTTATGTAAGGGAGTAGTATTCCTTGTTTATTTTCTCTACAGCTTGTTAGAAGTAATTCCTTTTTTGAATTTTGAATTTCTTCATTATCTCTGTGTAATGGAGGGCCGTTGGGCCCCATCCAACTCTTGTACTTCTTTTTAATATTAATAAAATTCCGGGCTGGCATCCCCACCCCTGAAGGGGGTTTGCCAAGAAAAAAAATTAATAATGAAGTATTTTCCGTCAAAATCTAACTAATTTACTCTTTTTTGGGAATATTATTTAAAAGTAATGTTATAACAATTTTTAAAATATGATGCATGAAAGATAAAAAAAGAAATTGTCAAATGTGGGTTTGTCCAAATAAAAAACTCTTTATTTCCTCCCCTTAGGCATGTCCATATAAACCCCACCGTGTAAGTCCTTTGTTTCTCATATTAAAATATACTTCAATTCTCAAGAGAGAGTGCACAAAATTTCTATAAAACTCCACATAGGAAGTTCGAGTGCGTTGGTGTGTCTACTTAAAGTACTTCAATCCCTCTTTCAATCAGTAATTACCTGAATGGTGTGAGTTAATAAGTCTTAACTTAAATTCCCTTTCCCCTTCCCCTTTAACGTTTCAAAAAAAAAATTTCTATACAACCTATTCACCGGAGTATTAATATGCTTTTTAGAATCAGCTATTGCAAAAGGAGGGAGAAAAATCAATAATAATAATATAATAAATACTATTAATAATATATATGTATTAAGGGCCACAATAAAATATGTGGCTGGGAAAAATAATGAGAGCTGACGTGGCACCCACAACCCTCTGGTCGTATTAATTAAACGCAGATCAAAATCAGACTTCTCAAACATGCCAACAAAGCCCCCTAAGACCTTTTACTCCCATATCCCACACTTCTTGCTTATTACTTCTACGACTGCTAGTATCTTTTATTTCTTTGGGGAAAATTAAAAGAAAAAGCAAAAAAAGAGGAAGTAGTAGACTAAAACGGCACCGTCCGAGACAACGCTGTCGACGAGAAGACCGGGGATTTTGCTGAAGTAATTTTCTTTTTATTTTTAATTTTGCTGGTAAAATGAAGGAAGTGAAGGACTCAGAAATCAAGCTTTTTGGGAAAAAGATTGCCTTGCCGGACAACGGCAAGAGTGTTCTTCTGGTTGTTGCCGCCGCCGGCGACGACTCTTCCAGTGACTCCGGCGGTGCTGGTGGCGTTTATAACGGAGAAAACAGTGCTGGGTCGGATTCTAATGAGTCTCTGGATAACGCAAAGGTGAGCAGAGTTGAAGAAAGTGAAGCCGAAGAAGAGGGTGATGGTGATGACAAAGATAGACAAAATCAAGAAACTGGTTTTGATAAGGTACAAGCAATTTTCGTTAATATTTTTTTGAAAAACACACACTGAAGGTGTATTTTGTGTTTAGTGTGGGTGTATGGAAATGTTCTGTCATTTGAAAGGTAATGGAAAAATTAAAGACCACCCAGATGCTAAATTAGGAAGATAATTTATGGGTTTGCTTTACTTTTTCAACTTCTCCTTTGAAGATTGATTTTTTCCCCCTCCTGTGTATGTATACTAGGTGAATTTTGACACAGTTAAGGTAGTTTAGGTTCATCTGCTTATGATAAGTAGAACAGTTGTTGGGATTCTTGGGTACTTATTAATAATAGTTTCTTCGTTAATGAACTAATTTTTGTAAATTAGAAGATGATAGAACTCCCGGGGTCTTTGAACTTGATGCAGTCTACTAAGTTCCAAGTTTCAGTCTTTGTGGTGATGATCAGACTACTGTTTATCCAATTTTTCTGCTGGTTATTGGTATTTGAATTTTTTTTTGTTCTTTTTCTTTTCTAGATGCTGGTTCTCTTATCTTTCTTTTAACTGTTCAGTGACCTGGGAATGGTTCTATCATTTGGCATGAAACAGTATTGATTCTGCTTAAGCTTTTTTCCTTTATGAAACTGATAAGGAATAATATGTTTGATTCTGCAAGTTTCCACCTCCACTTTGGTTTTAAACTACTATTTGTTTTATGGATTTGGATGTTGAAAATGGATATTCTTTGCCCAACAACCTTTTGGCCCTGTCTTCTGTAAATCAGTTATTGGCTAATGAGGTGTTAAGTGTTTGATGGTACGCATGCTTTGTTTTGTTAGCCTATGGATGAGATCTTTGTTATTCTCTGCGGTTATAATCTTTTATCCCTCTGATTTAACAGCCCAGTGATACTGCTGTCTGCATTCTACAAGTCATAAGAGATTTTTATTTTATTTTATTTTATTTTTTCACTCTTTCTTGAAAGCAAAAATCTATTGCAATGATGTTGACCGTCACCTATTCTGCCAGGATTCCAGAAAAAAAAAGAACATTGAGAAAAGAACTAGTATCTCTTGAGGATGCCATATTTCATCATTTTTATAGTGAAAGAAAAAATCATAATGGTTATAAAGGCATAATTATAGTAGTGAGTTGAGCAACGATCTTGTCATTGTTCTGTTTCGTTCCTAGCTTGCCATGGTTTTGTTCATTACAAATTCTTACGAAACTCATAAAACATTATGTTCAAATTTCAGGATAGTTCATCTGGGAACCCCTGCAGTACTAAGCCACAAGTACAGGACCAGCGTCCAATTGGAGATGAATCACCAATTCCTAAAACCTCATCAGATTCTGATGAAAACTCTAATACTTCATCCATGGATGAAGACTCTCCAACAAAGCAATCTCTGAAGACTGAAAACAATCAGAGCGATACGAGTAATTCACAACAAAAAACTCTCAAGAAGCCAGATAAAATTCTGCCATGCCCTCGCTGTAATAGCATGGATACAAAGTTCTGCTACTATAACAATTACAACATTAATCAGCCTCGTCATTTCTGTAAGAGCTGCCAGAGATATTGGACTGCTGGGGGAACGATGAGGAATGTGCCAGTGGGAGCTGGTCGACGTAAAAATAAGAATTCTGCTTCACATTGTCGCCATATCACTATCTCCGAGGCCCTCCAAGCTGCAAGAATTGATTCTCCAAATGGCTTCCACCACCTGAATTTTAAACCTAATGGCACTGTTCTTTCTTTTGGTTCTGATTCTCCACTTTGTGATTCCATGGCTTCAGTTTTAAATCTGGCAGAGAAGAAGGCACCAAATGTTACCCAAAATGGATTCGATAAACTTGATCCTGGAGTTCCTGTTAATTGCAAAGCGGCAGAAAAGGGAGATGATTGTTCTAGTGGTTCTTCGGTCACTACTTCTAATTCACTGATGGATGGGCCTAAAAATGGGCTCCAAGAGCCGCTTATGCAACAGATCAATGGGTTTACATCTCCAGTTCCATGCCTTCCCGGAGTTCCATGGCCTTTTCCCTGGAATTCTGCAGTTCCTTTGCCAGCCATTTGCCCCTCAGGATTTCCCATGCCATTTTATCCTGCTCCTTTTTGGAACTGTAGTGTGCCTGGTGCTTGGAGTATTCCATGGTTGCCTTCTGTATATCCAACAGGAAGCCAAACAATTTCAGGCTCCGGTCCTAATTCACCAACTTTAGGAAAGCACTCTAGGGATGGAGAATTGCTTAAGCCAAACAATCTCGAGGGTGAAGAATCCCCTAAAAAGAAAATTTTGGAGAGTTCCATATTGGTTCCCAAAACTTTGAGGATTGATGATCCTGAAGAAGCTGCAAAGAGTTCGATATGGACAACTCTTGGAATTAAGTATGACTCCATCAGCAGTAGAGGGCTTTTCAATGCCCTTCGAGCAAAGGGTGATGAAAAGAAACACCTAGCCACCACATCACCTGTGTTGCAGGCTAACCCTGCAGCCTTGTCTAGGTCTGTTAACTTCCAAGAGAGTGTCTAAAGTGTTCACTTGTCTTGGTGCAGCTCATCTGAATGGTTTTTTAAATGCTTGCCTCCATTTCAGATGAGTTTTGTCGGTAGTTGTTTTCCCTCCATTTCAGATGAGTTGTTTTCCCTGCCTAATATGAACGCAAAGGTGGAATTTTAAGGAGGTGATAGGCTTATTGCACCATACTTAGTGTAATGGGAAACTCTGGGGGAAAACTAATTTTTCTTCCTTGTGACCTTTAGAGCTGGTGCCTCTTTTTTAATTCTTAGTGTGTTTTCATGTAAATATTTTTACAAAGAAATACTGACAGATGGTAGTGTGTATATCACTGTGAGAGAGTGGTAGATATTTTGATGCACCAACATCCAAGTGCTGTATGATGTAGCTACCTAGTTAGTGTAAAAAGCTACCTTTTTTCATTCTCCTTCATGATATAAATAAAATGGAGGGTTTTTTTTTTACTCTATTTTCATGTATTTTATGGTTATGCTTTAGGATGCCGTTTCTGATTTTCTGTGTATAATGCTTATAGCAATCAAAAAGGTCGGTCAACAGAAAGCTTTTGAGTACTTAAGCTCTTGCTAAACTGGCGTTGATGACTCTGGTAGCCAAGCCTGTGTTGACATTAGATGCAAAGGAAAGGAATGTGAGCTCGATTGAAGTATTGTTCAGTTAAAATTATGCAAAATAAAAACTATTTTATTGAATGATGCCAACTGCTTACAAACAAGCTTACAAATATGAAATAAGAGCACGTTAGGATAATAACTGCTTGGATTCGATGTGGAGTTGCATTTTATCAATGCACGACAAGTCCTCAATTTTCTATGGTCCTTTATCACATGTTAGCTTTGAGAGCTATAGAAAAAGCCAAGTTTTTTTTTCTCCTTTTTTAGTATCAGAAAAAGCCAAGGTGCTTTCGTTTTCGAAGGCAAACAACTTTAATAAAAAAAGGGGAGTGGAAAGATGACTTTAAAGTCTTTTGGGCCAGAGCCAAAAAAAATAAAAAAAAACGATGAGAATTAAAGAAGACCTAACTATGAGCAAACTCTCCACTTCCAACCCACCCCCTAATCCTATCCTATCTTTTGCCTTTCTTTTTCTTCCACACAATAGCTAACTAAAGAATTGAACTCTTGATGGTTACTGCCTGCATATTTTCTCTTTTACATGCGTCATACTTTTTATTTTTGTCCGTATCAAAATATATAGTACAGTTTGAAAGTTAAAAAATTAAATCATCGTGTTTACATTTTATATTTTTGATACAAAATATAAGGAAGCCGTAGGTGTAATAAAAGCATATATATAATTTTATTTGTTCCTGATGAATTATCATATTCAAATTTCAACATTTTTAAATTATCCGTAATATTGTTATGGTGCCTAAAACGAAACGTTATTTTTTTCCTTGTTAAAAATACGAACATAATACTTTGATACTCAAGCTAATACTTCCTGATTTGGGGTTTTTTGCATTCTACAGTATATTTATTCACGAATTTCTTGAAAAATAGGCAGGTTGATATGTCCTTATAATTAGGCCCATCTGGCCGAGAAATAAATGAAATTGTTTTTTTACCCATTTCTTGTTGATATGGACATATGGTGACATCTAGCTTTTTTATTGGTGGACTCTTCAATTTCCTGAGAATTTGTGTTCCTCGTGGATTGGCAATACAAGACAGGTAGATATTTTCACGCCTTGAATAAATGTATACCACATCTTTTTTCAGAAAATTAGTACCAGTTGATATGGGACCCAAAATTCTATATGCAGATAAAGCTATGGACACTTTTGTCATTTTTTGGCTTTGCTTTCTCTTTTTCTTTTTCTTATGCACTTTCCGTTTTGTAGGCAATAAGCATATATTCTAGTAGTACATAAAAAAAAAATATAATGGTAAGTTTTTGTTAAAAAAAAGTAAGAAATTATTTTTTAAAACAAAAATTCACCTTTTTATAAGCGTTTATTTATGCATTTTAGTGAGTGTGTCTTAACGACTATAATTGGATATGATAAAATGGGGAATAAAGATTTTTCCATACTCTTATTTTAAAAATTTTATCCGATGAAATGGATATAATACTCAAAACATATACTTGTAAATTTTATGAAATGAGCGTATATGGATCGATCTGAGTCATTAAAAAAAAAATTATATCCCTTTTGTAACGGTAAATTACCTCAAAGATGGCATCTATTATTTGTGGAGTACCACGGTCCCATTTGATGGGAAAAACACGTAACAGAAATCAAGATTGTTGAAGGTTGTTCTCGACAGTGAATAGTGATAATACAATGCTAGCCATGCCTTACCAAAAAAAATCAGCTCAATAATCTTGCAACTAACAAAGTGCATGAAAGAACTGCAATTTTACCATTTCTGGCAACATAAAGTTTCCAAGTACTATATTCTAGGGTCTTCTTTCCTTGTGTCCAATATCTATTAAAAAGTCCTAGTACCCAAAAAAAGAAAATTCAGATTCTTTCATTACTAACAAAACTGCATAGAAGGGACATTGACTATATTATTTTCCCTTTTTATAGATATTCCATAGAAACCACTTAATGAGGACTCATCATCTAAAAGCTAAAAGGATTATTGACTATATGATTTTTCTATTTATGGTTATTCCAGATATTGAAAACCTAATACTTATTAATAGATTTCCCTTTTCTTGGAACTCCAAAATATTTCTCTGGATAGTCATATGTTAAACTCGGCCAAAGGCTATGATGTGGGTTACCGGTTCAACCGGTGAGTTATTAAAATAATGTTTTTTAAATGAACATAATATTTTAATTAGTTTAATTTATAAAGATAAATATTAATAGTAATAAAGAATTAATTTTGAAAAATGAATTACAAAATAAATAAATGATAATACATATGATTAAAAAGTACTTTAATATCTTAACTATTATATATATATATATATATAATGATATAAGGTTATAATTATATTATTTTGTGCTTTGATGATATATAATTAATATAACAAATTTACACTTTAACAAAAGACTTATTTTATTCTATAATATCGTACAACTATATAGCTTTCATATTGTAGAAGATAAAAGAATTATTTTACTTTAGTAATGCTATAAATTTAAAAAAATAGCATTATTATTTAATGTATAATATTATTTAAAAATAAAATTAATATATAATATTATTTAAAAATGAAATTAGCTTTTTCGAGGCTTTACAAATATCTTGTGTGGGTATAATTAAACCAAACTCATAAAAAATTAGAAGTTTCTTATTTAGTTTTAGAAGTGATGTTGTAGTTGAGATTTTAGTAGTTTATTTATTTTAAGTGTTGAATAATATTTGTTAGTTTCCTATTAAGATTATATTCAATATTCCATTTATGTTTTTTATTATTCAAGATTTGTGGGTTATAAATGGGAAGCTTTATTATTGTATTAAATTAAGAAGAGTTGAGAGAATTGAGAATCTAGAGAAATTCTAGATGAGGTCAACGCTATGATGCCATGGGTTTATGTCAGTCTTAATATGAGAGTCGAATATACTTTGTTTTGTAACTCCTTTTCTCCCACATATTTTTAAATGTGTTAAATGAAAATTCTGTTGTGTATTTTGTGCTAACAAGTGGTATCAGAGCCCTAGGGGTTGATCTTGGGGTGTTAATTGTTAAATTTGGAGCACAAGGTTTGTGTTTGTTGGAATACTCAAACATCGAAAAAATTGAACCACTTGATTGGTCTTGAAGTACTCGTTGGTGTTAAAGATTAAACCAAAAGTTGGTCTTAATTGGATGAAGATTAAAAAAAGAAAAAAAAGTTTTGCCAAATTTATTAAAAGTGATTGCAAGTTTGATCAAGCTATCAACAAAAGAAACTTGGAACCAAAGATAAAGTAATGTCAAAATTATTTATCCAAATGTGTGGATTGCTTCAATAAAGATTTGAAAGATGAAGATTAATTAAAAATAGGTGACTTGGAAAGAGATTGAAGGCTGTAGTGACAAAGTTCAACAGTCGTGTTGTTAATGATGGAGTTCATGATAAACTAGACCAATGGAGTGTCATGATAGAGTAGACCCACAATGTTCATGATGCAGAAGAGAGTTTGGTTTAAGGAAAGTATTATTGGCATAATTAAACCAGTTCATGATGGAGAAGAGAGTTTGGTTTAAAGGAAGCATTGTTGGCATAATTAAGCTAAACTCATAAAGATTTAGAAGTTTCTTATTTAGTTTTAGAAGTTATGTTTTAATCAAGATTTTAGTAGTTTATTTATTTAAAGTGTGAATATTTTTTGTTAGTTTCCTATTAAGATTATATTACTTACTCCAATTATGTTTCTTATTATTTAAGATTTGTAGGTTATCAATAGGTAGCTTTATTATTGTATTAAATTGAGAAGAGTTGAGAGAGTTAAGAGTCTAGAGAAATTCTAGATTAGGTCAAGACTACGATGCCATGGGTTTATGCTGGTTTTGTTATAAGGGCCGGAGATGTTTTATCTCTTGCATATTTTATGTGTGTTAAATAAAATTTCATTGTGTGTTTTTTTGTGCTAACATCATGTGATGATATCATCTTCATTTTGAAAGTAGATTTGAAGTAATTATACATCTAAAAAATAATGGAACACTTTGATAATAAGAGAAGATTTAGTGTAGTTATTAAACATCACTCAATTGAGTTTTTGATTTGGCCGGTCCAATTGGTTGATTGAGGGTCTATCTAGGTTTACCACATGATCTAATAACATACCAACATGGTCCAATGACTGTTCACTTGATCGAATGGTTGAACCGCTAGCTTTGCTGAGTTTAATGACTATGCTTCTATTGGTAGATACCACGAAAATATTGTGTGACATCATGTTACAAAAAAATTAAAGTGATATTAAGAAATTGATTAGATTTTTTGATAATTAATTACTTTTGCAATAACTTATTAACGTATTGATAAAACTTATCTCTTTTTCAAGAAACCAAGTGAATCTAAGGGCAAAAGATCGAGTTAAAGGAAGTATTCGTGACGTTGCTAAAAGCAAGTCAAGGTGGAACAAGTTGCCAAGTTTGGAAGTTGACTTGGAGGTTTCAAAAAGTGCTGGAAAAGGGTTTCAGAAAGCTACCCGTGACTTTTATCAGAAGCAAAACCCAGGTGAACAGTGGAACAGGAGTTAACTCGCGACTCAAGTTGTGTTGCGAGTACCGTCACAACTTCCGTCAAAATGTTGCAACAGTGAGCCAGATTGTGTCAGTGAGACCATGGGCCAAGCCATGTCACGAGCTGCACCATAGCTAAGTTACTGGATGACCATTTTTTTTTTTTACTGTTTTTCACGTTTTAACTTAGTTTTTAAGTTGTAATAAGTTACAGACTTTCTATATTTGCTTTCTAGGGTAGTTTGTCTATATAAGGCTATCTTTTATGATATTTTTTAGACTGTTTTGATGATCATTAATATTAGAGAGAATTTTCTCTTGCGTTCTTTGAAGAATTTGTGTGTTCATCGAGTGATTTGGTGAATTCAATCTTATACCTCGAGTTCTAATTAACGGGTTTGGTTAGGTTTTGGGTTCTTGCTTGTTAAATTAGTTTAAATTTTTTAGTAGAATTGGGATTAATTTACTTCCTGATACAATAAGATGATATTTGTAGGGTAATACTATGTTTGTAAACTTTGTGAAGGTTCGTGTTAGGAGATTAACATCAAGTCTTGCACGTTCATGCATCAATTCGTATTAGAGTTTTCAGGTTCTTGTTATCCAGTTTCTTTAATCCATATTCTAGAAAAAACTTGTTTTTCTTGGGTATTGGATATATCCCTTTTCTGTTCTTTTTGTTCTAAATCTCTTTAGTACATTTTATTTTGTCTTTAACTTTTGGTTAATTTTGTACCTAAGGTTTTCTATTTGTGTTGTTCTTCTTGTTTTCATTGTCTAATGAGTTTGGATTGTTGTTAATGTCAAATTCTTGTTGTCCTAGTTATTTTCCTGCAATATTTTTGCAACTTTTGGTGCAATTTTTTTTGTCTTTGTTGTTGTCTTCTCTTCAAGTTATCTATAACTTCAAAAAGTTTGAGTCTTTTCACTTGTTATTGTTTGGATTGTTGAGTTTTGGTGATTTTTATTGATTAATTCTTGTAAAAAATCATCAATTGGGTTGTGGTAGGGTCTTGTCTATTCGTAGTATTCATACCTTATTTGAGTTTATGCCCCCTCAAATTCCTATATTACTCTTGTTGCACTTAAACCCAATATGTCTAACGAAGAAGAATCTAAGGCTTTTGATATTAAGGATTTGGTCAATACTCTAAATGCCAGCATCCAATAAGGAATAAGACAAGCAATTAAGGCCATATGTGAGTGGATGGAACGACGAGATAACTCATATTCTAGATCAAATAGTAATTGTAGAAGGTCACCAATAGAGGAGTCTAAGGATTCTAATGAAGACGAGGTTGTTGGTAGAAGGCTATGGAGGGCAAATTGTGCTCGTAATAGGGATGTTCACAATCGAAATAGCAACCTTGGAAGCATTAAAATGAAGATTTCTTCATTCCAAGGGAAGAGCAATCAATAGCTATACTTGGAGTGGGAACGTAAGGTGGAGTATGTGTTTGATTGTCGTACTAATTCGGAGGAGAAAAAGGTGAAGTTGATTGCAGTGAAATTTATCGACTATGCAAGTGTCTATTGGAATCAATTAGCAACTACTAGGAGGAAATGTGAAGAAAGACCTATTTGCACTTGGGAAGAGATGGAGACGGTCATGTGGAATAGGTATGTTCCTAACCACTACTATCGAGAATTATACTAGAGCCTACAACCATTGTCACAAGGGAGTATGAGCGTGGATGAGTATTACAAGGATATAGAGATGGCAATGATTAGGGCTAATATGGAGAAGGATTGTGAGGCTACAATGGCAAGGTTCCAAACTGGGTTGAATTAGAGATTCATGAAGTGGTTGAGTTGCAGTTGTATGTGAAAATTGAAGACTTGGTTCAAAAGGCCGAAGAGTTGGAGAAGCAATTCAAAGCTAGGATGATGAATGGTTCGAGCTCTTTCTATGAGAGATTTAGCTGGCGTGAGAATAGGGACCGTGATGAGAAGCTTGATAGACCATTTATTAGGTGAGAGGAAGGAGCTAGCATGAAACCTAAGGATGTTGTGAAGCCAAAGGAGGGTGTAGCTACCATGATAGTCCTTAATGGCGGAGAGTTACAGAATGCAACATCTAGTATTGATGATATGCCACCTCTAGAGGGAGAAAGTGATGATGATGGGGAGTGTCAATTATCTATGGGAGAGACATTGATCACGATGAGGGTATTAGATGATCTATCTAAGGAGGATGGAGGCGATTTGCAAAGAGAACACATATTTTGTATTAGATGTTTTGCCAATGACAAGATGTGTAGTGTTGTTGTTGATTCGAGTAGTTACACTAAGCTTGTTAGTTCATTGTTGGCGGAGGAGCTTGGATTGAGGATTTTGAAGCATATTAAATCCTATCATTTGCAATGGATGAGAGATAATGGTGAGTTGAAGGTAACTAAATGAGCAAAAATTTTATTCTCTATTAGACATTAAAAAGATTGGGTCTTATGTAATGTAGCACTAATCAGAGCATGTCACTTGTTATTGGAGCACCTATGATAATATGATTGTAAGTTGGTGTATGATGGTTTTGAAAATAGGTACTCTTTTACTTGGTATGGCAAGGACATCACTCTAGTACCTTTGTCATTGATGACATCTCACAAAAACCAAGTACAAATAGCTAACGATTGTAAGGCAAGGAAGGAGAAGAGGAATGTGGTGGAGAGAGAGATGAAGGGATCAATAATCATGAGAGAGGGATGATGGCGAATTCAGGTTGCAAGGAATTTTATTCTATTAAGCCCCATTTTTGTGTTTGATTTTTCTTTGCAAGTTTTTGAAGTTTCTCTTGATGGAGTCAAGATAAAGCAAGATTCGAGGACGAATTTTCTTTAAGAAGAGAAGGAGGAATGATGTGAAGCCAAGGGCAAAGGATCAAGTTAGAAGTATACGTGACATTGCTAAAAGCAAGTAAAAGTGGAGCAATTTGCCAAGCCTGGAAGTAGAGCTGTCAATTGGGCTTTGTGAGCTAGGCTTTGGCAAGCTCAAACTCGACTCACAAAGTAAGTAGGGCTTTCGGCTTCGGGCTTTGGGCTTTTGAGCTCGAGCTCAAAATAAATGGCTCAAAGCTCAGCTCACAATTTTTGTGAGCTTCGGCCTTAAATTAGGTTTGGCCCAGGCTCATTGCTAAATACTTAATTATATGTAATATAGTATTTAATAACTATGAATTTTTAGAAAATTACATATAAATTATTAATATTTTATGTTATGATATCTTATCTTACTATATACAAAGGAATAATAAGTTTTTTGCGTAAACATTTTTGGTTATTTTTTATTTTTTCTTCTTTACCCTTCTACTCAAAAACTAATTAATGAAAACCTCCAATAAACATCAACAACTTTTTTTTATGGTTTAAAACTAAAAAAAAAAAAGCACACACACATTGTGCAACCTAATAAAAAACTTTGAATAACTACTCAATATTTTTTCTTATAAATTTTTCTTTTAATTTGCGCACACCTAGATTGTGTATTTCCTACTAATGTTTGATTGTAAATTATACATATTATTTTATATACATTATATAGAAACCTCCAATAATCGCCAATATCTTTTATTTTAACTACTCAAAAAAAGGCACATTACACAACCTAATAAAAACTTTTGAATAATTACTTATTATTTTTCTTATGAATCTTTCTTTTTATTTATACACACATAGGCTGTGCATTTTTTACTAGTATTTAACTATAATTTACATATATTATTTTATATATATTATATATAATTATACTTTAAATGGGTCGGGCCTTAATCGGGCTTGAGCCTAGTAAGGCCCAAGCTCAGCTTGACCCAATTCAAATCAGGCTCGCGAGCTTTTCTTTTGGGCCGAATGGGCCGAGCTTGGGCTAGCCCGGTCTCATTGACAGTCCTACCTGGAGTTTGACTTGGAGGCTTCAAAAAGTGCTAGAAAAGTGTTACAGAAGGTTACCCGCGGCAATAGCAGCACCGCAGGTAATGTCGCGACTTCCATCGGAAGCAAAACCGTAGTGAACAGTGGAACAGTGGTTAACCCGTAAGGTTCTAACACAGCTTCTGTCAGAATGTTGCAACAACGAACTAGATTGTGTCAGCGAGGCAGCAGATCAAGCCGTGCGGTGGCTACATTATAGGATGACTTTCTTTTTACACTATTTTTCGTGTTTCACTTAGTTTTTGAGTTGTAATAAGTTACAAATTTTCTATATTTACTTTTTAAGGTGGTTTTGCCTATATAAGGCTATCTTTTATGATATTTTTGAGAATTTTTTTGACGATGAGTAATATTAGAGAGAATTTTCTCTTGGGTTCTTTAAAAACTTGTGCGTTCATCAGTGATTTGGTGAGTTCTATCTTATACCTTGAGTTCTAATTAATGGATTTGGTTAGGGTTTGAGTTCTTATTTGTTAAATTAGTTTCAATTCTCAAGTAAAATTAGAGTTAATTTACTTCCTGATACCACAAGACGATCCTTGGGTGGGGTAATCCTATGGTTGTGAATTCTGTGAAGATTCGCATTAAATTAATGTTGGTCTTGTGCGTTCATGTATTAAACTTACAATATTTTATCGCACCATCTAATTTGATATCACATTTTGAGAGACCGAACCAATAAATGGAAAGATAAACAGTTTCAAAGTAGGTTCATCCTTCGATTTTTATTGTAGTTCTGTCACGCCCTATGCCTCGGGACGTGGTACTGCCGTGCCTAGACTACGCTAAGACACAAGGCTCAATGATCAAAGCATCTAAACAAATTATCCCAAATATCACATATATAAACAAACATCAATACAGATTTTCATAAATACCCAATATGTCAATTGGAATTTCAATTACAAAACTAGAGATTCCAAACATATACTAACATATTCCAACGCTACTAACAAATTTACCACCAACCAAGCTGCCATCATCAATCCTAGCTTCAAGAGCTAATCCAAACCTTGGTTCCAAAACGATCATTCTCTACGTATAAAAACAATGGGGTGAGTGAAAAATCACCCAGTAAGTAATGCAAGTATCACTCTATTAGCCTGAGCATGTTACATATACATATACATGATATAATTCAAATAATCATCATTTCAATCATAACGCATATAAATAAATATGGTCTACATAACATTTCATATAGGTACTAAAGAGAGAGCCCAAGTAATAAAGTACATTGCCCCTGGATATCTAGTTGTTAACTATAACCCGGTTAACGCGGTTTAAACTTAACTTTCACCTGGTTGGTCCGGTTCAAAACAATGTATTAACTATCACCCGGTTAGTGCGGTTCAAAAGTCATATCAACTCCATCAATTTAAGGAACTAGTCCCGTCAATAATTACTTTACACAAGAGCTCAATCACAAAATATTCATTCATTCATATTTGACCACATTTACATATCCATGACAAATCATTAACATAATCATACTCATGCCACTTTAATATATGCACAATAGTTTATAAAACATCTTTGTAACAAATACATTTTAAAAGTATAAAGGATACATGTACCACTTACTTCGGTTCAAGCTACCTCAATTAATCCGAATAGAAACGATCCCTGTCTTCACCTAAATCACATAATTAAACTCTTAATGATAAGTCTACACCACTAACAAATCTTAACAAAACTTAATACTAGACTCTAGACACAGAATGGAACCAAAAGAATCGAAAAAGGACAAACTGGTGTCATCCGCGGCGCGGCTGGTGCCACGGGTCGCACTAGAAAGTTGGTTCTCATGAGCCTGCATTACACATCTCAGCATCCAACCTTCCAAACCTCACCATCCACATACTAAACGTTTAATCCAACTTAAACGTGACAAAATAAGTTAGGAAATCGAAATTCTTGCTCAACATAATTATTAATCACAACACAACCATAATTCTCCCAATTACTTACTAACCAATATTTCTCACAACACCCACAATCAACCACTTAATCAAGCTAAGCATAGCAAATAGATTGAAAACCACAACTTATACTCAAACACACATTATAGGTCATCATCCAATCATAAACTCGAGCACCCTAAAGTTGGTTCTCATGAGCCTACACTACACATCTCAGCATCCAACCTTCCAAACCTCACCATCCACATACTAAACGTTTAATCCAACTTAAACGTGACAAAATAAGTTAGGAAATCGAAATTCTTGCTCAACATAATTATTAATCACAACACAACCATAATTCTCCCAATTACTTACTAACCAATATTTCTCACAACACCCACAATCAACCACTTAATCAAGCTAAGCATAGCAAATAGATTGAAAACCACAACTTATACTCAAACACACATTATAGGTCATCATCCAATCATAAACTCGAGCACCCTTTAACCCACACAATTAGCACCACCCACACTCATCTTAAACATAATCACCACTATTGTCATAATTCATAGTCACAATAGCATAAACAATTCCAATCTCTTGACAATGTAGCTTAGAAAGCACCCATAACATCCAAATACACATTAAACACAACCCAACAATTAAACTTCAATTACCCAAAGAATTCTCATATAAATTGGAAAACTAATAACCATTCCAAGCATAAAAATTTCATATAAAGATAACCCATACTCAATATAGCTTTAATAATATTTTAATCCACCAAATCATCCAACTTTTATTATTAACAACATCTTAACTAAGAAAATTCTAAAATGACATAATAAATTAAGAAACATTACTTAATACTCAAAGCACTTCATGAATCATAAACCCAAGTTATAATTACTTCTTACCCTCAAATGTTCTTCCTCCAAAACCCATTATAGCAAAGCAACCATTCAAACTCATACACACACCACAAACTCTAAGTACAAAACCATTTAATTATAGAAATTCCAATTCAATATTTCACTCATCCATTCCATCAAACACTTGGTATGCATAATACCCAATTTTGACAAATAGCTTATGAAACCACCATTAATGACACAAAACAAAGCCATCAAAGCATAACCCATAGTCATAATTGCATTAGCAACTCCAAAACTACCTTAATCATACACTAATTACTCTAGTTACCAAAAAAAAAGGAAAAACTCATAAAGAGTGAGATAAAATTGGAAGAAGAAATACCTTAAGTAGAGAGTTGGGTGGAAACCCCTAAACTTTCCAATTCTTCTAGAGAGAGAGAGAGAGAGAGAGCAAAGAAGAGAGAGAGATGGAAGAGAAGAAAACCGTGAGAGAGAGAAGATAAAATGAAAATGAAAGAAAAAGAAGACTACAATCTATTTTAGGCAAGACCACAACTTTGCCAAATTGCAATCGAGGCCCCCAAGGTCTTGGGTATAACAAGTTCTATGTTTTCTAATGGATTGTCAAATAAATATGGGTAAATTCCATGTCTTCCACTTTATATTTTGAACTTACACTTGACAACCCCCCTCATTTTGTACGTCAAACCGTGTACTTATACCGACGTGGGAGGATGTCATTGTGACCAAACCATAGGTATAATTGAAGGAAGAGAAATTACAAGCTTTGTAATCAAATTAAACATTAAAATAGAACAATCACATCAATTGGACCTGCAATTAACTTGCTGAGCTCATGGACCTGCTATTAACTTATAATCGGAATTTTGTCCAATTTATTACACTTGGTGGATCTATCTTTTGGTCGAGTTGCGTAAAGCAGTACTATTACCCATTGTGGGGTTTACTGTGCCACACTTTTATGAATAAAATAACCTTGTACCAAAAGCACTCAGTATTCCAAAGTCAACTTCTTATCGAAATTTATCGTTCAACTCTTTTTATCTGGTTAGTGCTTTATTAGGTTCGCTTGTCAAAGTGAAAGTTATATAAAATACAATTTGGGTTTAGCCCATGGTGCATTTTGTGTCCCCCACCAATTTGAGATTGACCTAAAAAAAGAAGCAGCTTTAAAACCGTGTTATCAACATAACTTAAAAATGTGAATGTATCAATTATTTCGTAGCTTGAGTGCCGAAGATGATTTCAGTAGTTACTTGCAAAAGCATTTCCTATCTTTTTGTTTTTGATAATAACATAAGATCATGCGTAATTATGAATTAATATGTTATTTTAAAAACATACATTGTTATGCAAAATGCACACTAACTTTGTGAAGAAATACACCCGGAATGAAGTTCATTTTCGATAAATTGAAATTATCAAAGGGAAAAATGATATTCACATATACCTTCCAACTTTTCACACACCCTTTCTACTACTCTATTACTACGAATTTTTACTTGAAGGGTAGGGTCCGTGAGAAGGTAAAAGGAATGTGTCGATCATTTCCCTCTAATCATGCAAAAACTTATTCTTAATCTACCCGATTCTCCAAACATTCAGATTCTGTTCAGAAAAGCCCAATAAAAGTATTTCAGAAAAGCCTTCAAATATTTTTCAATTATCTTTTAATTTTTTCGATCACCATTTAATCTCACATACATCACATGTTAAAAAGTATTATTGTTTATTCTACAAAATATGTTTTTGAAAAATGTTTTCCAAATAGTCTCAGTTATCATGGTGGGCACCAAGATAGTGATACAATTTTATGCATACTGTATGTAATTATGTATTCATGTTTTAAGTTCAAAATCATGCAATGCATGCATGCACCTGGTGACTAAAAATTATAATGACTTCTAAATTGTCTAATAGAATAAAATTTGATGAGCTTTTCACAAATGTAGCCAGAGAATTATTTCATATGGAACATTAACAGGAACAAAGTATCTCAGATATTATCTTTCTGTGGCTACAGAACTAGAACTGAAATGCCTCTGGAAAGAAGCAAAGGCTGTTGTGGTAGGAAGAGCATCATCTATGCAAGAAAGTGCGGGATAAAGCACATCACTTTCTGAGAAAAAGTAAAAGAAAAAAACTCATTTTGCATTCCACCTTTCTATTTATTAATTAATTGCCTAGTTGCTTAGTGAAGAGTAATAGGACCATAAAACAAATGAATATTAGTTGACAAAGGTTAAGTAGAAGACATGGATTAGAACAAAATAAGGAGAAAGGTTGGTCCAATAATGACTTGATTGTTTATGCTTTTTAAGACTCATGTATCGATTTAATCATTGCTCATCTTTTTTAGAACGCGTTAGCCAATCATCATTTCTTTATATCTCAAGAAAGTCTCTATTAACAACTGCAGATATAAAACCAATTACTCTTCAACGATAAGCCGAATTCGAACGCCTATTGGCATAAACCAATTACCCTTTAACGATAAACCAAATTCGCTGCCATAGCGTTATGCATTTGGCTATGTGGCCAACAGTGATAACCACAAGTTGACTTGTACTAATCTCAAAAGTTATGGCTAATTAACCAAGAAGATATGAATCTGTGGAATGTGATTATAATGAGGATGTCTTGTTTGTCAACGGCTGATTTTCCTTGTATAATATGAAAATTCAAGTTTGATTCTGATTAAAAAACAATATATAATTTCTAGACTTCAAAGTCAGAATTGTTTATCGTGAAGCCTTTATACCACTTATCAGGTCAAAATGCTAAAATTGTTGACTAAAAAGTGAAACAGGCAACATTATCAGGTTTAGAATATGAAACAATATTTATTGGTAAAAACTTTTCATGAATTCTTTGAAAACATTAACTTATTGAATTCTAGCTATTAGAGCATTGGATTTTTATTGTTATTTGTATTTGTTTGTTCTTAAAAAAAAAAAAAATGAACACCTCCGTGAAAATTCTTAAATTAGCCTTGACTTAAAAATCTGAATTGGATTTATAACTTGTTTCACTCCTTATAAAGTAAGTACGAAAAAAAAACCATAATTACTTCAGCAAAATTATTATTTTCTACACGAACTTGGAGCCATTGAATTTTTTCTCTCCCCCGTATTCTACATCCATTTAGCAATTTGGAGGATGAAAGAGTCAAAATCAGTAAATAGTTGAAGTCGTTTAATCTCAACAAAATGTGCTTCAGCATACGTTACCGGATTTCGATGAACAGTGCATTGAGAATATTTTTCATTTTTGAATTTAGTAACGCACTTAGAAAATCACCAATCTGCCACATAATTAATTACTAGCTATAGAACAAATTGATACAGAGGAAATCAGAAAGAATATATACAAAATAATTTTGAATATGCTTTCTTTCACCAGCAAACCTTTTTCCAGAATAATATTTGCTGTGTTGATTAAGTAATATAGGTGAAATAAATTAAATCCATTCCACCAACTAACGAAGCTTCATTGAAGTAGAACATTATTAGAGTTTAAGTAATATTTTTTTCAAATTAATGAGTGGAAAGGCTAAAGGAAATGAATAAGTTAGTATGTATAGGCCCCATAATCTTAGAACCGCAGTTTTCTAATCAACGAAGATGGAAACAAAGGCGAAAAATGAAAAACATTTTGTTAGTGAGTCAAAACCCATCAATTCATAATGAAAATCAAGCGAAGAAACTACCAAATTGACTATGCTCTTTTTCTTTTTTGATATTTGGGGATAACAGGGTTTGAACCTTGCACCTTGCACTAAGCAAAAAGGGACTGCCAATATTTGACCTTTTGGTCAGTGGCCCAGTTGACTATGTTTTGTTTCAACATGAACCCTATATCTGTGAAGTTAGAAAATTATAATATGAGAAATGATCACTAAATTATTTAGAGTCCCCTCATCTGGTCATTTAACTAAGTTTTAGTTGAATGATTACTCAACTAAACTAATAGAAACACATATTTTTATTCTTTTTTTTTTCTAAAAGTCAGAAGTGTGCTTCATTAACAAATGTATCCAACATTTATAATTGGGCAACTGCCCACCAGTCGATTTGTGGAATCTCTAAGACCAATGGCTGGATTTGATAGAATGGCCAAAAATATATATTTTTATTAGTTGAGCGATCATTTCGACTAAAGAAATATCTAAATGACTACAAGAGAGAATTCAAAATGGTTTAGTGGCCATTTGCACCATTTCGGAAGACTATAACGAGTACAAGTAAGGTGATATTTTAAGTAATGATTGAGAGAGAGATTAAGAAGCTAAAACGGTATTTACTGTATTTTACTTTTTCCTGAAATAAAAGATTAAAAAAAAATTTGGAAGAGAAGAATGAGATGCAAAGTACTACTTTCTTGCGAGTTTTAGACTTA
Source organism: Mitragyna speciosa (assembly GCA_024721245.1). Classification (NCBI taxonomy): domain Eukaryota; kingdom Viridiplantae; phylum Streptophyta; class Magnoliopsida; order Gentianales; family Rubiaceae; genus Mitragyna; species Mitragyna speciosa. Next base: position 22,056,263 of record CM045566.1, on the reverse strand, counting down.
CTCTACTTAGCTAATTAATTATATATAGCCAGCATTAGCAATATAATGAGAAAACAAGAAAAAAATTCCAAGCATACATAATTGAAATGAAAAGGCTTTCCTCTCTCTTTGGAGAGTTGGTTTCTCTCACTTGAGACTTGTTCCATATGAAATCAAGACTTGTTCTCACGATGAATTGACTAGAATTCTACTATTTTCATGATGAACCCTTGTGAAATGCACGAATTGTAGTCTTAAACAATCTCAATCCCCCTATTTATACCACTATATTCATGTGTGTATATCATAGGCTTCATCTATCATTTTTCAATGTTAAAAGCATTTCTCAATATTAAATAACATCTAAATGATTTGCAATAGGTGATCAAACTACCACAAATGTTTAACCTTGATATATGAACAAACAAATACAAGTTAAAGCAAGTAAAATAGCATTCAAATCATATAGTTAGCTTCATCTATCCTCAAACAAGTATTTAGTTGAACATAAAATTCAAAGCTTTAAAGCATAAGAAATCAATATAACAATTCATAACAAAGTTGATAAATAAAAAAATAAGGTAAGAATTGCTCATTGGTTTGATGAACAAGGCTCCAAATCATCCATTTCTTCCTTGAATATGAATTAGTACAAGCGAATTTTTCAAGAGTTTTCTTACAAGTAATAAAAATTCCTATAAACTACAAAGAAAACAACAACTATAAGCTACTTGGGAGTGCTCCTCCCTTCAAAATATCTTCTAAATGTCTTACAAGAGCTCCCTATTTATAGACAAATTCACCTTAATCGTCTCACCAAATTGCATGACAAAGTGATCTTGAGATTACAAAAAGATTTCATTGAATTTTGTAATGTTTCCTTGGTCAGGATAGGTAGAGAAAATCTTCAAAAAGTCATCAAAATAGGCTGGAAGATAAGCTGAAAGTTGCAAATGTCATTTTCTAGCCAGCTATAGTGAACCGCAGGTTGGATCCACCCACGGATCATCACCCACGAATCACCATAGAGGGCCAGTTTTGACCTTTCCTCTTGCTAGTTGTTCCTCTGATGCCCTTGACACCTTTTTGTAATGTTGATTCTTCAATTTTATGGTGAGTTTGTTGTAGAAAATTTCCCAAAATTGAGCAAAACAACCTTGAAAATTTTGAATATAAAAATTGTCGCATTGAACCCTAATTCAATAATTCTTTGAATCTACTATGAATGTGAAGACTTCTATTCCAATTGATCCAAATTATGATTGGATATATAAAACCTGCAAGATTAAACAAAATGGTGCATTAATTACTCAAAATATGAATTCTGCCTCAAAACCCTAAAAATTGGGTAAAAACCCTAATTTTTTGAAGAAGTCTCAAATTGAGAAATCTTAATCAAAATGAGCCAAATTCATGTTAAAAACACTAAAACCATATAATAAAAAATATACTAAAATAGGTAAATTTATCTCTTCTCAAACCTTTCCCCCCATACTTGTATCATTGCTTGTCCTTAAGCAATTGGAAAATCTAAGATCAAATCATGATTCAAGGCTTGAAATAGCCAATACACACGTGTGAATGCAATTCCACAAAGCCATGTAAATAGATATTATGCAATTCCTTGTAATGTTCTCAATACTTATCATATCAAGTAGAGGAGAAGCAATTATATCATAATTTAGGCTAATTCAACAAAATTCCTTTGCTTTGCCAAATTTCACAAGACAAGTGTTTAATATGAACAACTAAGTACACTTGCCTATGATTAATTTCATGTAATAGGGACCTATTTATATGGCATTTAAAACTTGAAGTTGCATTTTGACGTGAAGGTTGACATTTGCTGATGAAAACCTCTGGTTACTTAATACTTCAATTAATTTCAATAGTAATCGAACCTTTACTTGAGAAATGAATTGTCTTTTTACGCAAAGATCAACATTGGCCATATGAAGATCCCTTGTTACTCAATAATTCACCTTTAATCAATTAACTATGCTAACTCTTAGCTCAAGTGCCTTTTGATGCAAAAACCGACATTTTAGAAGAAGATTTCCGGTTACTTAGCACAAAATTCATTTGAGTTGGTAATTTATAACATTAAATATTCATTTCATAGCATAAAAGTCCCTTCATATAAAAATAATCCTCATAGGCCATAAGTTGCACTTTTTATCCATATCTACCACTTAATCTTGTAAGATCAAGTAAAGAAGAGAAATTCTAATCAAACATGCCCAATCAAGATATAATTCCAACCACTTTACATGATATACTTTCTTGAAAATAAAACTCCTTATCACCTGATAACTATTTCTCAAGTACATGTAAAATAGGTTCATTTAAATGCATAAAATCACTTTAATATGTAAGGAAATTTGAGACAATCATGGTCTATATTCATTGTCCTCTTAAGTAAAAATGAAGAGTTCTTGAAAAATTTTGGGCAAATTTTCAAAAATTTTGGCACATTTTACACAATTATCTCAATCCCAACCAAACATGTATCTTAAACCTTTACCCCACACTTAGAATGCCACATTGTTCTCAATGTGTAAAGGAAAAGATAAGGATAAAAATTTAAATAAGAATACTCCTCTTGTTTGGTTTAAATGCCCAAAGTATGTGTTAGAAGATTTCCTCTTGTGCATTGCTTCTTCATCATTCATCAAACTTGCATGTTATATTTGCATTGTGCTATGAACTACGGAATCTACTAAACCAATAAGTTAGAAGCTAATTCTCATTTGAAATCATGCATTGGATCCCTTAGTAGAGTAAGCATTTATCATACACACAAGACCTACTTGAACTATTACCACTTCAATACATGACTAGAATGTGCACATAATTGCGAATGAAATCATGCCAAACATTACATTAAATCATGATTGAATGAGACTTAACTAAATCTTATCAAACAAAGAAAACATTGAAACATGAAATGCAATCAATTTGAAAGTGTCATTTTATGCCCTTGAACCTGCCAAACAAAATTGTAAACAATGCCGTTAAACACCCCAAATAAAATTACACAAAAGCAGCCAAGATGCACCAAAATCTCCTTGATCCGTGGGTAGATCTGTGGGTCAACTGACCTGTGAATCCTGGAGCATTTAATCCACGGATCGGGTCCTAAAAGCAGCCCAAATCTATAGCAAATTCTGGTTACAAAGCTGAATTTTTCCAAAGTTTGCTTGCTGCATTTTTTTATTAACCCTCATGTTTTGTCCAAACAACTTTATAATCATGTTGTAGACACCAAATTTTGACACAATTTTGGTAAAAATATGTGTGTTACTTTATTTTAGAGGGTATTTTCATTTTTCGGGGGTCGAGTACAATTTTCGCGTATTATATCTAATTCGTCGTATCAGGGGCAAAATGGTAATTTCACAATGTAAATATTAGTTTATTTTATTTTATTTTCCTAAATACATAATTTTACTATTTTTATCATTATTTATGATTTTAATGATTTTTGGGGAGTCATTTATTATTTATTTAAAATTTTAGTATTTTTAATTCAATGGCACGTTTTTCAATGCGCTATTTTTATGAGGATTTTCAAGTGAAAAATTTTATATATGCATTTTGAATACTCATAAATTTTTTGTAAAAATCTCATAATTTTTAGAGGTCATTTAGTATTTATTTAATTTTTATCTTTTTGTTTATTAAGGGCACGTTTCTCAAGAATGCGTTAATTTCAAAATTTTTGAGTGAAAATTATAATATGTGCTTTATGTGATAATACATGTTGTGTAAAATTTGTGTGATGTCATTTATTAATTTTTATAAATTTTATAATTTTGCCATATTTAGGTCACGCTTTCCAATGCACTTTTTATTTAAGATTTTCTTTATGAGAATTTTGTCTACAAGCATTTTATAAATTTTCATGTTAAAAAAAAAACAAAAATTATTTTTATTTTTTATTATTTTAAAGACCATTTGGTATTTATTTTAAGTTGTATTCTTCTAATGTTGAATTAACCTTTCATTTATTACATTAAATTTTATCTTTTCCTTTTTATAATATTGTATTTTATTTATTATTATTATTATTATTATTATTATTATTATTATTATTATTATTATTTATTTTTATTTTTATTTTATATATATAATTTAAAAAAAAATTTCAAGTAGTTTTATTTTATTTTCAGTCTCTTTATTTTCTTCTCTTTCCAAAAAAAAAAAAAAAAGGGGGAAGCAGAGCAGGCTGCGTTTTGCAGCCTGCTGCTGTAGCAGTATGGCTGCTGCAGCCATTAGACCAACTTCACCATCATCACAACTCTCCTAACTCCCCCAACTCCCATGCAAATCAGCAGATATGAAGGGATTTTGGGGAGATTTTTCTTTCTTCCCTACCCACTTTCATCATCACAATCACAAAAAACACTCAAGCTCACCATTCTCAATTCTCTCTGCCTCTCCCTCACAGCACACACCACACTCACTTCTTTTCCTCCCCTTCCCCTGCACAAACCTCACAAACTCACAGACTGCACACACAGATCACTCAACCTCACCTGCGCATACACACTCACCACACAGACATCCCTTCTCCTGCACAATTCACCAGCATTACACACAAACACTCACATTCACTCGGTTTCCCCTCCCTTCCACCATACACAACCCTCACACACAACACACCTGCAGCAAAAACACAGCAGCAAAACACACACTTCACACGCATACATTCTCCTGCACACACATCCTTGCAAGAAAGAACACCACACTCACAGACAACAATTTACACACACCACACATACAAGAACATAGACAAAAACGCACAGAGCTAATTCAGGCACACACACTGCACACACAAACTCAGATTCACACAAACACAATCACACACGAATACACGCACCACACACAGCAGCACACACAACACACACCTGCACGCGCATTCAAATACACCTGCACCCACATTCAAACGCACAGAAACACACGCACAATACACACCTGCAAATTAAAAAAAAAAAAAAACAGCAACAACTACAACAGCAACTGGCCGAATCCCAACCGGAGCACCACCACTTGTCTCCCATCTCCCTCCCACCGCCGGCTACACCACTCCACCGGAACCATCCGAAACAGGTAAGGCTCTCATCTCAAAAAAAAATTTTTTTCTTTTGCTTTTGTTTGATTTATAAATCGGCTGATTTATATACTTGAAATTTATGATTTAATGAGAATTTTTGGTTTAGAAAACTAGGGAGTTTAGATATAGAGAGGGACCGAGAGTCAAGAGATAGAGAGAGATAGAGAATGAAACCGAGAGAGGAGAGAAAGAGAAGTTGAGAGAGAGAGAGAGAGAGAGACAGACCGAGAGAGAGAGCCGAACAGAATCAGGGGGAAGGGAAAACGAAATCGGGGGGAAGAAGAACCAAGGAAGACCAGCGAGGAAGAAGGAAGAGAGAATCGGGGGGAAGAAGGGCTAGGGGGGGAAGAAGAACAGAATCGGGAAAGGAAGAAGAGAGAAAAGAAGGAAAAAAGAAAAGAGAGAAAAAGAAAGAAAGAGAAAGAAAGAAAGAAAAAAAAAAAGAGAAACTAGAACCGGAAAAAAAAAAATTTATTAGTGAAACTACGTCGTTTTGACGTAGTTTCACTCAAAACTACGTCGTTTTGGTTAGTTGGTTTTTTTAATTTATTTTTAATTAATAATAGGTATTTATTTTATAGTCCTTATGCTTTCATTAATGCTACTGTGGCCCCGAGAATTTTTTATTTTATGCATTTAAGTTTCTATTTTTTTATAGATTGACCCCCATAATTTAATGTTCTTTGCAATTAGGTCCCAATTAATTGCATTTAGGTCCCCCAACTTTTATCTAATTATAATTTTGGCCCCTGCACTATTCAATTTCCATTTTTGACCCCTATATTTCTCGGTAATTACATTTTGACCCCTAGATTTTGTTGAAATTGCATTTTTACCCTCTGATATTTATGAAAATTGCAATTTTTGCCTCCCAAACTTGCTGTTATTATATTTTAGGCTTTAAATGTTGCTGAAAATTGCATTTTTACCCTTATACATTGCTGGAAATTCTATTTTTGCCCTAGAATGTTTGCTGGAATTTTATTTTGTACCTCAACATTGCTGGAAATTATATTTTGTCTTAGAATATTGCTGGAATCTTGCATTTTTGCCCCCAAACCTTGTTGGAATTTTATTTTGTACCCCTACATTGCTGGAAATTCTATTTTTGTCTTAGAATCTTGCTGGAATTTTGCATTTTTGCCCCCAAACCTTGCTGGAATTTTATTTTGTACCCCAACATTGCTGGAAATTCTATTTTGCCTTAGAATACTTGCTGGAATTTCATTTTTATCCCTCCCAACCTTACTGGAATTTTATTTTTGCCTTAGAATACTTGCTGAAATTTTATTTTTTGTCCCCCAAACTTGCTGAAATTTTTATTTAAGTCATTATACTTGCTTGGAATTTTAGTTTAAGTCCCTATACTTGTTGAAATCTTAGTTTTAAGCCCTAGATACTTGTTGGAATTTTATTCTAAGTCCCTAATTTGTTCGAAATCGACATTTTATGCTCAATTTTTAAGTATTTCATATTTTATACTTTAAATAGTGGTACCTTGACATGTTTGTTGATTTTCTTAGCAATTTATACCGGGTTTACGAATAGGAGGTACCTCGATTACCCTTTTTATTTCTCTTTATATGCTCCTACAGTGCTCCTATGTGTTTTCTATATGTTTTTTTTTTATATATCTCTTTGTGCTTATAATTTTATCCATGTGTGAGTGTTTATTTATTTATGTTGTATTATTTACTCGAATTTAATTTTTGATTATTCAAAGAAATGTAATAGATAGGGTAATATATTCTATTTAGCAAAATTTTTGTATTTAGATAGTTAACGTAATAGATTGTTCACGTGTTATCTACTTAACAAAAATCTTATGTATTTTAGATAGAAATGTAATAGATAGGCTAGATAGGTTACCTTTTATTTTTATTTTTATTTTTATTTTAGATTGTAATTAGGCTTCTCCGGTGTAATAGTTAGGGTTTTTGTGTGCTATGTGTACTATGTGCTTATGTGTTTTATTTGCTTTCTTTAGGACTTTGCATCTAGAATATCATGCCTATGTGTTATGTGCTCCTATGTGTTATTATTTGCTTTTATGTGATTATTGCTTTAATACATGCTTTATTTATTTACTTGCTTTAATTATATATGTGTATCGTCGCCACACTAGTCCAAAGCTAGTTGTGGTTAATTCCGGTTTCTTCGCTAGTCCAACGCTAGCGGAGAACTTATAGAAAATGGGCTAGCCCAATGCTAAGCCTTTAGGTCATTTTAGCCTTAGGATCATTTTCGTGTGCATTTCATGACATTTCACACACATTTTATCTTTTTAGGCTTTTTCCCATTTTCTATGAATTTTTATATATACTTTATAACTTATTACTTATTTTAACATCTATTTGGTGCATAACATTTAGATTCCACTACACATAGAATTTTAGGTCATTTGCGTGATTTCGACTAAGAAATAGTCATCTACTCACGTGGGAAGCGATGGCGTACATGTCGTTCCCCCCTCCGTGAGTAGAAACAGATAGTCACGAGTCTATTAGTCCCCCGCACCCATTATGTTGCATCCCTACTTTCTTTGTTCACTTACTATCTATACTACTATTTTCCTTTTCTTTTGCATTCTATTTTGCATCTAAACTCGTGACTCCGTCGAGGTCTACATTCGGGTTTCGCAATTAATGCGGTAATTCCGACTAAACCTCAATGGAATATTTTGTCCCTTAACGATATTTATTTTTTAGGATTAGATTTGCATTCATATAGTTGCATCCAAATGCGATAAAATCTTAGGGTTATATTAGGAAAATTTAGACTAAACCTCGCAACTAGTTTCGGCTAGGTTGAAAGGGTGCCTTAGGCGCGAGCCTTTGCCTTCCCTTTCTTCAACTGTGACTCCCGAACCTCTTTCTCTTGTTTTCAAAGACCTGGAGTCGTCTAAAAGGGTTTTTCTTGTTTTTCCTATATTTTTCCAAAATCATTTCTTTAAATAAATCATTTTTAATTCTCTTACCTTTTATAAAATATTTTTGGGTGACTTGGTACACCAAAACTCAATACCAAGTGGCGACTCCTTTTTCACTAAAAAACCCTTTTTAGACTCTATTTTCGGGCCCAAAAATCGTCGCATTTTCAAAGTCCCATTTTAGGCCCTTTTCTTTTGTTTTCAAATAAAGCATTCGTTTGTCACATTTTTGTCGAACTGTCTTTTATAAAGTATCTTTCTAAAAATTATTCTTACAAAAAATTTACACGTCTCTTTTTCCAATAAAATAAACACAACCACATTTAACACTTCCTTTTCTTTTTTCCAAAACATCTAACACTCATTTATTATCCCTTCGAAAAATGGGGCGCGACACATGTAAACATGTCAACAAACTTCAATTGATGCATTAAACTCATCCAAAACATTAAGATAAATGAAATGAGAGTTGATCAAAGTGGTGACTTCGGTAAACTTGAAATTTTGTTCTTCAAGATGAACTTGAGATTCAAAATTTTCCTTTACAGGTTTTTGACCAATTCAACTCTTCAAACATGTTTCTAACGTTAAAACAAGGTTGCTCTTGTGATTTTTAGGCATAAAACACATGTAAATTCCATAAGGAGAATCAGAATCACAAAGAATCTCACTTGATAAATACTAACTAATTGAATAGTTACCATTGAACTCAATACATCAATTGGATTCCTTGCATGATTCTAAATTCTAATACACCTGAAACAAGTTCCAAATGACTAAACAAACTTGCTCAAATCCAATTTATGCATCAATTGTCCATAAATTACCAATGAGAATTACATTGCTCAATTGAAGCTTTCAAGTGGATAGTAATCCAATATAGTGACTTTGAAACTCAATGCATCAAATTAGTTTTTTGGTTCATTTCAAGTACAAACTACTTCAAATACATTTCAAATTATAAAACAAAGATGTCTAACCCTTCTAAGCACCCAAAACACAAAAGATATAAGATGTAGGAATCAAACATCCAAGTTTAAGCATGAAAACATAAATATTGCACCAAATGCTTCATCCTCAAATTTAAACTAAACAAATCAAACTAACTAACTTCAAAACGTACATAAAAATTAAATCACACCAAAGCAACTAAAATTGCCAAAAACATTGGGTTGCCTCCCAACAAGCATTTTATTTAAAGTCTAGAGCTACAATTGATACACCTTGGTCAAGTGATTGGTGTATCCCACAAAGGATGTAATACAACTTTTGTCTCAATTGGTTGAGTAGGTATAGGTGCATCCTTGGCATCATAATTAGTGTTCTAATGTTCATAATCCATTGTGCAATTATTCCTTTAACAAAGAAACATTTTGGAATATTTTTATAGCCAAAATCGGCATGCCTTTCCCTTGTGTTAATGACCCATTAATAACAAGAAAATCAATGTCACAAATGAAAGAAAGGCCATGATTCACATCAAGCACTTCATTTCCTATCCTTGAATTCTCAATTCCTTCTTCAAGAACAATTTCATTATCATTATATGTATGTTCAAGAATAGAAGAAATAGACATTTGGTCATTAATTTCTACTTCCCTATTTTCATCTAGTTTTTCACACGCATATGCATTATCCTCATTAGCTTGTTCTTTCTTATGTTCCAAGACAGGAAATACACACATTTCTTTATCAAATTTACTTTTATTTTCATGAATCTCATCCATGGATTCATAAGTGGGGGATTCAACATGTTAAGCATTATATTTCAATTTCCTACTTTCAACATTATTTTCTTCACATGCATGTTCATGATTCACATTGTCATGTTCAAAAATATGTTCATAGAGTAAGGAATCACTATACATGCCATCCATTTTATCATCATGTTCCTCACTTATGCTATTCTTAGAAGTATTCTTATGGTAATCATAAAGACATGGATCATCATAAGTACCTAAATGTTTGCTCAATTGCTCTACAATTACAGATCTCAAAATTACCACCACACATGGAACAATAATAATCAAAATCAAAAGAATTATCACAAACATCACATTGATCCATGGTTTCTATATCATTTTCACATGCATGTTCATGATTCTCATGATTTATCTCATTTCCTTCACAAACATATTTATTTCCCATTATATCACAAGTAGAACGATCAAGCAATTATTCCACATTATCACTATCACTATGCTCAATTATCTTTTCATAGTCCACTTGATATTTAAGAATATGTTCAAATGCTTCTTTTGATTACTTCTTTTCATTTTCAAAAATGGGCAAATGAAACCATTTATTATGATCTTCAAGGGACATTTAACTATCATCATCATCTTGTTCATTTTCTTCACAAATTTGAAAAGAAGTGCTAGTATGTGAGTCATTCATAATTTGTATGATCACCTCCACATGTAGTACAACTAATAGTATTCATAATCGACTCACAATTAACAGTTTATAACATGAAGATGATTGAGAAATTAAACTATCCAATGTTCCGTCTAACCATGCTTGATAGTAATCAACTTTCTCATTAACAATTGGATTTTTTTTTGCACAATGAATATCTTCATGATTACCTTCACATTTATTACAACATGCAAAATTATCATACAATTCATAACTACTTTCATTATATTCTTTAAGTAAATTATCCCAATAGTCATCTTGATTCTAAAATTTTCATAAAAATACAATCAACCATACCTTTATGAATGTTAGATTGGAATTCATCATTAGGCCAATAATGACTATTCACTTCAAAATTGCCCACCATGTGTTCGACGAAATGCTTGAACCAATTCTACAACTTCTTTCAACTTGAAACCACCAAGTACCTACAAACACAACACAAAAGTGATTAAAACAATAAAAATAAAAATGTCTAGATTAATAAAGCTTGCTTTTGTTTTGATATTACCGAAGTTTCCCTAGCAATGGTGCCAAAAATTTGATGTGGTGGTATTAGGACATGAATTATTTGTCAAATTATATTCCCCTGTTACCCAAATTTAATTGTGACAAAAATTTGATGTGGTGGTATTAGGGGAATATTTGGGTCGATCGTACGAGGAACAATTTGTCACAATTACCAAGATTTTATCACTCACTTTATTATCTAGACAAATCATCAAACATGTGGTGTGCAAGTGAAGAAAATTCAATTACTTGAAGTAAAACTAACGGATGAAATTCACAAAATACAAGGAATAGGCTATAGAATCCACTAATTGTCACTTATATACTGAATGAATTAACACCTTGCTATTCTCAACTTATTTTGCATAGGATTGCAATTCCATATGATATCAAGACTTGTTCTCACAATCAAATGACTAGAATTCAACTATTTTCATGATGAAACCTTGTGAAATTCATGAATTATGGTCTTAAACAACCTCAATCCAGCTATTTATACCACTATTTTCATGTGTGTTGATCATAGGTTTCATCTATCATTTTCCAATGTTAAAAGCATTTCTCAATGTCAAAAAACATCTAATGGATTTATAATAGGTGATCAAACTACCACAAATGTTTAACCTTGATAGATGAAAAAGCAACAGCAAGTAAAATAACATTCAAATCATATACTTAGCTTCATCTAATCCTAAACACATATTTGGTTAGTGTAGACACCAAATTTTGACACACCATTTATTTTTTCAACATTGGAATATTTCTTTCCATTTTGGGAGGTCAAATTCTAATTTTGAGTAAAAAGAGGCAAAATCAACAATCTCGAGGGGCAAAATAGTAATATTTAATTGTAAATATTTTTCCATTAGTTTTGAGATTTTAAATTCATATTTTTATACCTTTATAAGTATTTCTTAATTTTTGTGATTTTTTTGAGTTTAATTGGTATTTTTCTTATATTTTGCTAGCACAGGGGCAAAATGGTAATTTCGCCTCGTGAACACCATTTTTGCTCATTTCATGTTCCAAATTTATTTTTCTGATTCTTTAAGCATGTTTCTAATTTTTTTTTATTTTTGGGGGATGATTGCTATTTTTTTTGTACATATAACGTTCAGGGGGTTAAATTGTCATTTCACATTTCAAATGCATTTTTCACTAATTTTTGAGTCCTAAATTCATTTCCTAGAGTTTTAAGCGTATTTTAATTTTTGGCAACTTTTCGAGGCCAATAGCTATTTTTCTGTAAATTTTTGTTTATACAAGGACAAAATAATCATTTCACACCCTGAATGTGTTTTAGCCAATTTTAAGCTCTAAAATTTAGTTTTTAGATTTTGAAATCTATTTTGAAATTTTTTTGGCAAAATTTTGCAGTTCATTGTCATTTTTTGTATTAATTTTGATTTTTTGTGTTAAAAATAATTTTTTTAGAATAAAATTAAAATATTTATTACCAGTGACATTTTTGTTATTTTGTAGTATTCTTGAAGGCCAAGACTGCTAACTCTATAAATACCTCCTATTAAAATCAGGAAAAGAGGAGAAAAAAAAAAATCCTAAACACACTTTTATCAAAAAAAGAATCCCAAATGACATACTTTTTATCTTAAAAGATACCATTTTTTTTACACACACTATTCATCGTCGGCCTTCTTCAAGAAAGTACTATTCATCATCACAAAAAAAAAATCTAATTTTTACTGTTCTTCGTCAGATTCTGCAAGCTTCAAAAAGTAAGTTCTTATGTAGTTGTCCTCCTTGTTGATTTACTTATCTAGTTCTTGTGAATTTGATTAATTGTGTTTATCTATTTGGGATTTGAGTTAAATCTTTGGATTTTTCATTCTGTTTTGTTTTCTTGGTTTTGTTCTTCGTCCATTTCTAGTCTTTTCTTCTCTTCTGTTATCACTCAACCACATATCTCCTCCATCAACGCCCCTCAATCTCAGCAAAACGGCCAACGCCACCACTTATCACCATAAACAGCTCCACCAATTTCACCAAAAATCGCCTCCCAACTGCCCAAAACCAAACATCTCTGTCTCCCTCTCCATCACACGACAACAACCAAAACAACAATCAGTCGTCCAGCCTCATCAGTTAATCACAATCAAGCCGTCGCCTGCACAAGCCCAAAATCATCACAATCTCACCACCACAGCGACTCCCGTCGCCACCTGTTACCTGCAAAAGAAAACAACCAGACATCCAATTGACCACAATCACATAAGCCCAACGAACCTAGTCCTCTGTCAACCAAGAACCTCCACCTTAAGCCCAATTTTCAGTCGTTCTACTAGCCAAATTCGCCAGCAATCTTCCACCAATCAAACAAACATGACCACCGTTTCCTTCTCTTCCAGCCTCCAACCTCATCTCCTCCTACCACCGTTCACCCACCATTAACCCCCACAACACCACCAGTTTCAGCTTTACCAGCTGCTACTGGACCACAATTTTCCAACCTGCAAAAATCAATCCCAGACCGCCCAATTCAGTCACAACCACCACCACTGTCCATCGCCCTAAACATTCAGCCTCAAACACTATCTGGAACCTCCATCGCAACTTCAAAAATGCCTTCAAACAGCATCTGCAAAAGCCCAATTCCCACCCCACAACCTGCACAAATAACCATACAAAATCAGCCCACAAATCTGCATAAACAACCACCAATCGCAGCTTAATATTACCAAGCATCACTACTGGAGCGTCTTCTCAAGCCATCGACCTCAAGCCCACATCTCCATCAATTACCAATTAGCAGCCATAGCATCTAATTCCAACTCCACCACCGCACCACTATCAGCCATCATCAAGAACAGCCCATAAACTTGCAAAATCACCCAAGCTCGCCTCCAAACTGCACCCAAAATCAGACCAAAATCACTTTAAAATAGCCCAAAAAACCTATCACCGCAGCAGCCCCATAGCAGTCCTTTGCACAACCACTATCGCTACCTAAAACCATCAAATAAACTTCCTTAAACGCCATTGCAATAGCCCCAAATCGCAGCCCAAGTCAGCTCCAAAAAACGCCATTTACCCAGTATCTTCAGCCCCTGCAACTCCTCCCCCTCCAGCCATAGTTTTACAATCGGAAAGAGTGAAAGACAAACGGAGAGGAAATAGGGAGCAAGAGACGGAGAGAGAGAGAGAGAAGTGAAAGATCAGAAAAGAGTGAAAGAAACGGAGTGAAAAGAAGAGAGACGGGAGAGAAAGAGAAGAAATATGGAAAGCCAGAAGAACGGTGAGAAAGTAAAGAAGAGAAAGAGAGAAAAGAGAGAGAAAAATGGAAAAGAAAGAAAAGAAAAATCGAGAGAGAAATGGGACTTGGGGGGTTTTTGTGTTTTGATTCTATTGGATTAGTTTTTTAGTCTAGTTAATGTTCTGATTTGATTTAGCTTTAGTGTAGTAATTAGTGAGGTAATTAATTTTGGTTAACTTGGTTAATTAAGTTAGTTTAGCTAATTAGTTTAGTTGGTTAGTTAATTAAATTCTTTAGTTAATGTGATTAGTTTGTCTTATTTGGCATTTTAGTTTCTAGTTATTTTATGAAAAATATAAATTTACATTTGACCTTTAGGTCTCATTTTCTTGCAATTGTATTCTAGTTGGTTTATAATTTTGTTGATAATTGCTGTGATTTAGAATTTGGCTCCCTCAAGTTGTCAAATTTTAAGACCTAACCCTCATTTTATTGGAATTTTTAGTTGTTACCCCAGGGTTGCTGAAATTTTATAATTTGGTCATGTAATTTGTTCATATTTATGTTTTGTGCCCCTAATTTGATGAGATTTACAATTTTTGACCCCTTGACTTTGATAAATTGGCAAAGTTAGTCCCATTTGTTCTTGAATTTGCATATTCGTACTTGGCTTTGCTTGAATTTTCATTTTTACCCCTTTGTTTGTTTGAATTTACGATTTTGGCCCCTAATTTGTGTGAAGTTGCGATTTGTGCCCCTAGTTTGCTAAGATTTATATTTTACCCCGATTTATCAATACTTTTATATTTCACATTTTACTCACTTATATCGCGATACCTTGACGTGTGTGTTCATTTTTTAAGCATTTATACCGAGTGTTCAAGGAGGTATCCTATTTTTCGTTAATTTCTTTTTTTATGTATTCCAATGTGCTCCTATGTGACTTTTATGCATTTTCTTCATATTTTTTCATTTTACATATTTTTGTGTATTTATTTACTTTATGTTATTTAGATTCAAATTTTATTATTAAATGTCCATTATTTTGCAATATTTTGTATTTAGCTAGCTGATGTAATAGCTAGATAGTATTTCTCATATTTTAGCAAAAATTTTGTATTTAGATAGCAAGTGTAATAGATAGATCATTTTTATTTTTTCAGCCTTAAAATTGTAGTTAATTCCCTAATGTAACAGTTAGGGCTTATGTGCTTTTGCGTGCTTATGTGCTTATATGTTTTATTGCTTTTTTTAGGATTTTGCATTTAGATATTATGCCTACGTGTTACGTGCTCCTCCGTGCTTTCATGTGTTTTTATATGTTTATTTGCTTTTGATATTATGTTTATTATTTTGATTCATGCTTAATTATTCCGTCACCACACCAGTCTAATGCTAGTTGTGGTTTTTCTAGTTTCCTCGCTAGTCCAACACTAGTGAGAATCCTTAGAAAGGGCTAGTCTGACGCTAGACTCTTAGGGCATTTTAGTATTAGGTGCACTCCCCATGTGCATTTCATATCATTTCACACACAACTTCTCATTTTTTAGACTTTTCCATATTTGCATGATTTTTGCTATATATTTTATTATTATTATTATTATTATTATTATTATTATTATTATTATTATTATCTATTTTTAGTATTTGATAGTGTATGACATTTAAGTTGCATTTTCACTTAGACTTTTAGGACATTTGTGTGATCTGACTAGAAATAGTCGCCTTCTCATGTGAGAAGTGGTGGTGTACATGCTGTTCCCCCCTCTGTGAGTAGGAACATTCAGTCACGAGTTATTAGTTCCTCGTACCCATTATATTGCATCCCCACATTCTTTGACATTTACTATCTATAATATTTTTCTTTTCTTTTGCATTTCATTTTACATATACACTTGTGACTCTCTTGAGGCCTCGACTAGGGTTTTGCAATTAATGCGATAATCACGATCAAGCCTTGACGGAATATTTCGACCCTTCTGATACTCACATTTAGACTTAGGATTTGCATTCATATAGATACATCCAAACACGATAGAGTTTAGGGTTATTGTAGGAAAATGTGATTAAACCTTGCAACTAGCCTCGACTAGGTAGAAAGGGTGCCTTAGGCACGAGCCTTTGCCTTCCCTTTCTTCAAATGTGACTCCCAGACATTTTTCTCTCATTTTTTTCATAGACCGGAGTCGGAAAAGGGTTTTCAAATATTTTTCTAAAATTTTTTATTTCGTTTTGTTTTGTTAAATGATTTTTCGGGTGATTTGGTACACCCTAACTCAATACCAAGTGGCGAACCCATTTCTTTAAAATAAAACTATTTTTCAAAATTAGTTGGTCAAAACTGTCGCGCTTTTAGTCCCGGCCTTATCTTCTTTTAAAATACCATTTTTTCAAAATAACACTTTTTGACTAAAAACTCGCTTTTTTCACACACGCACAGTTTTTTTCAAAAATCAATCTTTTCAAAAAGGGTCACCGGACTAAACCGCTTTTTAGGGGGTAACAGTCAACGACCCCACCGTATTTATTGATTTCGGACGTGATAGTTAGACATAGAATTCATAGCTTTAAAGCATAAGAAATCAATATAAAAATTCATAATAAAGTTGAGAAATGAAAAAAAGGTATGAATTGCTCATTGGTTTGATGACTAAGGCTCCAAATCATTTATTTCTTCATTGAATATGAATTATCGGAGGACATGTTTGGTTAGGTTACCATTTGTATACTTGGTAGAATCTGGCATATATTAACTAAACCCTTCGCGTGGGCTCGGCAGCACACTTGTATGGTCTAGCGAGGCTTACTTATCAGAGCAAGGCTCCAAATCATCCATTTCTTCATTGAATATGAATTGGTACAAATAAATCATCCAAGAGTTTTCTTACAATAATGAAAATTCCTATAAACTACAAAAAAAACTACAACTATAAGCTACTTGGGAGTGCTATTCCCTTCAAAATATGTTCTAAATGTCTTGCAAAAGTTCCCTATTTATAGACAAATTCACCCAATCATCTCACCAACTTACATGAAAAAGTGATCTTGAGATTACAAAAAGATATCATTGAATTTTGTAATGTTTCCTTGGTCAAGGAAGGTGTTGAGAATCTTCAAAAAGTCATCAAAACAAGCTAGAAGATAAGCTTGCAAGATGCAAATGTCATTTTCTGGCCAATTGCAGTGAATTGTGGGTTGGATCCACAAGTGATAACCTGCGGATCACCATCGGATGGGTAGTTTTGTCCTTTTCTCTAGCTAGTTGTTCTTCTTATGCCCTTGAGACCTTTTTGTGATGTTAATCCTTCAATTTCATGACGAATTTGTTTAAAAAAATTTCTCAAAATCGAGCAAAGAAACCTTGAAGATTTTGAAGGTAAAAATTGTTCCATTGAAACCCTAATTCAATCATTCCTTGAATCTACTATGAATGTGAAGACTTCTATTCATATTGATCCAAATTATGATTAAATATAAAAACTTGCAAGATTGTACAAAAAATGGTGCATTAATTCTCTCAAATTATGAATTCTGCCTCAAAACTCTAAAAACTAGGTAAAAACTCTAATTTCTGAAAAAATTCTCAAATTGAAGAAACTTAATCAAAATGAGCCAAATTCATGCTAAAAACACTAAAAACCCACTAAAAAAAAAATAAAACATATACTAAAATAGGTAAATTTGTCTCTTATCAAGATCCTCCATATAACTTGTGATATTTGAGTGCTCGGGTTTGGATTTATATTAATAAACCACTTCTTAGTGGTTTTTATTTTAAGTTGAATTCTAGAACAATTGTGTGATTGGCCTGCAGTTATGAAAATGTCCAGAAATTGTGTTGACAATGTGGTCATATTGGCCATTCTTACTCTACTTGTGCATGCTCTTTTCCAGTTAAACTGGAACGACTTTTAAGTTGATGGATAGAAGGTCCTCATGCAAGGACAGGCTCGAAAATCTGGAGAGACGAGCCTAAAGAGTTATTTCCAAGTTATATAAAAGCCAATCAACGTCACCCTTAGTGGCGTAATAGAAACATCTCTAATTATGTTTTTCAAACAAGGTTCTTATCAGTTAACTTGCGCAATGTTAATGCTCCTCTGATTGAAGGATTTTGCTATGACATGTTGGAGAAGAATCAGCATTGGTTTGGTATGGAGTCACTTAGACGAGATTGACAACCTTTCTGATGAAAGGGATGAATGGGAATTGAAGACAATTCTGGAGAATCCTATTGTTCTGGTGGTTAGCAATTCCAGCCTACATTCTGCTAATAACAATAGTAATCCCAATCACAACTTGTCAATTCCACTTCATGACAACGTTCAACAGGAGTCTATTGTGCCCCAACAACTCAATTTACTGTTCCGGCTTGGTGGATACAGTATGGATTCATGACAAATGAGACGTTGTTGGAGTCAGTGAAAGAAATTTCATCATCCCAACCACAAGATTTGGTATTTAATTTTTGATGGGATTTTGAGGTAAATGTTGATAGACAGGTAGCTGATCAATTTTGTTTTGGATTTCAGACTCATCTTCCAGAATGTGACAGACTTAATTGCTCTTCTCTTTGTATGGATGGTCCATCTATTATGGAACTGGTTAATGGAAGGAATAAGAGGTCATTCAATTCGTCCTTAAGAGCTTGACAAAGAGGTAGGAAATTTGTCAAAATAGCATCAGCATTTATTTTTTGCAGTTTAAGATCCTTCAGAAATAGAATAATCAGGAAGTGCAAAGTGTAGGAAAATATCATCAAGGGTAAGGGATCTACTTTGAGAAGTAAGATATGGAGATATGGCTGCTTTCTCATAGACAGAAGGCTTTAAGGAAGACGCTTACACCTGATGTGAAAGAGGAGTTAAAACATGCAAAACGAAAATGGGTTGAATTCCTTTTCTCACGGGATGGAACTTGGTTTGGGTTCAATTAATTACATCACTCAGCAAAATAATAATGTTGGCTTAGCCCATTTGATCGCTCAATCTTTGGGTAGGAGTTTGGGCTTATGTGAATCAAGTAACCAGGTGGATGGTTCTACTGTTGAGCCTTTATTTTTTCAATTGGATCAGCCTACAAATCAACTAGTTTCATTAGACTCAAGGAATCAATTGGATGAGAGCAAGTCGGCTTGGTTCACCTTACCTTCTTGTTTGGGCTTTCATTAGGTGGATTACTTGATAACAACACTTCCCGGCAGCATTGAAGTTCATTATTTGATGACAAATGACAAGACTTGATTCAAACCCATCTTAAACACTCTGACCCCAAGTGATTCTCTCAACTTGGTTAATCAATCTTCCTCTAATGTAGTGACTCAACAGTACGTGTTTTATTATCATTAGTCACATGATCAAGATTTCACAACACAATTCTTGAGAGAGTAGTCACTTTTTTTCTTCTCACTCATTGTTGTCAAATAATTTGCATGTGGATTCTTTGTCGCTTGGTGTCGGTGATGCTAGTGGGGGCTCGAAGCAAAAGCGTGTTAAGAAGTCTACAGGCAAAGATAAGAAGAAGTTAGTGGCAGTTACTTATCATTATTCGGTTTCAAAGAGTTCAGTGGATTCTAGTTGTTTGGACACAGGAGACAGCAGTAGGGTAGTTAACAAATACAAAAGGAAGATGAAAGCACAATGTTGACATGGTTCAATACAGAAGAAGGAAGCTTAATGGCAAGGATGTAGCTAAGGAATATTCATCAGATGAGGCTAGGCTAACGTTATCTAATGGTTGTGAACAGTCTATAGAGAAGGCATTTGACACATATGAACTTGCAACTCAGCTAGCTGAAGTATTTGAGCAGGTGCTACAGTCGCTGTCTGAGAGTATCCATGGGTGTTTGTGTGGTTGACTTAAAACAAACACCCAAAGACATATAAAGCTGCTATCGTAGAATTGTAGGGGTATGGGTTAGCCTTGTACAATTCAGTCTACTTAATTTACTGATTCGCAAAAAGAAACCTAATATTTGTTTTTAATGGAGGCCAAAGTCAAGTTTTGTTCACTTCACAAATGGTTGGAGTCTTTTATTTTTTTCTTTCTAGAATATAGTTGATTCCGTCAATATGGGTGACAGTTTGTGTTTGGCATGGTGTAATTCAGTTTCTATTAATGTAACTGCAAAATTCTTTTATTAATTCTGTGTCAAGTTTCGGAGTCTAATGGTGATCAAAAGATTCTATTTTTAATATATGGTTGTCTCAGGTTGGAAGCGAGACAATTTGTATGGTCATAGCTTTATAATTTTTTAATTGGAAAAAATATACCGATTGCTCTGGTAGGGATTATAATCAAGTAATAAGCTTGAAAATAAGTTGACCTCCTTCTCTTGTTCAATTAAAGGTTTCAAGCATCTAAAGGCCTTCTTCATAGTTTTTGCATGGGGGAATTAGCTAGTTTGGGAGCATGGTTTACTTGGACCAATCGAAGAGATTATAATTTGGTCATTTATGAGAGATTAGATAGGATGTTTGTTGATAATTTACGACTGCAAAAATTTTTTAGAGCATTGTTGAGAAATTTACCAATTATGTGATTGGATCATGGGCCTTGGACCTTAAATACTATGTGTCGTAACATTTTTCAAAAGGTTTCGGAGATTAGACAGAATGAGAGGGATGTCCAGCAATCAATGGAGGTCACAGAGAATTTGCGATCGTTGTTGATTCAGTTGACTAGATGGAATGCTTCTTCATATGGTTTACTTGATAATCAAATAAAGGAGGTGCTAAATAAGCTTGACAAGCTTTTCAAAAGCAAGGGAGGCGTTCAATTTTCAAATAATGAAAGGGAGCTTAACAATTACCTTGATTACTTTTCAAATTGTCAGGAGGAGCATTGGCTACAACATGTGAAGGTGTATTGGAGCATACGATCTGATCATAACACAAAATATTTTCATAAATGGGTTATAGATAAAAAAGGGTACAAAAATTTTAACTAACCTAAAAGATACAGAGCACTTGGTTGGAGGATGAAGGCCAAATTAGAGATCTTGTAACTCAGTTTTCCAAAATTTTTATGGAGTTTCCTTTCATAATGGATGATTGTTAAAAGAGTATGGAGATTGTCACCTTGGAGTTTGATTTTGGGATAGATTTCCCTTCTTCTTTTACAGATAGGGTTGTTAAGCGATTTGCAATGACGAGGAGGACCTCAAACAGAGGGCGCAGAGAGAACTACCTAACATCAAGAAAGAACCGCACAAAAGCTGTGCTAGCCTCATATTAAGTTATACAAGTCGAATAGGTTTATTAGAAACCTTTGAAAACAGATGCCAGAATGACTCTTTGAACTGAACGACGCCACCATACGAACATGGTATATAGGATAAATATGAGGTCCAAACTGAGAAGTGTTGCACCCCCTTGAAATGAGTGCATGTACATCAGGGAAAGTTCCCACTTACGATTGATGTGAGAGTGGGATAAAGTCTAAATCATAGATTGAGAGAAATTAGAACACATCCCAAATCCGAACAGGAGAACATGAAGCTTGAATTGCTCTTTTTCACGAGGGTGGTAATTCTTCTTTCAGACTGGCCTAAGAGTTGCTGGTCTGTGTCCCCTTAATGGATTCTAAATTGCAAAGGTAAATTACAAACATAAACTTGAAATTCTATCAAGCTCTGGATAAGAATCTTATTGTTCAATCAATAGGTATTCTTTGGCAAATTTAGTTATCAAGAAATCGCCTTATATGGGAAGGATCTCACGACGAATTTCATGATGTAGTTCGGATGGCTGATTTGATGTACAGTTCACTTAATCAAAATGTGAATTTTCAGTTGGCCTGTAACAGTTATGAAGGGTTGGACTACTGCATCAGGATTGTAAAAGAGGGGAAAAGAATGCTTCCACACTTCATGCGCTGGAAATCATGTGACCAGTTTATACAAAATGCTTGCAGTGTTCTAGTAGATGTAGCTTATAACACTAAAAAGGCTGCAGTTGGTTGGGTTATCTTTGACCAGTGTAATCTGATTAATTCCCAAGGTTCCATTCCAATTAATACAGCATCTCTTACTCGGTCAGAAGCATTAGCATGTCTACAAGGACTCAAGGAAGTTCAAAAGCTGCATTTCACCCATATTGACCTCTTCGCAGATTGTTTGGCCATTTTGAATTTCTTGCAGTATCCAAAAATTTACCTGTGGATATTAGTCCAATTATATCAAATGTTTATGAACTGCTATATGTTTTCACTGAGATGTTTGTCATTTGCCTAGATCCCAGGTTTATTTAGCGTATAGTTTGGCATTTGAGGCTAGGAATGTTTGTAATGATATTTGAATTAATAAAATGGTAATATTTTCATTAAAAAAGCAATATAATAAGAATTAACTAGAATAAATGGTGCCTAAATCCCCAGGAACGCAAGAGTTTTTATATTACCAATTTCAGTACATATCCGATTGCGTCTGTGGTGCCCTTTCTGGAGTGGAGACACGCACCCAATTAAGCCCACACACAGGGAGACGGGTGCCAACCAACTAAATCACCGTAAACATAGTGAGAAGTTTACTCAGTTGACCGAGAATATCCTGAGCTTCATTTTCAGCGAGCTTAGCTATTGTACATAATGTTAGAAATCTCGTTTTCGTTTTTTGCATTCAAGCTGATTCAATTCTATAGCAAATGCAAATCACTAGCCAATAACATTATCACTGGATGTTACACCCCCCAGAATCTTGTCCACGACGGACATTGCCATAGGCTGACAGTTCAAGAAGATCCATGTCACGACCTGCAGTTCATACAGGAAAAATGCGTCATTACTAAAATCTTGCGTACCTAGATTCTAGAACTTGAGACATCTATAGTTCTCTCTTTTTTTTTTTTTTTTTTTTCTTGTAACTGATTCAAAAGAAGAAAACATGCCAGAGAAGGGGATACCTTGAATTCGACAGTAAGAGCTTTTTTGAATAAGTTCAGATTTAGATATCTCAGTGCGGTTCCCCTTAGATCGATTAACAGTTGCCTGCAGCGAGGAAGAGGTGATGGGTGCAAAAACCAAATCACAAGCAGAATATGTTGGAAAATATTAATGACTCATTTCAGCTTAAAACTTGTGAAAAACTCTGATCTAAAGGATGTTCCAAGACAACCTATCCATATAGGCAGTTCAGATAACTCTCAGTGTTGTAGGAAAAGTACAGATGGAATGGAAACCGAAGGTCCACCCAGTCAAAAGTTTGAAATCATGAAAAGTTATAGAATGAAAATGCTGCAGAAATAACTCATTAACACGCATCCAATGCATTGGCTTTTAGTTATGCTTCAGAAGCTTGCTTCATCACATACGTCTAAGGACCTGTTTGGTTTGGATTAGTTTCTCTAATTTGGATTACTTTCAAATCAATGATCAGAAACAAGACATAGAACAAACAGATTCTGAGGAAGACACACACACACAAAAAAAAAAAAAAAAAAAGGAAAGAAGTGGAAGAAGAAGAAGAAGTAGAAGTTAGGTTGGCTCATTGTAGAAAACGCCAAAAGGCACGAGAGAAAACGAAGCGCAAATAAAGACACTTAATGGACAAAGCACACATTACTCTGGAATTCTACTCCTTCAGTTTGGCGTTTTAAAAAATTAAAGTTACAGCCTAAGTTTAAAAACCAACTTTCATATAATCAATTATTTCTGATTCAACTAAGTGGCCAACCAAACAAAAAATGACTTAAAGTAGTTCTGATAATCAAAACCAAATGAGTCCTAATTATCGTTTGATTATTAATGATTTGATTATGAGTTAAAGTTGGAGTAAGGTAAATTACATGCTTGCATGACTGATGGGTGAAGTTTAATACAAACATGATGTTCGTCATAGCTCAAGAACATATACCTGGAAAAGTATGAGATTTCTTCTTCAAAGAAATATGAGACATGAATTCATTTACCAACAGCACAGAGATCTCATGATGCACGGTAAACATCATGATGCATATAATGTTTGTATTAGAGAAAGGGTAAATTACACAAAAACTCCTTTTCCAGGCTTCAGTGTTCACACCCCCACAAAATAATAAACACGAAAAACAGAATTGAAGACAAAGAATGCAACTCAAGAACATCGCTTTTTCAGACATGTATATTGCAATTAAGGCGGGACTCAAATTAGCTACTGTCTACGGATGAAATGTTTGAACGAGTTATGTGAATACCACCCATCATCCACGATCAGCTTAAGTGAAACATGGTAAAAGATGAAGAAAGACATTCCAATCCAGCGATGCGATTATGATAATAAATTAGACAAGAAGAAAGAAAATAAATAACATAATAGCCAAGGAAACTTATGCAGGATTCCAGCCTTCATACAAGGCACAGAAGAAAATTAAGGAACATGTACAAATTTGTAAATTCAGTAAAGATGTGGAATCAAGAATCAATTGCCCGGTGAGGCTAAAATATGCTGCAGTTTTAGAACTGAGTATACTTAATTTGGTTACAGAGGAAGAGGCCTTACGAGTAGAGGTTCAAAGTATAAGCATGATTTAGTGCCATGGAATGGACAAAAAAGAGTTGACCATCACATCAGCATGGGATTCTATAAACTGGGGTTTGAAAAATGGGTGAGTCAGATCTTGAGGTATGATATTAACATAAAGTGTCAAAGGTTAAACTCAACAAACCCCAAATTTTTAGAACTGCTTTTGATTCTGGCATGACAGCTGCAGACCCTTCACTAGGCACTATACATGGAAACAAGGCAGGGCAGTGTTAAAAAGAAAGGGGCAAGTTGGGAGCTGGATTACAGGCAGCAAATCCTCCGCAAGAGCAAAAGGTGAAAAGTGATGAACTCCATTCAATGAGATTAGTTAAGAAACATGCAAGCTCATCAAGGAACTGTTTTTTTCCCAACTGAGGACATATTTGCATGGACATCAAACTGGAAAACATATGCCCTTGGAGCCTTGTCTTTATGACAAAAGCTTGATAAAAAAAGTCAGAGGAAGAGAAGAAAATTATACAAAGAGCTATTTTGTTTGCACAAAAGCAGAAAATTCACAAACCTCTTCTTTGATCATGAAATAGCAAGGAATGGCAGCGACTGTTATATATCATGCACAGAAGCGAACCATTCTCAAGACAACGTTAGATTGTTGCTTAACTGGAGCTTATGTTGAAGAAGAATACTTGATTTTTAAGAGTTGGCACAAATGGTTGGAAAGAAATGTACAAGAGGAATTTGATAGCAATGAACATTATTCTTTTCAGTTGAAGACCAAACTCTATATCATATTCATGTGTGTAAACGATTATCATCCTCTATGTTGTATTCTGATTTTAAATTATGCACTTCCCTCAATGTGCAGCTATTAATGCATCATTACCAAATAACTTTTCAAATAAAAAATTAAATCCATGTTGATGCAAGGTTGTGTTGCAGTGAAGATGAGGAAAGGATAAGAGTGAAGCTATTTCTAAAGTAAAATACATAGGCAACATGTAAAAATATCTGTTTTCATATGGATGAAAAATCTGTACCTGCAAAACCTGACAATTTTCCAATGTACTTTTTCCTCCCTGAAAATATTCCAAATTGAACTTTAGGATAAATTAACATCTAGATTCAATAATTCACATTGATTAGAATAACAAAACACCAAACAGTGACATAATGCTTGTGACAGATTATAAATTTGAAAATCAGGAAAAACTCATATTATTCCTTTGAAGTGCAGATGAAGGTCAGCATAGGACATCAGATGGGCAGCAGTTATTAATATGTCTAAAATATGCACCATATAATATGCAAATATTGTAGGATTCAAATATATGTAACAAATAGAGCAGCCAGTGGATCTTGAACAGCCACAAATTTGAGTTAATCTTGGTGCATATCCTTAATCAGACAGAATGGAATGGCCACCAAATTGTCAGATTTGACTATGAAGAAGAGAGAAGTATGAACGGAGAAATGTTTTTTATGGATTTTCAACATGAATTGTCTGCGTCTCTAAACTGCTTTTACTTAATCGATCAACTCATTGAGTTTAGTTGTTTAAGCGATGGATTCAGATCAATAAATACCAAAATTCCAGTCTTTGCAACACAAATAATAATAATAATAATAATAATAATAATAATAATAATAATAATAATAATGATATATTGTTCATGTATGCTAAATGATGATAACAATAATAATAATAATAATAATAATAATAATAATAATAATGATATATTGTTCATGTATGCTAAATGATGATAACAATAATAATAATAATAATAATAATAATAATAATAATAATAATAATAATAATATATTGTTCATGTATGCTAACTGAAAACAAAGCAATCTGGGATAAGGAAGTCGATCATTCCACCACACGATGATTACACTGTAAGGAGCAAAATATATCCTGACATCGTAGTGCAATGATAATGATCAGAACATGTGAATGCAGCACCATATTGACTGAAAGACATTTTGCCAAACAATAATATAAAGACAATCCAGCCACCTTAACAACTACTTGGAAATTTCCATGAAAAGCATTATATTTTGACTCTTATGAAGTATATTTTGGGATGGTAATTCCAGCTAAGAAAGAAGTAACACCAACAACTGATTCAATAATGATCGGAACATGTGAATGCAGCACCATATTTACTGAAAGGCATTGTGCCAACCAATAATATAAAGACAATCCAGCCACCTTAACAACTACTTGGAAATTTCCATGAAAAGCATTATATTTTGACTCTTATGAAGTATATTTTGGGATGGTAAATCCAGCTAAGAAAGCAGTAACACCAACAAATAATTCAATAGCTAGGCCTCCCAAACCTAGCCTGTTGGTTTTAACTGAATAAGTAGATTGCCAGCGCGTACGAAAATGGCATCATTGGAACTTCAAGATTGTGCAGGAACAAATGTTATCCTGTTTCTGCCAATCACTATTAAACAACCCAAAAACCTATGTTTCAACCTGAGTTCGGCTCTTAGCATATCTTTCCATTTTAAATTCTACAATAAGATTCAAAATTAGACAGGAACCTGAAATTCAATCCGTTCAAGCTGAACCATATAAATTCATCCAACCACAAGAAATCAAACATTAAACACAGATTGATCTTTACAACGGCCAAACACGTCGAGCTAATTGAGCTTTCGAGTAAGAATAAATTGATTTAATTCGATTAACTTTGACCAAAACCATAATCAACTAAGTGATATCATACACAACCATACCATCAAATCCCAAAAATAAAGAAAAACTAATTCATCAATCCAGAAGCCAACAACAAAATTAAAACTTTACTGTAGTTCACAATATCATGCCAAATTTAACATACAATTTGAGTTACAAAACTTAGGGGAAAAAACCCAAATTCTGAAACCAATAAATACTAAAAAAGAAAAAAAAACGACCCAACACCTGAATTTCCATCACAAATAGAACCCATTATTGCAAACGCATCAATGATAAAAAAAAAAAATCTTTAGAGCACCATGAAAAATACAGAAAGTTGGATATTAATTATATAAAAAAAAAAGAAATAAAAGATAGAATATTGGGGGGACATAAGTTAACACCTTAGAGTAAGGAACAATGTGGTCGTAATCATGGCATAAACAACCGGGGCAACCCACAAGCTTCCGAAACACTATATTTCCCAACGGGTCACGGCGCCATCGATCGGGATCACGTCCCTTTATTTTCTCTGCGTTTTCCCAGCACTGTTGCTTCACACTGTAAGGAAAGATTCGCGGGTTGGGATTCGGGTCGGCTGAAATTTGGAGGTTTTCCAACACTGCGAGCTCTTCTGTGATGAATTCACCGTCGAGAAGTGAGGATGAAGGTGGAGGAGAGGAAAATCTGGAGTTTCGGGTGGTGCCCGATTCGCTTGGGTTACCGGGTCGGGTCCTGGTTGGGGTTGGGTTGGCTCTTTTTCTTCTGCTGGTTCTCATTTTTCACACCTTGCTAAATTTTGGAAATAGTGCGGGACAAAGAAATTCCCGGAAAATATAAATTGAAATAAGACAAAACCAGCGGCTCCGTTTGATAGAGTTCTTCACTATTTGTTTAAAACATTTTTTTCAACTGCCGTCTATAGATTGGGTAAATATTTTTTTGCACGAAGTCAAAAAATTTCCACATTTCTACCATTCATTTGACCAAAAAAAAAAAAAGGACCCACAATTTGTTGTTCAAATTTTCCCACTAAGTCTTTTTTTAAAATTTGAAAACCCTTCTTTTCCCTCATGTTTTCTTTTAAATTTCAAAAATCTTCTTCTCCTCTCTGAATCGTGATTTAACAAGCATCTATCAACGGTACAAAAGTTATTGTCAGTGAAGCATATCTTATTCGTCACAATTTTTTCAAATTTTCCAAAAATATTTTAAGCAAAAAAATGCAAGCTTTGTGAATAATTGTATAGAAAAGTTGAACAAGTTATTACAAAGTTTTTAAACAATTTAAACACTTTTTCACAATAATTATTCACTTTCTAAATAAGTTTTTCAAAAACATTTTCACAATCTAAGTCCTTTTTCATTTTTTTTAAAAAGTCAACATAAATAGTCAAATAGTTATTATGAATAATTCTCCAAATAATGCATATCCAAA
The DNA here is from genome assembly GCA_024721245.1 of Mitragyna speciosa. Lineage (NCBI taxonomy): Eukaryota > Viridiplantae > Streptophyta > Magnoliopsida > Gentianales > Rubiaceae > Mitragyna > Mitragyna speciosa. Next base: position 22,027,514 of record CM045566.1, on the reverse strand, counting down.
CGGAAGGTAAGGTTTATAGGTTCCAATGATGCCATTTTCGTAGGCCCTGGCTAAGTATTCAGTTAAATATAAAAGGCGGGGTTTGGGAAGCTAGCAATTGAATCAATTTTTGGTGGTATTTAATGTTTTAAAAATCAGACAGGTCAATGAACCGTAAGGGGGTCCAATTCGGTCAACGGGGGTTCAATGCTTTTTTTCTTTTTTAATTTAATTTAATGTATAATATAACAACAAATAATAGATATACCCTACCCTATTGAACTAGTTAAACCATCAATTATTTGAATATATTAAAATATACAAGTTAATGAATTTATTATACTTGATAAAAAATTTATGAAATATTCTATGTCTATATAAATTAAATTAACAAAGAAAATGGCATTACAAATATAAAACATATAATAACTATAAAAATAAGTGTATTGAAAAAAATAAGGATAAAACAAATATTTTAAAATTCACCACTAAAGTACACTATTATATTTTTAAAGATTTTAAAAATATAAAAAATGTAGGCTGGTTCGAGCAAAAATATACAAGATTTTAAAGATTATATTAACTTTGTTTATAGCCTGGTTCGAGTAAATGTAATTTTTTTTAAATAAAAAATTTTTGCCCTATTTTTTAAGTTAGGTTTGCATACTCAAATGATTTTCAAATTTCAATTTGACTATCATACTATTAGTTTAAATTTATATAGTTTTTTAATTTTTTAACTTTTTACTTTTTTTTGCAACACCTAATGAGAGGTAATTTCTAACAATTTTGTATCAATCAAGAATTTGATTTAGAATTTCTCAAAAGAGTCTAAACTTTATTTAAAATAGGTTCTTAGATTTTAACTTTAGACTTATTCTCTCAAAAAAAATTATTTTGACGTATCAAACCATTGAGGAGTCAATTTGAACTCTATACAGTAGTCTCAAAAAAATAAAACCAACAAGTAAATCTATTTGCTTATTAGTTCTTAATATGTTCAATTTATGCATTTTCTTTTAGTATATCAACAAAAGGTGGGTAAGTGATGCTATAATAATTGGAATCAATATATTACGTAGAAAAATATGATTTTAATAATCTAAATTGATTTTTAATTTTTTAATAAAGACAATAACTTTCTACCCACTTACTTTCAAGATGCCATACGTGCTTATTATTGAATAATGATTAATCATAATTCAAAATTTTAAATAAATGACTTACAAAAATACCAATTTAAACGTTTAATTAGGAGAATGTTTTGGGCATAAATGAATAATTAAACAATTTAGATTAAAGGAATAATCTTAGTAGGAGAGCTTTTGGTAAGCATGCAAGAAGGTTGAGTGGGAGGCTCAACATTGGAGCACAAATTTTTTGAAGAGTCATGGGTTTAATGCAACAGGCGGATTGGACTTAAAGGGCTGCATGGGCCAATGCCATACACCAACAGAAGGCCCAAGCTGGACTTAGATCCAATACAAGTAGAAGGGCCAAGCCATACACTAATAGAAGGCCCAAGCTCAGTTATAAGCAAATTGCAAAAACCAGCGATTCGGCGGTTTAATCCGGTTTGCAGGATTAGATCAGTTCTTGTTGGCTCGTGAAATCTACAATGCTTTATGTATAATGGATCGGAGGCATGACCGGTTCACAATTCACCCAGTTGAACTGGCCAATTCAGTCCGGATTTAAAAACACTGGTGGTATTGCTTTCTTAGTTGGATTTTCCATCCAAAAGTATTCTCGATAAGAATCAAATGTGAAGCTTTTCATGGAAATTCCTAAGACGGCTGGATTATCTTTATATTATTGGTTGGCATGGTGTCTTTCAGTGAATATGGTGCTTTGTTCATGTGTTTTGATAATTATCATTGCATTGTGATGTTAGGATATTTTTAGAAGTGGCAATCGAGTTAAGATTTAAATATAATAAGAAACTCGTTAATTAGAACACGACTCGTCAACCTTCGATGGGTCAACATACCTTACTTGAACAAGACCTACCAACAGTGATGGGTTCGTGGGTTACACAAAATGACTTAAATCCATGAATCATAAATTCATAACAACTACAAATCCATGAATCATAAATTCATAACAACTACAATTCACACGAACTAAACTTATTCAAGAAAATATTACGGTAACTGACATAATAATCCCAAACCTGTTAATCCATGAATCCTAACAATTCCAATGAATCATAACAGTTCCAACTTCACACAAGCCAAACAAATTTAGTCTAAATAAAAACAATCCAAACAATGGGTTGCAAAGTACATCAATTGTCACTTCTCTCTTTTCCATCAATGCCAAAGGTGAGGACTTGGGGAACAAAACTAAGAAAACACAGAATTTGCTTTGCTAACATGAATAACCGAATAAGGAATTGGATCAATGTGCATGGATTAATCTTCAATGCACTTTGACTGTAAGAAAATCTTTACACCAAAAGGTCTAGATTTCACCACATGTGGAATTAAGACTTATAAAATTTAACCGGTATTAAACATCTAGATCTGCTCATGTAAAAATATTTGTACACTAACAGTGCATAAAAGATTAATTCCAAATATATATGCAATTAGGTTGATTTTTTTTTTTTTTTTTTGTGACGAATCATTCCACACGATACAATGATGTTGTCAACCAGTTACGTATTCTTCTTGGAATGAAATTTCTTATTTGGCAAATGTCAGTCTTGCAACACAGGAGGGTGATGTTTGCAGCCTCCACAAAGACCCAAAATGGGGTGAATTTTATAGGAAATTATGATCCAAGTTCATTACCTAGCCATTTATGCTCGGTTCCTACCATAAACATGATGAAATTTGTCAGCCAGCCGAATGTAAACCAAAACGGGTGGTTAAGCAACTTTTGCAAAAAACCAAGAAGTCAAGTGAGAAATGTCGTCTTAATATCTTCGTCCTTTTCTTACTCTTTTACTTGCTTCGCTCGGACTGCAGCATTTGGTCCACAATTTCATCTTTTTCTATTTAGAAGAAATTGATAAATCAAATTTATATGTATAATTGCTAGATTGATTTTAGGTTATACAATTCAAATTACAATTAAAATGCACTTCGTACGCGTCACTGATACGGTAATTGCCGACAGAGGTGAACCATTGGACGCTTGACATTGCTAAGTGCCATGAAATTTCCCTTAACGACCCTTCCACTTTCCTCCAATGACACGAGAACAGAAATGGTCATTGCGAATTTTGTTTGGAAAGTTGGGTATATTTTCAGTGCATTTCCTTTACAATTCCACAAAGACTTTGACCATATCTCACAATCTATTTAAGGTGCTTCATTCTCTTCATCCGGAAAAAAAGTCCAAGAATTTTGGATCCCCTAATCCATCCACAATATCCACAAGCTAAAAAAGACATAATATATCCTATTTCCCTTCTTTTCTTTCCCTCCAATTCAAAATTATTCACTGTAAAGCTCAATTCAGCGTCAATGTTAGGCTTCACCTTGATGGCCAATACAGTTGCAACTCCAATAGCATTTGCTCTTTTCACTTTAGCATGGAAAATTGTCGACTGGATGGTTAATCTTCAAGACTTGTATTCACGTTTTTGCGTCTTATCACAATCATACGCTCACCTCTTCATTTTAAGTGCCAGGGAGAGCTTTTGGATTTGTGTTGCAGGTAAGAGTAAAAAAGCCGATGGCGCCGTAGCCTCAATCTTGAAACCTTGCATCAATGAAGATGTAAAAAATGAGGCATTGATCAAGGGAAATTTTGAAGTAGTGATGCAGAGGCTAGGTATTTCTTGGGACTCAAGTGAAAACGAGTTTCAAGAGAGATCAGGCTTAGGTGAAATTTCAACTTTATTTGATGAAATTGAGCCTAGTCTAGAAGAAGTGAAGGAAGCTTTTGACCTGTTTGATGATGACAGAGATGGCTACATAGATGCAAAAGACTTGGCCAAAATTTTGTCCGCGTTAGGTTATGTAGATATTTCAGATTTGGAATATTGCCAAAGGATGATAATGGCTTTCAGCAGTAACGGAGAGAAACGAATTGATTTCAGAAAATTTGTGAAGATTGTTGAAGATAGCTTTTGCAATCAACCAGATCCTTCTGCTATTGCTTAAAAAAAAAAATTCTAATTGCATTTCTATTTGCTATTGTATCAGTATTTTCATATATCCATCAAGGTTTGGATCAACGTTGGTTGCCTAACTGCGAAGAATATTGGTAAGCTCCCTTTATCGAGAAAAAAATAGTGGAAATTAGAATCCATTGTACCATTGCTTAGCAAAATCAATTAAAAAAAGTATAATATAATCATCATATTCAACTTTCGTATTCCATTGGTATGACCTTAATCGTGAAAATCATATGAACCAAACTGAAAATCATGACAATGATACTAGTCTAGTTAATACCATTTTCTTCCTTGTTTGCTATATTGAAACTTATATAGGCAAAAAATCAGTATGACTACTAAACTATTTTCATAATGCATACATAGCCACTAAATTATATTTGTTTCAAATTGAACACCAAACTATTTCAAGAATTTACTTATGGTGACTAAACTATTTTCAGATTCTCATTAGCCATAATGATATGGCCATTGAATTTTTGAAAATGATATGTTCAAAAACTGACGAAATGGTTTACATTATACTATAGTTTTATAATCAATTTGAATTAAAAAATAATTTAAATGGGTTAACCATAAAAATAATGTATCGGCCAAATGATTTGTTTTTTTGGTACAATCAATATTGACCTTCACATTTCCGTCAAGAAAAAGTGAAATTGGTGAGATCCAAAGCGTCTTTTCATTGTTCTCCCTCTTTATTTTTTTGACACATTCTCTCCTTTGACAGGCCATGCCACAAATATCTCATGTGAACATAATTATACCAATGAAAGAAGTTTAATTCCAACTTGTATGGATCCGGTACTCGTACAAGAAAATAAAAAAAAATTTCAGATCTTACAGCATCCTATGAGAAAAATAATAAGCCCAAATAGCTTTTTGGTCTAAAACACTAAAAGGTTGAACACTTGAATTAAAAAGTCAGCATATAAATTATTACCTATTATAAAATTCTCTAACTTCGGTAATCCAATCTAGAAATATCCGTACTAAGGTTTCTATTGGAAACAGACATTTGAACTTTGGGACACAATTCTTTGGTACACCTATAAATTTGAGGTAAGTATGAGGTGCCCATGCCACGTGGTGTACTATAATCAATAACATATTACCAAAAAATGTAAGGTGTGATTCATCATTATCATGTGATGATAAATTATTGATTTTAATTTATCATATGAGAATACACGTAATACATTGAATACTTTTCAATAAATTTGTTGAGATCTCCTCCTGTTACATCACACATGCTCTACAATATTTATTTCAAAATAATCCACAAAGAGTAGGACTCTACAAAGCCATTGAAAAATAGTATGAAAAATAGGCTGGTTGCAAGCAATTCTTTCGACACCATTATTGCCGTATGCATATTTTCATAGCCCCTAACTATATGGAAACCACTAGATATTCTCAAAATAATTCCAAATAAAGTTAAATAAAATTGAGCGCACTCAATACTAGAATTGCATAAATTTAAAGAATCGTCGATAATTAATGATGCTACTCTATTAAAAGAGTAATTAGAATTTAAAGGAAGCACCAAGACTAAGATAAAACGACGAGAAATATATATAAAAAAAATTACAAATACTAAATAAATAGATGATGGACGCTAAAATATTGTCGTAAGACACAAGTCTAAAGGAATTTACACGCCATTATTTTGTTGACTTGATGAGGCCCAAAATATGTAAGTTCGATCTTCCACATCAAGATATCCAAAACATAATGGCTTTCGAGAAACGAATCAGCATTGAACTGCTCTGTTTGCCAGCATGTTTCCTGAATTTGGCATAAATTAATCACCAGTAGTTTTTCCATTGAATAACGCAAGACGTAGAGAAGGTAAATTTCATTTTAACTAAACTTTCAATCTGTAACACATAACTAAAAGGTACTTCGTAATTTTGTGCTATCCGACGGAACATAATTTTTATATTCATATCATCATGGGCAAACTCGACTTATTCATTTACTGTATGATAAAAAGAAGGGATAGTTAATATTACACTAATTTTTTTAACTCATGGTCAGCTAGTTGAAAGGCATTGAAGTAACTTGGAGTCAGAGCTGTTATTCGAGCCGAACTGTTTACAAACACAGCTTGATTCGATACGTAAAAACTCAAGTTTGGCTTATTCATATAACTTAATTTATCGGATTTGAATAAGAAATTAAATTCGTTTACTAAAGAGTGAACACAAGTATCGTTCGTGAACACTCGTTTGCATTCATGAACATGGATAGTATTGTCTTTTCAACTTAACTTTTATTAGGAAACAACCAAATTCTTATTTAATATTTTTAATTTAATTAAAAAATAGGTGAATTAAAACACAGAAAAATCGAACTTGACTGAGCTCAGTTTATTTGTTTAAATGAGTCGAGTTCAAACACAAATTTTAAAATATTTTAATAGACAAATAAGCTCAAGTTTGTTTATTTATTAAAAGGGTGTGTACTTGACTCGACTCGACTCGACTTGGCTTGTTCGACTTGGCTTGTTTAGAACTCTATTTGCAATTCTATTTGTTTGCAGACTTCAATTATTCCTCCAGATTGTATTTTATGTGTTTGATTGGGCTATTTGCGCTAAACTCATTATGTTGATACCTCTCCTAGCTTAAAAAAACCAACAAAAAAAACATGGGCTTGAAATGGCTTCTTTAAGGCCTGAACTGCCAACCCTATTGGATTAAGGTAATAAACATGGTGTCATACGGCATGTGCTTTATGCTGTCCATCTTGATAGCAGGACTATTGTGTGCATGCTTGCACAACAGTATTTAGGAAACTAAAATTGTTGGTGGGCTTACACAAAGGATATCACAGAGTCTATGATTTTGGAAGGTATAAATAAATACACAAAATTAAATTATCACATTTGACTGCATAATATTTTAACTATCTCCTTAGTGTCTAATTATTGTATTATATTGCATTTCCTCGTAGCTTCCTATGAGTTGGTTAATGACCAATTTTAGATATCCATAAACTTGAAAATGTAGTTATTTCATGTCGATAGCCATTTCAAATGCAAATATGAGGGCTTGGTACTCAAGGTCATTGTTTTGAACAACATTGGGCTAATGCAAAGTGTGGAAAACCACTCTATCAGGCGTTATGAAAATAACTCCAATACTAGTTCCTCCACGATGAGTAGCATTATCAATATACAACTTTCATGATAAACGGATTTTAATAAGAACTACATCTTCATTAGGAAGATCATCGCATAGTTTCACTCAGTAGGAATTGAAAATTTGCAAGAACTTGTTCTTTCACAGCTTTTTTGTGGAATATAGACAATCTCATACTGTTACAATTGGAGACACCAACTAGCCAAACGATCATAGAGGATCGACTTATTCATTGCATGTTTAATAGGCCTTGCTGTGAAAATAAAATAGACTGTTTGAAATTAGAAATAGTGCTTCAATTTTTTAATGGTGAAGATAAGAGCTAAACACAACTTCTCAATAGGTAATTGAGCACATTAAGAGTCAACATCTTGCTAATAGTACAAAACAAATTCTTTGCCTTTAAAATTCTCTTGCACAAGGACCTAAGATCGCTCTTATGCAACAAGTAGAGTATTAGTGACTTCCCATGTATTGGTGCAGCCAAAGACAGATCCCTTTATGAGACATAACTTGACACTTTTAGATGCATTAGAGTAAACTTTATCTCCCACAAAAAGTACTCATTTCTTTATGAAGCGACTAAATGGTTTGTATCTTCTAGCCAAATTTGAAATAAATCGTCAAAGTAGTTAATCTCCCTTACAAACTTTTCAAGTCATGATTATCATCTATTAAACTTGTCTTGATCATTCCCTCAATAAATTCTTTGAGGTGATCAAAGCAAATTGTTCTATTCGAAGAGGTTGATATGTTCTTTATTACATGTGACTTTGGAGCATTCTTCACCTTGAAAGAACTTTGAGCATTATCATGAGTTTTGATGTGCTTTAGCACAAAAGGATATTTTCGTCAACATACTCGATCTTATTTATTAGCTTGGTTATTTTGGTATATTGATTTTGCACATGCGTGACAAGCCTTTCGACGAGCTTGGTCATGTGAGCAAGTTGCTCTTCAATAGTTGTGGTATGTGTCATCATCATAGGCATTACTAAAGGAGTTGTTGAATGGCATGTATGATCAAGGCATACATGATGTGATGAAAATGGGAGGAAATTCAACTTAGCTTGTAATAAATCAAATTCAAGTAAACAAACAAAGAAAAAACTTGTTAAACAAAGTTGGCTACGCTTAAAATTCCACTAAAGGTCACAAAATATGAAAGTTAAGCTTATGGCCATTATGAATTTTTACCCTTGTTTAGGATAATTATACTCCAAATTAGATTTTTCTACAAATGAAAGACTACTAAAACATGAGCTTTTCTACTCTTGTAGTAAAGTCTTGCATGCTTTAGTTCACTAAACTCTTGAATTGTGATTTTAAACCTTAGAACCCCTACGAGAATCACTACTTTCGTGAGATTCAACATAAGTTCCATTAACTTCTTTCCATTGTTAAGTATAAGTTTCCTTGTCAAATACCAGTTAAAATAACTTATAAAAGGTTATCAATCAAATACAAGTGTTAAAGAATAAGCAAATGCAAAAAACAAGAAATAAGTATAGCCATAAACTTAATCAAATCATATTAATAGCTTCATCTTAAACCAAGTTTATATCAACTTAGTTCAACATGATAAAGATGACATTAAACATATATATGACGGTAGTAAAACATGCAAAAATGAATATAGAAGGAATAGGGTAAGAAATGCTTAATATTTGGTTGAACATGGTTTTAAATCTTCTCCCTTCATTTCATCAAACATGTAAACTACAAAAGAACTTCTTCAAAGTTGTGTTTACAAGAGAATGAAATTCCTACTACAAACTAAGAAGAAATCCTACATTAAATATTTACAAGAAGTGTTCCTCCTACCAAGCTATGGTTTGTACTTAATAAAAGCATAAATCAAGCATAATAAAATGTCTTACAAATGTCCCTATATACAGAAAACCCTAGCTCAAGTCATTTTTCAAGAAGTTGGAAGACAAAATGATGGAATTTGGATTTTATTACCGTCAAAAGTCTTCCTTTAGCCTTTCACCCGTAAGTCCCTATTGGCCCTAAGTCCAATTGAACCACCCGTAAAATAGGGTAAGAGTAGACTGTTGAAACTTGGCAATAAAAAAAAAAAAATAGAAATCTACATGGGCTTTTGACATAAGCTGTTTGCTGCATCTTTTGTTTAGTCTTTGAATCTTAAAGTCCTATAAAAATACTTTTACCACTAACAGTGCATAAAAGATTAATTCAAGATATATATGCAATTAGATCGTAGGCATGGCCTCTTTTTTTTTTTTTTTTTTTTTGACGATTCATACGGCACGACAAAATGGTGTTATCAACCCTGTTACGTATTCTTCTTCGATGAATTTTCTTATTCGGCAAACGTCACCTTCGGAACACAGGCGGCGGGTGATGTTTGCAGCGTCCTCATTGATCCAAAAAGCAGTGACCTTTATCGGAAATTATGATCCAAGTCCAAATACTCTGCCAGTTATGCTGGATTTCTACCATAAACATCATTAAATTTTTCAGCAAATAAGGTGTCAAATAAGATGGATGAGTGGTTAAGCAAATTTTGGAAAAAACAAAAAGTCAAGTGTGAAATGTCGTCTTAATATCTTCCTCCTTTTCTCAATCTTTTCGTACTTGCTTCACTCAAGATGCAGCATTTGGTCCACAATTTTATCTGTGTCTATTCAGAAGGACTTGCTAAATCAAATTCATATAATTACTAAATCACTTTCAAGTTATTATATTTTAATTACAATTAAAATGTCACAAAGTACGCGTCAAAAATAATGGTAGTTGCCGACTGAATGAGTCATCGGACACTTGACATTGTTAACTGCCATGAAATTCCCTCTAACGACTCTTCCACTTTACTCTGACTGAAAGTTGGGTATATTTTCAGTGCATTTTCCTTCACGATTCCACCAAGACTTTGCCCTTATCTCACATCTATTTAAGATGCTTCATTTCACTTCATCCAGAAGTCCAAGAATTTTGGATCCCCTAATCCATCCACAATATCCACAAGCTAAAAAAGAGATAATAATATATCCAATTTCCCTTCCTTCTTTTCTTTTCCTCCAATTCAAAATTATTCACCGTAAAGATCAATTCAGCGTCAATGTTAGGCTTCACCTTGATGGTCAATACGGCTGCAACTCCAATAGCATTTGCTCTTTTCACTTTAGCATGGAAAATTGTCGACTGGATCGTTAATCTTCAAGACTTGTATTCACGTTTTTGCGTCTTATCACAATCATACGCTCACCTCTTCATTTTAAGTGCCAGAGAGAGCTTTTGGATTTGTGTTGCAGGTAAGAGTAAAAAAGCCGATGGCGCCGTTGCCTCAATCTTGAAACCTTGCATCAATGAAGATGTCAAAAATGAGGCATTGATCAAGGGAGATTTTGAAGTAGTGATGCAGAGGCTAGGTATTTCTTGGGACTCAAGTGAAAATGAGTTTCAAGAGAGATCAGTCTTTGGTGAAATTTCAACTTTATTTGATGAAATTGAGCCTAGTCTAGAAGAAGTGAAGGAAGCTTTTGACCTGTTTGATGATGACAGAGATGGCTACATAGATGCAAAAGACTTGGCCAAAATTTTGTCCGCGTTAGGTTATGTAGATATTTCAGATTTGGAATATTGCCAAAGGATGATAATGGCTTTCAGCAGTAACGGAGAGAAACGAATTGATTTCAGAAAATTTGTGAAGATTGTTGAAGATAGCTTTTGCAATCAACCAGATCCTTCTGCTATTGCTTAAAAAAAAAATTCTAATTGCGTTTCTATTTGCTATTGTATCAGTATTTCCACTATTTTTTTCTCGATAAAGGGAGCTTACCAATATTCTTCGCAGTTAGGCAACCAACGTTGATCCAAACCTTGATGAACCAAACTGAAAATCATGACAATGATACGAGTCTAGTTAATACCATTTTCTTCCTTGTTTGCTATATTGAAACTTATATAGGCAAAAAATCAGTATGACTACTAAACTATTTTCATAATGCATACATAGCCACTAAATTACATTTGTTTCAAATTGAACACCAAAATATTTCAAGAATTTACTTATGGCGACTAAACTATTTTCAGATTCACATTAGCCATAATGATATGGCCATTGAATTTTTGAAAATGATATGTTCAAAAACTGACGAAATGGTTTACATTATACTATAGTTTTATAATCAATTTGAATTAAAAAATAATTTAAATGGGTTAACCATAAAAATAATGTATCGGCCAAATGATTTGTTTTTTTTGGTACAATCAATATTGACCTTCACATTTCCGTCAAGAAAAAGTGAAATTGGTGAGATCCAAAGCGTCTTTTCATTGTTCTCCCTCTTTATTTTTTTGACACATTCTCTCCTTTGACAGGCCATGCCACAAATATCTCATGTGAACATAATTATACCAATGAAAGAAGTTTAATTCCAACTTGTATGGATCCGGTACTCGTACAAGAAAATAAAAAAAAATTTCAGATCTTACAGCATCCTATGAGAAAAATAATAAGCCCAAATAGCTTTTTGGTCTAAAACACTAAAAGGTTGAACACTTGAATTAAAAAGTCAGCATATAAATTATTACCTATTATAAAATTCTCTAACTTCGGTAATCCAATCTAGAAATATCCGTACTAAGGTTTCTATTGGAAACAGACATTTGAACTTTGGGACACAATTCTTTGGTACACCTATAAATTTGAGGTAAGTATGAGGTGCCCATGCCACGTGGTGTACTATAATCAATAACATATTACCAAAAAATGTAAGGTGTGATTCATCATTATCATGTGATGATAAATTATTGATTTTAATTTATCATATGAGAATACACGTAATACATTGAATACTTTTCAATAAATTTGTTGAGATCTCCTCCTGTTACATCACACATGCTCTACAATATTTATTTCAAAATAATCCACAAAGAGTAGGACTCTACAAAGCCATTGAAAAATAGTATGAAAAATAGGCTGGTTGCAAGCAATTCTTTCGACACCATTATTGCCGTATGCATATTTTCATAGCCCCTAACTATATGGAAACCACTAGATATTCTCAAAATAATTCCAAATAAAGTTAAATAAAATTGAGCGCACTCAATACTAGAATTGCATAATTTTAAAGAATCGTCGATAATTAATGATGCTACTCTATTAAAACAGTAATTAGAATTTAAAGGAAGCACCAAGACTAAGATAAAACGACGAGAAATATATATAAAAAAAATTACAAATACTAAATAAATAGATGATGGACGCTAAAATATTGTCGTAAGACACAAGTCTAAAGGAATTTACACGCCATTATTTTGTTGACTTGATGAGGCCCAAAATATGTAAGTTCGATCTTCCACATCAAGATATCCAAAACATAATGGCTTTCGAGAAAATAATCAGCATTGAACTGCTCTGTTTGCCAGCATGTTTCCTGAATTTGGCATAAATTAATCACCAGTAGTTTTTCCATTGAATAACGCAAGACGTAGAGAAGGTAAATTTCATTTTAACTAAACTTTCAATCTGTAACACATAACTAAAAGGTACTTCGTAATTTTGTGCTATCCGACGGAACATAATTTTTATATTCATATCATCATGGGCAAACTCGACTTATTCATTTACTGTATGATAAAAAGAAGGGATAGTTAATATTACACTAATTTTTTTAACTCATGGTCAGCTAGTTGAAAGGCATTGAAGTAACTTAGAGTTAGAGCTGTTATTCGAGCCGAACTGTTTACAAACACAGCTTGATTCGATACGTAAAAACTCAAGTTTGGCTTATTCATATGACTTAATTTATCGGATTTGAATAAGATATTAAATTCGTTTACTAAAGAGTGAACACAAGTATTGTTCGTGAACACTCGTTTGCATTCATGAACATGGATAGTATTGTCTTTTCAACTTAACTTTTATTAGGAAACAACCAAATTCTTATTAGTTAATATTTTTAATTTAATTAAAAAATAGGTGAATTAAAACACAGAAAAATCGAACTTGACTGAGCTCAGTTTATTGTTTAAATGAGTCGAGTTCAAACACAAATTTTAAAATATTTTAATAGACAAATAAGCTCAAGTTTGTTTATTTATTAAAAGGGCGTGTACTTAACTCAACTCTACTCGACTTGGCTTGTTCGACTTGGCTTATTTAGAACTCTATTTGCAATTCTATTTGTTTGCAGACTTCAATTATTCCTCCAGATTGTATTTTATGTGTTTGATTGGGCTATTTGCGCTAAACTTATTATGTTGATACCCCTCCTAGCTTCAAAAAACCAACAAAAAAAACATGGGCTTGAAATGGCTTCTTTAAGGCCTGAACTGCCAACCCTATTGGATAAGGTAATAAACATGGTGTCATACGGCATGTGCTTTATGCTTTCCATCTTGATAGCAGGACTATTGTGTGCATGCTTGCACAACAGTATTTAGGAAACTAAAATTGTTGGTGGGCTTACACAAAGGATATCACAGAGTCTATGATTTTGGAAGGTATAAATAAATACACAAAATTAAATTATCACATTTGACTGCATAATATTTTAACTATCTCCTTAGTGTCTAATTATTGTATTATATTGCATTTCCTCGTAGCTTCCTATGAGTTGGTTAATGACCAATTTTAGATATCCATAAACTTGAAAATGTAGTTATTTCATGTCGATAGCCATTTCAAATGCAAATATGAGGGCTTGGTACTCAAGGTCATTGTTTTGAACAATATTGGGCTAATGCAAAGAAGTGTGGAAAACCACTCTATCAGGCGTTATGAAAATAACTCCAATACTAGTTCCTCCACGATGAGTAGCATTATCAATATACAACTTTCATGATAGACGGATTTTAATAAGAACTACATCTTCATTAGGAAGATCATCGCATAGTTTCACTCAGTAGGAATTGAAAATTTGCAAGAACTTGTTCTTTCACAGCTTTTTGTGGAATATAGACAATCTCATACTGTTACAATTGGAGACACCAACTAGCCAAACGATCATAGAGGATCGACTTATTCATTGCATGTTTAATAGGCTTTGCTGTGAAAATAAAATATACTGTTTGAATTTAGAAATAGTGCTTCAATTTTTTAATGGTGAAGATAAGAGCTAAACACAACTTCTCAATAGGTAATTGAGCACATTAAGAGTCAACATCTTGCTAGTAGTACAAAACAAATTCTTTGCCTTTAAAATTCTCTTGCACAAGGACCTATAGATCGCTCTTATGCAGCAAGTAGAGTATTAGTGACTTCCCATGTATTGGTGCAGCCAAAGACAGATCCCTTTATGAGACATAACTTGACACTTTTAGATGCATTAGAGTAAACTTTATCTCCCACAAAAAGTACTCATTTCTTTATGAAGCGACTAAATGGTTTGTATCTTCTAGCCAAATTTGAAATAAATCGTCAAAGTAGTTAATCTCCCTTACAAACTTTTCAAGTCATGAGTATCATCTATTAAACTTGTCTTGATAATTCCCTCAATAAATTCTTTGAGGTGATCAAAGCAAATTGTTCTATTCGGAGAGGTTGATATGTTCTTTATTACATGTGACTTTGGAGCATTCTTCACATTGAAAGAACTTTGAGCATTATCATGAGTTTTGATGTGCTTTAGCACAAAAGGATATTTTCGTCAACATACTCGATCTTATTTATTAGCTTGGTTATTTTGGTATATTGATTTTGCACATGCGTGACAAGCCTTTCGACGAGCTTGGTCCTGTGAGCAAGTTGCTCTTCAATAGTTGTGGTATGTGTCATCATCATAGGCATTACTAAAGGAGTTGTTGAATGGCATGTATGATCAAGGCATACATGATGTGATGAAAATGGGAGGAAATTCAACTTAGCTTGTAATAAATCAAATTCAAGTAAACAAACAAAGAAAAAACTTGTTAAACAAAGTTGGCTACGCTTAAAATTCCACTAAAGGTCACAAAATATGAAAGTTAAGCTTATGGCCATTATGAATTTTTACCCTTGTTTAGGATAATTATACTCCAAATTAGATTTTTCTACAAATGAAAGACTACTAAAACATGAGCTTTTCTACTCTTGTAGTAAAGTCTTGCATGCTTTAGTTCACTAAACTCTTGAATTGTGATTTTAAACCTTAGAACCCCTACGAGAATCACTACTTTCGTGAGATTCAACATAAGTTCCATTAACTTCTTTCCATTGTTAAGTATAAGTTTCCTTGTCAAATACCAGTTAAAATAACTTATAAAAGGTTATCAATCAAATACAAGTGTTAAAGAATAAGCAAATGCAAAAAAACAAGAAATGAGTATAGCCATAAACTTAATCAAATCATATTAATAGCTTCATCTTAAACCAAGTTTATATCAACTTAGTTCAACATGATAAAGATGACATTAAACATATATATGACAGTAGTAAAACATGCAAGAATGAGTATAGAAGGAATAGGGTAAGAAATGCTTAATATTTGGTTGAACATGGTTTTAAATCTTCTCCCCTTCATTTCATCAAACATGTAAACTACAAAAGAACTTCTTCAAAGTTGTGTTTACAAGAGAATGAAATTCCTACTACAAACTAAGAAGAAATCCTACATTAAATATTTACAAGGAGTGTTCCTCTTACCAAGCTATGGTTTGTACTTAATCAAAGCATAATAAAATGTCTTACAAATGTCCCTATATACAGAAAACCCTAGCTCAAGTCATTTTTCAAGTTGGAAGACAAAATGATGGAATTTGGATTTTATTACCTTCAAAAGTCTTCCTTTAGCCTTTCACCCGTAAGTCCCTATTGGCCCTAAGTCCAATTGAACCACCCGTAAAATAGGGTAAGAGTAGACTGTTGAAACTTGGCAATAAAAAAAAAATAGAAATCTACATGGGCTTTTGACATAAGCTGTTTGCTGCATCTTTTGTTTAGTCTTTGAATCTTAAAGTCCTATAATATATGCGGATCTTAAAATTTTACACCTACTCATATAAAAATACTTTTACCACTAACAGTGCATAAAAGATTAATTCAAGATATATATGCAATTAGATCGTAGGCATGGCTTCTTTTTTTTTTTTTTTTTTTGACGATTCCTACGGCACGACAAAATGGTGTTATCAACCCTGTTACGTATTCTTCTTCGATGAATTTTCTTATTCGGCAAACGTCACCTTCGGAACACAGGCGGCGGGTGATGTTTGCAGCGTCCTCATTGATCCAAAAAGCAGTGACCTTTATCGGAAATTATGATCCAAGTCCAAATACTCTGCCAGTTATGCTGGATTTCTACCATAAACATCATTAAATTTTTCAGCAAGCAAGGTGTCACATACGATGGATGAGTGGTTAAGCAACTTTTGGAAAAATCAAAAAGTCAAGTGTGAAATGTCGTCTTAATATCTTCCTCCTTTTCTCAATCTTTTCGTACTTGCTTCACTCAAGATGCAGCATTTGGTCCACAATTTTATCTGTGTCTATTCAGAAGGACTTGCTAAATCAAATTCATATAATTACTAAATCACTTTCAAGTTATTATATTTTAATTACAATTAAAATGTCACAAAGTACGCGTCAAAAATAATGGTAGTTGCCGACTGAATGAGTCATCGGACACTTGACATTGTTAACTGCCATGAAATTCCCTCTAACGACTCTTCCACTTTACTCTGACTGAAAGTTGGGTATATTTTCAGTGCATTTTCCTTCACGATTCCACCAAGACTTTGCCCTTATCTCACATCTATTTAAGATGCTTCATTTCACTTCATCCAGAAGTCCAAGAATTTTGGATCCCCTAATCCATCCACAATATCCACAAGCTAAAAAAGAGATAATAATATATCCAATTTCCCTTCCTTCTTTTCTTTTCCTCCAATTCAAAATTATTCACTGTAAAGATCAATTCAGCGTCAATGTTAGGCTTCACCTTGATGGTCAATACGGCTGCAACTCCAATAGCATTTGCTCTTTTCACTTTAGCATGGAAAATTGTCGACTGGATGGTTAATCTTCAAGACTTGTATTCACGTTTTTGCGTCTTATCACAATCATACGCTCACCTCTTCATTTTAAGTGCCAGGGAGAGCTTTTGGATTTGTGTTGCAGGTAAGAGTAAAAAAGCCGATGGCGCCGTAGCCTCAATCTTGAAACCTTGCATCAATGAAGATGTCAAAAATGAGGCATTGATCAAGGGAGATTTTGAAGTAGTGATGCAGAGGCTAGGTATTTCTCGGGTCTCAAGTGAAAATGAGTTTCAAGAGAGATCAGGCTTAGGTGAAATTTCAACTTTATTTGATGAAATTGAGCCTAGTCTAGAAGAAGTGAAGGAAGCTTTTGACCTGTTTGATGATGACAGAGATGGCTACATAGATGCAAAAGACTTGGCCAAAATTTTGTCCGCGTTAGGTTATGTAGATATTTCAGATTTGGAATATTGCCAAAGGATGATAATGGCTTTCAGCAGTAACGGAGAGAAACGAATTGATTTCAGAAAATTTGTGAAGATTGTTGAAGATAGCTTTTGCAATCAACCAGATCCTTCTGCTATTGCTTAAAAAAAAAAAAAAATTCTAATTGCGTTTCTATTTGCTATTGTATCAGTATTTCCACTATTTTTTTCTCGATAAAGGGAGCTTACCAATATTCTTCGCAGTTAGGCAACCAACGTTGATCCAAACCTTGATGAACCAAACTGAAAATCATGACAATGATACGAGTCTAGTTAATACCATTTTCTTCCTTGTTTGCTATATTGAAACTTATATAGGCAAAAAATCAGTATGACTACTAAACTATTTTCATAATGCATACATAGCCACTAAATTACATTTGTTTCAAATTGAACACCAAAATATTTCAAGAATTTACTTATGGCGACTAAACTATTTTCAGATTCACATTAGCCATAATGATATGGCCATTGAATTTTTGAAAATGATATGTTCAAAAACTGACGAAATGGTTTACATTATACTATAGTTTTATAATCAATTCGAATTAAAAAATAATTTAAATGGGTTAACCATAAAAATAGTGTATCGGCCAAATGATTTGTTTTTTTTGGTACAATCAATATTGACCTTCACATTTCCGTCAAGAAAAAGTGAAATTGGTGAGATCCAAAGCGTCTTTTCATTGTTCTCCCTCTTTATTTTATTGACACATTCTCTCCTTTGACAGGCCATGCCCCAAATATCTCATGTGAACATAATTATACCAATGAAAGAAGTTTCATTCCAACTTGTATGGATCCGGTACTTGTACAAGAAAATAAAAGAAAAATTCAGATCTTATAGCATCCTATGAGAAAAATAATAAGCCCAAATAGCTTTTTGGTCTAAAACATTAAAAGGTTGAACATTTGAATTAAAAAGTCAGCATATAAATCATTACCTATTATAAAATTCTCTAACTTCGGTAATCCAATCTAGAAATATCCGTACTAAGGCTTCTATTGGAAACAGACATTTGAACTTTGGGACAAAATTCTTCGGTACACCTATAAATTTGAGGTAAGTATGAGGTGCACCACTTGACGTGGTGCACTATAAGCGATAAAATATTACCATGTAACGTGTGACCAACTATTATCATGTAACGATAAATTATTAGTTTTAATATACAATGCATGTAATACATTTAATACTTTTTCATAAATTTGTTGAGATCTCCTGGTGTTACCTCATACATGCTCTACAATATTTATTTCAAAATAATCCACAAAGCTAAGGACTCTACAAAGCCATTGAAAGATAGTATGAAAAATAGGCAGGTTGCAAGCAATTCTTTGGACACCAATCTTACCGTATGCATGTTTTCATAACCCCTAACTATATGGAAACCACTAGATATTCTCAAGGATAATTCCAAATAAATTTAAGTAAAATTGAGCGCACTCAATACTAGAATTGCATAATTTAAAAGAATCGTCGATAATTAATGCTGCTACTCTATTATGAGAGTATTTAGAGTACAAAGGAAGCATCAAGATTAAGATAAAGCGACTAGAAATATGTAAAAAAATATTACAAATACCAAATAAATTGATGATGGACGCTAAAAGATTGTGGTAAGATACACATCTAAAGGAATTTACAGGCTATTCTTTTATTGACTTGATGAGGCCCAAAATATGTAAGTTCGGTCTCCCAGCATTGCACTATAAATTAATCAGCAGTAGTTTGTCCATGGCTGGCTCGTAACAGTCTTATTTGGATCCGTTGATCCAATCCATGTTTGTAATCAAGCAACAGTAATGTTTCAAGAGGTTATGTCAATGGATCAGGGTACTCGAAGTCTAGGTGTAATGCACGAGAAGAATAGAGAGGATTCAGTGTTGCTTTCGATTCCATCTTCGATGACACAATCGACAGGTGCATTAAAGGTTTTTGTGGATGGTTCCTTTAAGCAAAGCACGGAGTTGGGTGCGATAGCATTTGTAATAAAAAATGAACTCGGGTTAACCTTGGTTAAACAGGCAAAGCGAGTCAATGCTACTTCAGCATTTCAAACTGAGGTGCTAGCCTGCTTGGAAGCAATTTCTTTTGCCGTCCAACAAGAGTTCACACATACATGGGTTCTCACGAACGGTTTACATCTACTACAATGTTTTGGAACTAATAACTTAATTCCGTCTACTATGTTATGTGTGTGTGTATATGTATATATATAGGGAAGTAGTTTCTTTGTTATCTTATTGTAAGATTTCTAAAGTTTCTAGATCTACAGTTCAGGAAGCTCATGACTTGGCTATATCTGTTGTGACAATGTAAATTAGTTGATAATATAAATGAAATGGGTGGTGTGTTTTTCAAAACAAAAAAAAAAAGGTAGTTTGTCCATTGAATAACGCAAGATGTAGAGAAGGTAAATTTTATTTTAACTAAACTTTCAATCTGTGCCACATAACTAAACGGCACTTCTTAATTTTGTGCTATTTGACGGAACATAATTTTTATATTCATATCGTCATGGGCAAACTTGACTCATTCATTTACTGTATGATAAAAAGAAAGGGATAGTTAATATTACACCAATTTTTTAACGCATGGTCGGCTAGTTGAAAGGCATTGGAGTAACTTGGAGTTAGAAGAGCTGTTATTCGAGTCGAGCTGTTTACAAGGATAGCTCGATTCGATACGTAAAAACTCGAGTTTCGCTAATTCATATAACTTAATGAATCAAGTTTGAATAAGAAATTAAATTTGTTTACTAAAGAGTGAACACAAGTATCATTCGTGAACATTCGTTTGCATTTATGAATATGGATAGTATTGTCTTTTCAACTTAACTTTTATTAGGAAACAACCAAATTCTTATTTGTTAATATTTTTTATTTAATTAGAAAATAGTTGAATTAAAACACAGAAAAATTGAGCTTGATCAAGCTCGATTTATTTGTGTTAAATGAACCGATTTCAAATACAAATTTTGACATGTTTTAATAAATAAATAAGCTCGAGTTTATTCATTCATTAAAAGAGCATGTACTTGACTCGACTTGACTTGGCTTGTTTAGAACTCTATTTGGAGTTCCATTTGTTTGCAGACTTCAATTATTCCTCCAGATTGTATTTTATGTGTTTGATTGGGCTATTTGTGCTAAACTTATTATGTTGATGCCCTTCCTAGGTTAAAAAACTAACCTTAAAAAAAAAAAAAACATGGGCTTGAAATGGCTTTTTTAAGGCCTGAACTACCAACCCTATTGGATTAAGACAATAAACATGGTGCCATATGGCATCCGCTTATGCTTTCCATCTTGATGGCAGGACTATTGGGTTCGTGCGTGCACAACAGTATTATAGAAACAAAAATTTTTGGTGGGCTTACACGGACTCTATAGTATCAGAGAGTCTATGATTTTGGAAGCCATAAATAAATACAAAAAATTAGATTATCACATTTTACTGCATAATATTTTAAACATCTCCGTAGTGTCTAATTTTTGTATTTTATAGCATTACCTCGTAGCTTCCTATGAGTTGGTTAATGACCAATTTCAGATATCCATAAACTTGAAACTATAGTTATTTCATGTCGATAGCCATTTTAAATCCAAATATGAGTACTTGGTACTCGAGGTCATTGTTTTGAACAATATTGGGTTAATGCAAAGAATTGTGGAAAACCACTCTATCAAGTGTTATGAAAATAACTCCAGTACCAATTCCTCCACGATGAGCAGCGTTATCAATATACAACTTTCATGATAGACGGACTTTAATAAGAACTACATCTTCATTGGGAAGATCATCCCATAGTTTCACTCAGTAGGAATTGAAAATTTGCAAGAGCTTGTTCTTTCACAGCTTTTTGTGGAATATAGACAATCTCATATTGCGACAATTGGAGATGCCAACTAGCCAGATGATCATAGAGGATCGACTTACTCATCGCATATTTAATAGGATTTGCTGTGACAATAAGATATATTGTTTGAATTTAGAAATAGTGCGTCAATTTTTAAATGGTGAAGATAAGAGCTAAACACAAATTCTCAATAGGTGAATAGTTGATCTCATTAAGAGCCAACATTTTGCTAGTAGTACAAAAAAAAATCTTTGCCTTTAAAATTCTCTTGCACAAGGCTCCATCGATTGCTCTTATGCAGCAAATAGAGGATTAGTGGCTTCCTATTTGTTGGTGTAGCAAAGACAAATCCCATTATGAGATATAACTTGACACTTTTGGATGCATTAGAGCAAACTTTATCTCCCACAAAAAGTACACCTTTCTTTATAAAGCGACTAAATAGTTTGTATCTTCTAGCCAAATTTGAAATAAATCTTCAAAGCTAGGTTAATCACCCTTGCAAACTTTTCAAGTCATGAATATCACGTGGTTCAAATATTTTCATTATAGCATCTACAATACGATGTCGCAATGACGAGCCATAAAACTATGTAACTTTCCAGACATGATTTGAAAGGTGTACTTGATAGTGTTCATTTTGAGTTAATACCTTTTCAATTGATTAAATACTTGCCTCAAGTCATCTAGGTGGTTATTCTTTTTCTTGATTTGACAATTAAATCATCAACATAACATTCTACATTCTTATACAGCATATAGTCAAAGATATTTTGCATTACTCTTTGATACATTACACTAAGATTCTTTAGTACCAATGGCATAAATTTATACTAGTAAATACTTTTTGGGATGTAGAATGCAATAAGCTCCTCATATTTAGGTGACATGCGAATTTGTTTTTAACCAATTAAGAGAATCATTCATGAAATAGCACTTTATGAATGAATCCTTTTTTTTTTTGCACAAGCACAATGCTCGAAATTCATGTAGAATACTTGACTTTACAGATGAATCCAGTTTTAATGAGTTTATCGACTTCACCATCAATTGATGGACCTAAATTAGGCCCAAATCACATTTGAGTTTGTTTAACAGGATGAGCTCCTCGTTTTACTACATAATGATGGCATATTACCTTTGGGTCTAAACCAAGCATCTCTTTGTAACTTAAGGCAATGACATCTCAGTATTCTTGCTAAAGCTCGACACATGCCTTCTCGTCCTTGAGATTCTAAAGAGCACTATATATATTGGGCATAGATCCTTGAAAGTATTAATATCTTTTTTTGATCAATGACAGCTTTCATTCCCACTTCAAATTTTGGTGGAGCATCCTCAAAGAGCTTTTCATCAACTGCAACTATATGGTTATGGGACACTATACTATCTTCGTTGCCTTTCGTAACTCTTGTATGCACCATGATATGCTCTTTAACCATTAATACACTTCTACAATGCACAATAAGATTGGTGCATCTTTTCGTTATTGAAAAAATAGACTACTGTACTCCTGAGTATTGCGGGTGGAAGAAAATGTGGCTCAAACACCTTAATTAGGTTTGTGACTCTCCCTTTTATCCATTGAGAATTTCCCTTTCTAATTTTTTTTGGTCTCAAATTTTTGAAAAATTAAATGCATGGAGTTTTGCTCCCAAGTTCATTAATGGCCATTGAATCATTAACAGTTGAGGATGCTTAATCTTCATAAATATGTAGTGATTATTTGCCCTAATAATCTTGGTTCAAATGGTATGAGGGGAATAGATAGGGGAATAACCGAGGCCATTATTAGAGATCTCAACGGCATACCTTTTCTTCCTTAAATTTTTTGGGCAGAATTAGGTCAATGAACCTTTTCACCAATAGCTTTAGGTGGCAAAGTACCTAATGTATAGAATCTTCAGGGTCATATCCAACTTTAGCAAAAAATCTATAGGCATTGAGGATCGAAACTTTCTCAACTATTAAGCTTGGCAAGCCATTATGCTCAATTTTTTGTTCCTCTGATGGACGAACAAAACCTTCTAATGGAGACCGTGACTACTTGATGATATCCAATTTCACAATGAGAAATATTAGCTTCTTCAAGGCTTGTGCTTGCTCTTCTTGTCTTTTTGACTTCTTAACATAGCAAAGATTTATCATTTGATGATGGAATGTTGTCCTTTGATTGGTGACATGTTTCTCATTATTCAAAGTGGAGTGGATAGTCAAATATGAAGTTTTGGAATTTTGAGCCTTACTTACACTTGGAGGTAAATCATGAACATCCTTTGGGTCATAGGTCTTCAAGTAAAACTTAGCATCAGAGAAATGCTTCAACTTTAGTAAAAGATTTGTCATTAACTATTTACTGCGCCATCTTGGGAGTACTTGAAATATTGGTGAAGGATTGAAGGTATGACTCCATTATTGTAAATTCAAGGCTTGCCCAAGAGTAGATTCACACCTATCATATAGCGTAATGTTTTTGAGGACATGATGTTAATCATTCAAGACTTATTCTTCCAATAACTCTTTGGGCTCCGATTGAAGCTTTCATTCATCAATCAACTACTAGATAACTCTTCAATAGAGATGCTAATGTCTTTCAAATTTGCAAAAGCAAAATATTAACAAAAAAAGCTGCATCTATCAAGATTCTATCTACTTTTTGCTCATGGGTCTAGCTAGTTACAAATAATGGACAATCGTTTGATGTAGACCTAATTGACAAATTTTCATTGTATTTACGAAATGTGCAACAATTATCTTCACCATCAAAGATAATTGTTGTTGCACATTTCGTAGAAACTTTTGCAAAAATAACGAGCTTCTCTTTAGTATCAATTTAGTCAACATGAAGATCTTTAAAATCAACGATATTGCTAGATATGAAGTCATCAATTTGAGAAGATGAGTATGCATTGCCTTCATGTAAGACATTAATTTTTAGACTGGAATAGCGGACTAAAAAGTCATATTTTCCAAAAAGTTTAGAGAGTCTACCAATGGAAAAATTACCATCTTCGACTAGTTCTTCCATTTGTTTTTGATTTTGTGATTTCTTTTTGTTTGAATACTTTTCCTTGATGCTTCATCATCTTCTTGCAACTATCGAAAATTGCTTAGTTGCATGCATTATAGTTGCAGAATAGGTCAAAGTATTTGTGATCACCAATACTGAAAGAATGGATGGGATTTGTTGCTTCTTCTAAATGATCAATTGGGACACCTTGGGTAGCTCCGTATTTTGGACTACTCAGACTATATCCAACTTAGTGTTGCAACAGGCACTATGTTGTGGAAGAGACAAATCTTTATCGTCAATTGAAGTTGCATATTTTGCTATTTTTTTTTTTTACTTCATTAGGCTACTTAATTTCAGAAGCATGATCATATTTAATTTTAAAAATTCATTAAACATACTAGGGACGTTAGAATCAGGAAATGGATATTCTTTTTCTTGCATATCCCTAAGGGTTGATTGCTTCTTTCCTTGTTCTTGACGAAAATTAACCTTATCATTTTCCTTCTTTGTCAATTTAAGAATTATCTTGAAAGGTACTACCTCAACCAGTGGTTCTTTCTTCTCACTTTTGATAGGAAGTTTGCCTCATTTCTTCATCTCTTGCTTTTTCTTACTTTTACGAGGATCAAGAACAAGTGGCTCTTGCCCTTCTAGGTCAAGCTCTAAGTTGTGTTTTTGTTACTCATTTATCAAAAGTCTCTGGTTATATCTTTTGTAGAATATAATATAATCCCAACCTTGAATGCACATATCAATGGTAGTTGACTTATTAATCTTTTCTATTAAGACTTAGGGTCTACCAGCAATCAATGTAGTCAATAATAGATTTATTCCTCCATTGACGAGTATTTGAAAGTTTGGTCATACTAATAGTTCACCTCATGGTATAGAAACTATCAATAGAGCCAGGTTGAAGATTAGTCTACAAATCAAACATGTTATTTTTTAATGAATGGGCAAATTATTTGACTGGTAGATCTCCATCAGTGTTAGTATTATTGCATGTCTCCACAAAATGTACAAATGTTGTTTAGGTTTTCCTTTGCCATCAAACTTTAAAAATTTGGGAGGTTGATATAAGAATTGGATGACTTTGTAGTGTATGGTTTGATGTAAGAATAGGTTGACTTTGTACATCTGTTAAACTTGTCTTTTATCATTCCCTGAGTAAATTCTTTGTGGTGATCAAAGTGAATTGTTCTATCAGGAGATGTTGATATGTTTTTTATTACATGTGACTTTGGCGAATCCTTCACCTTGGAAGAACTTTGAGTATTATCATGAGTTTTGATATGCTTTAACACAAAGGACTATTTTTATCAACATTCTTGATCTTATTTATTAGCTTGGTTATTTTGGTATATTGATTTTGCACATGCGTGACAAGCCTTTCGACGAGCTTAGTCATGTGAGCAAGTTACTCTTCAATAGTTGTGGTATGTGTCATTATCACAGGCATTACCAAAGGAGTTGTTGAATGGCACGTGCGATCAAGGCATGCATGATGTGATGAAAATGGTAGGAAATTCAACTTAGCATGTAATAAATCAAATTCAAGTAAACAAAAAAAGAAGAAACTTGTTAAACAAAGTTGGTTAGGCTTAAGATTCCACTAAAGGTCACAAAATATGAAAGTTAAACTTATGGCCATTATGAATTTCTACACTTGTTTAGGATTCAATTCCAATTATACTCCAAACTAGATTTCTCTATGAATGGAAGACTATTAAAACATGAGCTTCCTACTCCTGTAGTAAAGTCTTACATGTTTTAGTTCATTAAACTCTTGAATTGTGAAACCTTAAACCCCTTATGAGAATCACTACTTTTGTGAGATTCAACATAAGTTCCATTAACTTCTTTCCATTGTTAAGTACAAGTTTCCTTGTCAAATAACAACTAAAATAACTTATAAATGGTGATCAGTCAAATACAACTGTTAAAGAACAAGCAAATGCATAAACAAGAAATAAGTATAGCCATAAACTTATTCAAATCATATCAATAGCTTCATCTTAAACCAAGTTTACATCAACTTAGTTCAACATGATAAAGATGACATTAAGCATATATATGATAGTAGTAATACATGCAAGAATGAATATAACAGGAATAGGATAAGAAATGTTCAATATTTGGTTAAACATGTCTTCAAATCTTCTCCCTTCATTTCATCAAACATGTAAAATATAAAAGAACTTCTTCAAAGTTATGTTTACAAGAGAATAAAATTCCTACTACAAACTAAGAAGAAATCCTACATTAAATATTTACAAAGAGTATTCCTCCTATCAAGCTATGGTTTCTACTTAATCAAAGCATAAACCAAGCATAATAAAATGTCTTACAAAGGTCCCTATATATAGAAAACCCTAGCTCAAGTCATTTTTCAAGTTGGAAGACAAAATGATATATTTGGATTCTATTTGCTTCAAAAGTCTTCCTTGAGCCATTCAATATGTTTTAGGGATAGATAAAATGTGCTGGTACACTGAATATATCTAAAAAAGAAGTGTGCAACTGATGCAAGTTGCAAACAGCCGAAATGCCTTTTTCTGGAGTGAATCAGTGAATAGGATCCATGGACTGGTGGTCTATGGATCTTGGTCTGTAGATTTCAACCAAAAGATGTACATATCAGTTTTTTCTCAAAAAATACAAGTTGTAGCTCTTTGAGTTAACTTTTCAACACCATAAGGATCAAGCCATTTCGAGGTCTAGATGCTGAGATATGTCCAAAATATTGAGAAGTAGTTAGTATATGGATTTTTTGCTATACAAATGTGAGAACTAAATTTTGAGGTCTCATAAGAATTGTAGAGTATCATCCTAGCTTTAAAAAGAATTAAGAAATCTCAATCCAATATTTGTAACTGAAGTTATCACCATGAAACTGAAATATGTCAGTGTTGCCAAACTCTAGTTTTCTCCAATTTTTCTCCTTCCATTGCTTCTTTGCCCTTCTCTTTTGTTGGTTATTCTGATGCCCTTGAGACCTTTTTCTAATATGTTGATCCATAGTTTGATGAAAAAAATTTCTTGAAATGTTGAGCAATTAATCTCCAAATATGTGATGTTGTTGTACAATCTTGAATCATTTTCAAAATGATAATTCCTATGCTCCACTTAATCCCAATTGTATTTAGACTTCATTTACCTACAAAATCACACAAACTTGAATATTAATTTGCTCAAAATAATACTTCTGGCTTAAAACCCTAATATCAGGATTAAAAACCCTAATTATGAAACAATCCTTGATTTGATGACACTTTATCAAAATAAACCATTTTCATATTATAAATACTAAAAACACCCTATAGTAAAATAGGTAAATTTATGACTTATCAATACAGCACCAAAATCATGGTCACTATCCTTGCTTGGCAAAATAGCAAAGTCTATCTCTTGAAGGATCTCTACCACCTCAACAATAGTTTCTAGTTTAGCCTTTTCTACTAAAGTCTTTGTTTTACTTCTTGTCATCAGTCAAATATATTGCACCTCTTGACTTACAGGAGCAAAAAAGATTGAATCATCAAAAGCAGCAACTTTGAAGTGAACACTAATAGACCTTGCTTTGCTGAGGTCCATTATTGATTTCTTTGAATAGGAATTCATAGGAAGAGAAGAGATGAGAAGTGGAGATGGTATCATTAGTGTACTAGAAATTTATAGACGCAAATTTCATGTGTGAACAAAGGACAAGGAAGATTGCACGAATATATAATTTATTAATTTAAAAAATATATATTACAATCTGTGGATAAATTTCTTAAGAAAAAAAATATCCTTTGTTTCTACTCTTTAAAATGTTTAATTTATGGGCCAAACGACTTGTTTTTGACTTCAAATTAGAGTTTTCTACAATTTGGATGTAGAAAACAGTTGATTTGATGACATTGCCTTGAATCCCTAAATCTTGGATCTTCAAATATTCAACACAAAAATGAGGCTTTAATTTGAATTCGAATTTTGACTTGAGGAAGAAAAATCTCTTGAAAATTTAATATAGTTTTCT
This sequence comes from Mitragyna speciosa, assembly GCA_024721245.1. Classification (NCBI taxonomy): domain Eukaryota; kingdom Viridiplantae; phylum Streptophyta; class Magnoliopsida; order Gentianales; family Rubiaceae; genus Mitragyna; species Mitragyna speciosa. The sequence goes on along the minus strand of CM045566.1, from coordinate 21,998,954 downwards.
CCAAATTTTGGGGATTTAAAAAGAAAGGGGAGAATGCTATGTATATCTAAAATTTAGAGTGCAATTGGCTTAAAAGGAAACCGTAAAAAATTTTCCATCTACTTCGGTTGCTTGTAATTCAAGAAGCTCATTTAAATAGGTCAACCCAAGTAGTCCAACGTGAATTAATAAATTAATCCACTTTAATTTAGATGGACATCATGATTTGAATCCAAATGTGAATAGATTTATCCTACATTAAATTAATTAATCAAAATTAACATGATTTAATTTAATCCTAACTAAATAGTTTAAAGAAAAATTTTGTTGACACTTTGCTTTAATGCTAATATATTGTATGTTAGATGGCACACTGGAAAACTTGACTATTTTTCACCTTGAAAAATGCTGGACTACAACTATAAATAGCGAAGAGTCCTAAATATTCACATCGTCAATTAGCAATTATGTTATTTCAACCTATGACCAACTAATGAGTCAAGTGAAGAAGAGAAATTTCCCGATCCACTAAAACAAACTTTTGGTTGACATGTACAAGCATTTATGCTTCTACTTCAGTATGAGGGGCACATGATGCAAATGGTAGAGGCCAAAGTATTTGGGATACTTTCTTGAGGGAAAACCACCCCGTTTTGCCTCTCTCCCTCCCTCAAAATATATTAATACACTCATTCCAAATTCTCGGTTCAATTTTTTTTGGTGTTCAATTGTGAGTAAAGTACAGGGGCGGAGGGAAGGGCTAGGGGGGCGGCCACCTCCCTCCAGCTTAAAAAAATTTATTTTGTAAGTAAAAAATTTTGTATTACAATAGTTTGCCCCCTTCCCCCTAGCCAAAAAAAATTAACAAAAAATAACTATGCCCCCCTTACTATAGTTTGCCCCCCAAAAATTAACCAAAAGAACAACTATGCCCCCTCCTGTCCCCCCTCCAGCTTGAAAATTTTTTTTTTTGTAAGTAAAAATTTTTGTATTGCTATAGTTTGCTCCCCTCCCCCAAAAATTAACAAAAAACAACTATGCCCCCTTCCCTACCCCCCAAAGCCATTGTCTTTATAAGTTACTTAGATTTGGACCTAACATTTCCTAACTACTTGTTAGATTGTAATTAGAAGAACACAAAATAATTTGAGCCTACGATTTAAAAAGTGCAAGTTGGTTATTCATTAGAAAAATACATTTTATCTATAGATTCAATCATCCATGGCTTTGATATCGTCAAAAGTCATCGTTTCCAATTTCATGTGTCTCGTACACTCAAATAAACTTAAAAATAGGATAGTATTTTTGTGTATGCTAATTGTACAAGTAATTTCCTTCTATTGAAAATGATCTTTTGTGACATCTATATTTACATAACTTTTTAAATATATTTTACTTGATTGATCATAACTCTAATTAGAACTGTAGTCGAATTGAGCCACTTTTGAGCTCAGTTCAACTACTTTGCTTGAACTCGTACTCAAGTTTGAGTATCAGATTTGCAAGCTCGAAAGCACATCGAGGCTTATCAAGCATGTTTTATTTATTTATTTATTTTTGATGGAGTAAAAAAATCTACAAGTTGATACTTGAGTACTCTAGTAGGCTCACAAGTGCAAAAAAAAAAAAAAAAAAAGAGTGCAAATGAGTTTTTTAGTCGAGCTCGAGCTTTGCAATTTTTAGTTCGGTCAAGCTCGATTCGAGTTCGAGTAGCAATAATAGCGATCGAGTTCGACCCCGAGCATGGTGCTAATCGAGCTCGATTTAGCTCGAATGCACCCCTACTATAGACCCCCCCCTATGACTAATTCTTGGCTCCGCCACTGATAATGTGCAATTGTGCTTTGTTGTACTAAGTAATAATACATGGTTTCATTAAACACAATAGAACACCCAAAAAAAATTTTAACTAGAAGATTTGAATCCCTAAATGGACTTGATACACACGCAAAACAAGATGTATATTTTGAAAATGGTATAGGAAAGTTATGATCTGTACGTGAATTGATATACATTAAACCACCACACATTGCATAAATAATAAAAAGTGATCGTTTGTTTGTTTAGGGATAAAAACAATGTATACTTTCGCGAAAAAACGTTCGGATCTTGACTTCGTTTTCTGTCATCTGTATATGCCAAAACTTGTTTTTATTACTGGTCATCCATGCCAAAGATAATATTTCTAGTATTGTTAGTTGATGGATTTTTCTTGTAATAGATCTCGTGGCTAAGAATGCACTGGATGACTGGATGCTATCAAATTTTACTACCGATACAAGGTATAGCTTGGAAGAGGGGATGTCCTCTCTCTCTCTCTCTCTCTCTCTCTCTCTCTCTCTCTCTCTCTTATTTTTTTTTTTTTGACCTTTCAACATATTCGATGGATTGATGGTATAATTGAACTAATTGTTTCAGACAACAGAAATTTTCACATACTAATGTGTGAAAGCTTCTCTCCGGAAATTATCAAGGGGTTGCATATTACGACTATCATGAGGAACATACCTCAATCTCAACATTTTCCCAACAGTTTAATTAATTAGATGCAACGTTAGCTATCTAAATTTGATGTGGCGAATTCGTGAAGGGGACTACTTTTTTATACTATCAAGGATCAACTGTAATTGAAAATTAAGTTGCAATTCTAAATGCTAGACTACATAGTTTGAGAGAGTAAATGACTTTGATGTTATATACGAAATTATGGAGCACAAAAGAAGAATATGAAAATATTTCAAGAACTGATAGTTTGGTGTTTGTGGTATACAAATATATCCAGGAAGACGTAAAGATCATGAAGGATATGGGAATCGATACTTTTAGAGTTTCCATCTCATGGCCAAGAGTGTTATCTTGTAAGAATTCATTTCCATAAAATGAAGGTTCATTTCGCATTTGGCTATTCTCTCGAACATAAAATCTTTTATCATGTGGAAGAAGAAATAGAGGGCCAAATGGCGAAGAGCAAGGGTTGAATCGGCTGGGGATAGATTTCTATAACAGCCTGATTAACTTGCTCTTGGAGAATGGTAATCTCTCCTAATTAAACATTAACTACTTTTTAAAATAGACAAAATTGTAAAAAAGCTTATAAAATTTGAAATGTGATCATTTATACGTAGGGATAGACCTTAATGTAACTCTCTGTTACTGGGATCTTCCTCAAGCCTTAGAAGATGAGTACCTAGGCGTCTTAAGTGACAGAGTTGTTTATATTGTTTATAAGTACAATAGTTTTGCATATTATTTTTCTCAATTATAAGTTGGATTAGATAATTAAAATCGGTTGAAAATCATGCATCACGGGGATGATTTTGTGGACTGTGCAGACCTTTTTGTTTTCGAGAATTTGGTGATAGAGTAAAATACCGGATGACATTCAATGAAACATGGAGCTTCAGCCTGTATGGATCTCTGCTAGGTATTTTTGGTCCAGGCCGAGGTACCATTTCTGAAGCAATAAGGGCAAACATGGCGGGCATCCTCCCATCAAGTCTAGGAAGGTCACAGCAAGCCTAAGCGCAGAGCCGTGCACGAAAAGCTTGAGACCCAACCGCCGAGCCATATACTGTGACTCACTACCAGCTCTAGCTCATGTTGCTGCTGTGAAATTGTACAGGGAAAAATACCAGGTTTAATGTTATATACTTTTTGGATGGACTAAATAGATAACTTAACTAAACCGAATTACCTTAAAAAATTGAAATTCTTATATCTAATAGACCACAAAGTCACAAGTGGAATCATTTAATAGACCACAATGTTATAAGTGGGATCATGGACTAGATCCATGTAATAATTAAGAGGAAGATAGAAAGAGAGCTTACACATTAATTTGGATCATAGATCAAGTTTATGTAAGAATTTAGAAAGCGGAAAATTATAATCAGTTAAAAGGACAAGTAGCATTGATTTTAGAAAGTGGGAAATGTATAATCAGTTAAAAGGACAAGTTTGAACTGATAAACATGTTATGATTTTCTGCTATTCATTGGAAAAAACATTCATAACGTTTTATATTTGGAATTTACTGTTGAATTTATACAAAAATGATAAATTATGTACCAAAAATAAGCATCCATTCCCTTTAGAATAGATAGTTCAAAAGTGCACTCTCTTTATGAGTTAAACATGGATGCCTTTGCACAAATCTTTTCTATAAGAAATGAACATAATATGTTTAGCATTTCTCATTTAATTTATGTTAAATATGCGCAGAAGACTCAAATTGATAAAGTAGGAATTGGACTAGTTTCAATTTGGACTGAACCGCACTCTCACAAAGATGAAGATATAGAAGCTGCACAACGAGGACTTGACTTTTTGTTAGGATGGTGAGTGATTTATATTCTGAAACTTTCTTAAATTTGTTCAGTATTTATGCAAACTTTCGTCTTCATGCTGTCCAAATTAAAAATGGTCAATATAAATATTAAAAAACATCTGTTTGAGCCCATACTAGTTACCAAAGGATTCTTAGTTTTGAATTTATTGATGGAATTTGCAGGTTATTTGATCCTATAGTTTTTGGTGAATATCCAGCGTGCATGAGAAAGCTTCTAGGAAATCGATTACCAGAGTTCACTCCATCTCAAAAGCAGACTTGATAGGGTCATTTGACTTCATTGGGATGAACTGTTACACTGCTAATAGTATAGCCAATCTCCCACTCACAATATCGATCATATATAATCCAGATTCTCATGCCATATGTTACAGTGAGTTTACAAATATTTTGTTGAATTAATTTCAATTTACTTAAGAAATTGATTTTGTGAACTTTGATAATGATATAAAACATTTTGATTTTTGTGTTTGCAGATCTTGGACAGGAGGCAAGAATAGTTTCAACAAAACCATCTCAATTTCATAATACTCTTTCCATCACTTTGAATTGAGCTACAAGATTGAAGACAAATGCAACAAAATTTGACATCATAATTCAATTATAAAAAGATGCATACTGTAATTAATGTGTTATATGGAAGTATCAGGATATACTAGACCAAATAAAATAAAACATGAAACGAAGACTGATTAGTTTGTAAATCTTAATGACGTAGCTATGATTTAATTTTTCTTTTTTCGCTTGAAAATTCTACAGGCAGGTTCTTCAGGGTTCATATGTATCCCGAAGGATTGCTGAAACTTCTGCTACACATAAAAGAGAAGTAAAACAATCCCATCATTTACATGACAGAAAATGGTATAGAGCATTTGAACTGTCAAGTATTTACATTATTGCCATTAATATAACAATATAAACACATTTCATAAATAAACAAAAATCATGTGCATATTTAACTAAGATCTGGTTTTAATTTGCAGGGATTGATCGTGGGAATTGTTCATTTTGGGAGGCTTTTTACGATGACAAAAGAATATTATACCACAAGCAACATCTTGAAACCACCAAACTGGCTATCTCGTAAGTGCCCGTTTATAGACTCGTGGTGTAGTTTTTATGGTTAAAATTTCTCAGGAAAAGAGAAATAGTTTTCATAAAATCCGTTAGTTTTCAGTCTCCTATAACTCATATTGTCAGTCTTAGTTTTCAGTCTCCTATAACTCAATACTGTCAATCTTTTAGAAAGTGATATTTTGGTTCTTTTTTTTAAAAAAAAAAAAGAATATGTTTTGGATATGTCTAACTAACCTATAATACTTTTCTATTTGATTTACAACTACTTAAAACTTTCCAAAATTTTAACTTTGCAAATTTTTGTTGCATTTAATTCAAGAATTTCACATTTTTTGTAAACATATTTTTTAGTCTCATTTCTAGGGGTGTAAATTATTTTATTTTCAAAACACTATATTCTACAAGTTGAGCAATTGCAGTAAACAAAATGTAAGATAATATATGGTGAACAATGGCAGCATCATAAATAATATCTAAAGGGAAAATTTTCATATAAGAATATTTAATTTAAGCAGACTATCGGTTATATTTTTCTTGAAGAACAAGATTTTGTGTATGATTTTTCTTAAGTAGGAAAATCCAACTACGTATGGTGGGGACTACCCTATGCTTCTATTGATTTTTTAACAAGAAAAATAAAATATAAAAAGTGTTTTTGTTGTTTCAAATTATGGTATATCTATGAATAGGCAATTCTACTCAAAATTATGGTATTTCTATGAGTAGGCAATTTTAATTAATTGAACTGCGATATTCATGATTCATACGAGTAAATTTTTCCCTTGTTAAGAACACGGTTACAAGCAAGTAATCTTTTTTTTTTTTTTTTTTTTCTTTCTGTGAGACATCTACTCTTGGCGTTTGTAAATACGCTGTGGCCAAAGCTCACCTGTGATACTCTCTGTTTTACCATGTATGGTCATTTATGGAAAACCTAGAATGGGCATCGGGCTTTGATTCTCGCTTTGGTTTGAACTACATACATTTCGGTAACAAATTAGAGAGATATCCCAAACTATCAGTTGGCTAGTTCAAGTTTTCTCTGGAAAAGACGCAAGTGAGCAAGTTTTAGCTACTGAAACAGAATCAGTTGCTTTAAGCAAATGATCATTATAACATTGTGTGACATGTAACCTAGTTGCTTGTCACGCTTCTATTCTTTCTACATGTTTCCATCTACAACTCAGTAACTTCATCTCTTTTAATGTCTTCGTAAGTTAGCAGTTATTTTTTGTTGTAATCTTGTTGTGTGACCATTACTAATGGAAGTGTGTCATGTTATGTTTCACTTCCAAATCAGTACTATTGTAAGAACAAAAAACATGACAGACTTTTGTCACTATTGGATTGTTTATTATCTATGAGAAGAAGAATATAATTTTTTTTTTCAAACTTTATGAAAATTTTATCATTTTTGTTTTCAAACTTTATGAAAATTTTAGTCTTTAACTTTGAGAATGTCTGAAAAGAAATATTAAAACGAGTGAATAATTTGACAAGGTTTGATTCTCAATATTTGCTGTGAATACAACCTCATGCAATTCATGTACACATCGCAAAGATAGGTTTGAGCATGTATCAAATAGATTCTAAATGCAATGTACTTAACAAATTATAAATGTATGTAGCAGCTGCACAAAGGGAAATGTACTTAGAATAGGAAAGTTTTATGGTGTCTTAATTGTTTCTAAGGCAACACAAGTAAATGATAAATGTATTGAGCCAGTAATAAGTTCAAAGCTAGTATTAACCGTGCAAAGATACATAAGAACAATTATGAAAATGTCCTTAGAATTATATTTATTATTTTTAAAACATTCCTAACCATAGTATTAACAAGAACATTGTTAATGCGAATATATTAGCGCATATGATAACATATGAGTGGATTGTTCGAGTAAAAATTCACTGGATTGATATGTTTAAGTGTTAGGATAATTATTTGAGTTCCAATGGTATAATTTCGACATGAGATCATAAGAGTATCTTTAGTGTGAATTCTTATACTTTAGCTCTATTAGTCCACATTCATAAATGATTATGTATACAATAGAAGTTGGGTATGATAAAAAACACAGATGTATAATTGATGATCAATACATGATTCATCACTTCTAACCATGGGAGAGTATATCCCTACTGTGGCCGCTTTTTGAATTACCAACTCAGAATGTTTGTAAACTAGTAAGTAAATTAGAAAAGTTCTAAATTTATTTTGAAAGGGGACAAAAAATAAGAATGATTAGTTTATTAAGAGTTGGCACTTACAACTTATTCTTGTGTTAATTAGAGATATAATATGGTGAAAGGATGATATTTACACAGAATCTGGTTCATAAATAAGTGAAGTCAATAATTTGACTTTTCCTAAGATTCGGGTTGTTATGACGTTTAAATAGAGGTCAATCTTGATTTATAAATAGAAATTGACTTATTTTTTAATTAATAGTAAATTAAAGTTATTTAATTTATCTAATCTTAGAATTCTCATGACTAAATTGACTTTAGTCCAAGTGAGAATTTGTTGATTTTGTACTAAAGCCAATTTAATTCTAATTTTTGTTTATTGCCAAGTGATTAGGAACCTAAAAGGTCACACACAATAGAATGAATTCTTAGGTTAAATTGATTAAAATAAATATATGATAATTATGATATTAATTTATAAATTAATTAATTCTAAATACTTATTAATAAATAGAGCAATTTTAGTAGTGAAAAAAATTTCCTTTCTAAAAGGAAATCTATTATCAAGAATTATTGTTTGACAAGAAGTTTTGAAAATTATCTTATATTAAGAAGTCCCAAACAAGACTTGACACATAAGAAACAATGTTCGTAGAGAATCAGAAGTAAAGAAAAAGATTTTCCTATTTAGGTTTCTCTACGTTGGTGGCATGTCAAATGGATTTAACATATTGTTGTTAATTAATCTTGGTGAGAATCCTAAGAAGGTGTTCATAAGATAACTTAGATGCTAAATGTGTGTGTACTTTTATTGGCATCGTTTGCTATTGATCAATTTGAGTGCTAATAATATCACCAAAAGATATGTTCGTATTTTGAATAAACAATCAAAAGATTCTGGTTAGAAATTAAATTTTTCCTCGAATTCGCTGTGCCATGTTGTATTAGTATGCTGATTTGCTAATAATTTTGAGAGGCTACGAGATGATAATGGTAATAATGTAGCTAGGTCTAAAATGGACGAATATTTGCAATACACTGATGATGTTGGTATGTGTTGGGTGTCAGACCAGTAAAAATAAAATTCCTACTTTAAGAAAAGCAAACAAAAGTATATTAGTAAATAAGGTCATACCCACAGGGACTAGAGGATTTATTTTTTTCTTTTTTAACCAAACAAAAATTAAAAGCGAGGGGTTTGAAATAATTAATCTAAAGAAATTCAACTCGGAAAAAGTCAAAAGTAAAAAATTAATTTAAATGAAATCAATAAAAATTTAAGATCTAGTCCAATGGTTAATTTTCACTCTGGTTCAATTAATTGATCATTTATGCAAGAATAATTTCACACATCATGAATAAATTGGTTATATTTGTTGATGTAGTCTAATAACCTGTCTTTCTTTACTGTATCAGTAACTAAGATACGATTGTTAGTTACTTCCCTAATCAAAAAATAACCCTCAATATGACCTTATCCTATTTTTTCTCTTATATCCTAATCAGAATCCCTAACAAAAAGGAATATTTTCCTTAAAAATAGAGTCATAATTGTCTAATAATTGTTTCTTAAAAAATAACTAACTGTAATTGACACAAGATGAAAGATAATCCATACAAATCTTTAGGCATTTAGAAATCCCGTAACTAACATATGAAGCTTGATTCATTAATTGGAAAATTATCATTTAATTTCATAACTTAGCTTCTTAGTTACGGTGTGCCCATGCTTTATAGATAGATGTCTTCCAAAAATCACCTTTCTTGTTCCAAATCGCGCCGGTCACTTACCAACAAAGCAAAATACCAAAAATAAGTAGAATCAAGCATTAAGCACTATCTTTAGCCAAAACTAAAAGCAAATATATAGAAATTATATGCAAGTTATGAAGGTTATTTGTTGAGTTGGTGTTATGTTTTTTGGCAAGAATTTATTGCAAGTTGGACAGGAGTTAACGTAATGAGAGCTGAATGTACGTGTTTGATCAAATGGAAGCAGAAACCATTTTAATGCAGGAAGGTTTTTCATTTTCATAGGTTCTGGACAAAAAAATAACGTATTTGAGAGGATTATTCTAAGAAATTGAATCTCTAAAGTAATGGGAAATCCAATCAAATAATTATGGGTCAACTGTCAAGTAGATGATAGAAATGGATTTGATGGAGCTAAATAAAACATGCCATGTCGATGTTAGTATTAAATTAAATGTAAACTGTCAACAGAATACAAAGGAGTAAGGTGCAAAATCAGTTGCAAGTGCTGCATTTTGATGTAAAGTCGTAGCAGCAAGAAGAAGCTTTTTATTCTCCGTACATTGGAGTTGTTTATGGCCGAGGAAGTTGTCCACAATGATAAAGACGGAAACGCCTAGTTTGTTTCACAGGAGTGCACAAGCTCATCAATCCAGCAAGGAACAAAATTTATTGAGTGAAGTGAAGAACATGCTAGCGTATTTTTCTTAGAATTGTTTATTGAGTGTAGAGTGTTAACTGGTGCTATTTTGAACTGAAATTATTTACACAAGGACAATCAAATATTTTTTTCTCCAGCTAAACTATTATTTTTTTAAGAAAATGACAAGATTGCAGGAATAATAATTCAAACAAAGTAGGAAGAATATTAACAGCGCTTTTGTTCTTTATTTTGTGTCTATGCGAACATGACAGAATATTGAAAAAAAAAAAAGAATGTGGATCTGCTATAAAATTACCAAATTAATTATCATCTACCTTTGAAGTGTAAATATTTTTGTATAAACAATTCATTCTTTTGCTAAAAAAGTAATATCGGGTTCATTATTTTATCGTGGACGTTAGCACAAAATTCAGACACTTGAACTCAGAAACTTTACTCATAGAGCATGAACATTAGACGTTTTTCACAACTAGACTACGGCTTCATTGTCGAACCAAACATATATCTATTAAGTTTAAAAGGGTGGCAATTGAAATGCCTATTTCTTTTAAGCAGCCAGATGAAAATATTAAAATAAAACAATTAATAACAATATGGAGCAAAATCAAAAATCAAATGTCTCAGGAATGAACAAAATTTTATCTCTAACTAATAAGGATGGGATTAGATCATAATGAAGTGAAGAACACGACAGCATCGTTTTTTAGAATTGTTTCATGAGGGTGGAGGGTTAACTAGTGCTATTTTGAACTGAAAGTACGTATTTATACAATGACAAATCAAAATATTGTTCTCTAACTGAACTATTATTTTCTTTAAGAATATGACAAGATTGTCGGTGTAATAATTTGTAATAATTAGTACAAAGTGACAATAACCCACAAAAAGTAGGAAGATTATTAGTAGTTTTTTTTTATTATTTTGTGGCCTATAAAAACATGACATAAAACTCAAAAAAGGGCGAAAGCACAAAATTTTATCTGTATGCTAAAAGCACAAATTGATTGATGTGTATTAATGTAAATTTGACTCCTCCAAAAGTTGGAGACTTTGAATCAATAAACTACTACTCATTTGGAAATCCTAGTACCACTTTTCTTAGTGTTAATTGAGTGCTAATCACAAATAACTGTCAATTGCATTCACACTTTAGATGTATCCTAAGGGGGTGTTTGATAACCTAATTAAGCACTTAAAATTAATTGATTCAGATCTTAATTATTTTAGGATTGTTTGATAACCTAAAATAGAAGTTCTTCAGTATTTTAAGTGCCTCTGAAAGTCTAAGCAAAATCTATTACTTAAAATAAGTGATCCTATCTGCACTTAACGCTTAAAACAGAACACGCTCAGACATCAATATTTTAAGTAATAAATCTATATGACAAAAATAACCTATAAAGATCGTCTTATTCTTTTTCTTATCTCTCCTCATCTCTTCACAATTCCTTCGCCTTATCTTTTCCTTTGAAAACTCTTATAATTTTTTTTTATTCGTAATAGACAATTTAACTGTTGAGAATATTTAATCATCTTTCCTATTAATGTTTATGAGATAATTTATCACTTTTTTGGTTCCTTCTCTTTTTAAATATTTTTTAATTATTTTGTCATTATTATAAACTTCAATTATATGTATTTTAGTCAAATGTAATAAAATAATAAATTCATGAAATTCAATACTCAATTGCATGTTGTTATCAAACTAGCATATTAAATTTAGAGGGACAAAATTGTAAGATCTATGATATTCAGCATTCAGCCACATATTATTATCAAACAAGCATATTAAATTAAGTATTCAGATTAAGATGTGAACTTGTAAATTTTTCATTTATTAAAATTTAGCAACTTAAATTATTCCAAATTCAGATTTCAGTATTAGGATTTCAGCATTCAGATTTTAGCTTTACCAAATGCCCCCTAACTTTTGAGATAAAGTTTAAAGTGTGAACACAACTTAACAGTTTTTTGTGATTGTCACTCAGTGCCACCGGAAAAAATGGTACTGAAGATCTCAACTACTCTTCCTAAAGCATAACCCTTGGATAATTTCACCACTACATTAAGGCTTTATTGTCGAATTAAATAGTTATCTATGAAGTTTAAAAAGCCGCAATTGAAACGCTTAATTCTTTTGAGCCGTAAGATGAAAAGATTAAAACAAAAAAATTAATGACAATATGAAGAAAAATCAAAAAACAAATTTCCCAGGAATGAATAAGTTTTTCTTTGCACATGTTGCCATGATAGATTAAAAAAACTACTCAAATTTCGTAATAAATTTTGCACTTAAAGAGAAAACTTGCACACATGACCAATTAGCTCATATATTATATCCCAAAAAAAAAAAGGCTAAATAAATTGCAAATGACATATCGCGGCACCAATAAGATGAAGAAGCTGGCCATTAGCAAACAGAAAAGTTGTAAACCTAACAATAGGTGGTTTTCAATTTTAAAGGAACTTGGTACTTGTCTATTATCCTTTTTCCTCCATTTTCCTAAACATACACTAGATTATAATGGCAAGAATTTTGATGTGGATAGTATTAGGACTATGCAAAGCAAGTATAAAACACACACAAATAAGTAATAAATGTAATCTAATACTCCTTTACTACAAGTGCATAAGGGAAAATATTAGGGTCGATCCAACAAAGAAACAAATTATAGCAAGTGCCAAGGCTTTTTTACTCACTTTACTATCTAGACAAATCATCAAATAAGTAATGTGCAAAATAAATAACATTTAATTACTTGAAGTAAACTAGAGATTCACAAAATATAATTTATAAGCTTTTGAATGTACTAATTGTCACTTTTATGTTTGGATAAATTAACCCTTGCTATTAACAACTTGTCTTGCTAAAGATTTCAATTCCATATGAAATCAAAACTTGTGCTTACAATGAATTGATTAAATTTCAACTATTCAACTATTCTCACGATGAAATCTTGTGAAATGCATAAATTATGGTCTTAAACAACCTAAATCTACCTGCTTATACCACTGTTTTCATGTGCATACATCGTAAGCTTCATCTAGCATTTTTCAATGTTAATTGCATTTCTCAATGTCAAATAACATCTTAATAATTTGCAATAGGTGATCAAGCTATTACAAATGTTAAACCTTGATAGATGAACAAGCAAATACAAGTTATAGCAAGTAAAATAACATTCAAATCATATAATAATTAGCTTTATCTAATCCTAAGGCATGTATTTAGTTAAACATAGACTTCATAACTTCAAAGCATAATAAATTAATATAACAATTCATAACAAAGATAGTAAATGAAAAGATAGGGTAAAAAATTGCTCATGGATTCGATCAACAAAGCTCCAAATCATCCATTTTTTCCTTGAATATGAATTGGTATACGTGAAATTCTCCAAGAATTTTCTTACAAATAATGAAAATTCCTATAAACTACAAAGAGAACTACTATCTATAAGCTATTTGGGAGTGCTCCTCCCTTTAAAATATGTTCTAAAGTGAACTACAAAGCTCTATGTTCATAGAAGAATCAAACTATATCATCTCACAAACTTGCATGACAATTTGCATAAAAAGTAGTCTTGGAATCAGAAAACGATTTTTATTGAATTTTACAATGTTTTCTTGGGCAGTACAAATGCAAAGAATCTTCAAAAAGTCTTTAAAACAAGTTGGAAAATAAGCTACAACTTGGAAGTATCATTTTCTACTCAGAGTGACTAATCTGCAGATGGTGTCCACGATATGATCCGCGAATCACTGCAAATGGCCATTTTGGCCTTCTCTTTTATCGGTTATTCCTTTGCTGCCCTTGAGACCCTTTGTGCTATTGACCATTCAATTTTCTGGTGAATTTTTTGGTGAAAATTCTTCCAAAATTTGAGCAAAACAGTCTTGAAATTTTAATATAAACGTTGTTCCATTAAAAACCCGATTCAGTCCATCCTTGATTCTACTATGAATATGATGACTTTTACTCCAATTGATGTAATTATGATTGAATGTATAAAACCTATAAGATTGTACAAAAATCGTGCATTAAAATTTTCAAAATCCTAAAATCCTGGTAAAAACTCTAATTTCTAAAAAAATTATCAAATTGAAGAGACTTAATAAAATTGAGCCAGATTTATGTTAAAAATACTAAAGACACACTAAAAACAAATAATAAATTATATACTAAAATAAGTAAATTTATCACCCAAATTCCTATCAATGAGCCAGATTTTGCAACCTAAATTAACCTTATCAAAGAGGATAAGAGAGAAAATCGAAAAACTGTATGTGTAAATTTTTTTAACAAGGTTAAACGAGAAAACCAAAAAAACGATAAATTAATTAAGTTACATGTCCCAATCGATCTTGGACCTTCTTTCAGAATTTCCTATCATGTTAAAGGCAAAATATAAAATTAGATGGTGAGATTATTAATTCGGCAAAGGAATGCACCTGGAAATTTGGACCCGCACACGTATACTAAAGAAAATAGATTAAATTAATCACATAGATTTAGAAGATATGTGTAAATAAGCAGGAACTCAAATCTTCTTGCAGGCATGGAGATGCATTAAAAAGTCTGGTTATTAACACTTGGCAGCGAAAGCGCAGTAAACAGGCTGTACACGTGGTTTGATGCTTTAAATCCGACAGCCCAATACGACCATCTGCAACGGCAGATGAGAGGACGGAATCTTGATGACTCTGTGACGAAGAACATATACGACAGAATTATGAGAGAAAATTGATAATTATAGATAGGAAAGTCATCATGCATCATTATAACGATGTGAATTTTATGTTTATCACAAAGTTTATCACATGGTTTATAGGTCGTGTAGATTGGATTTACCTTAATAATCACCCAAGAAAAAAACCTTTTTGAGGGGTGCCATCGCAGGGGTGGTTGGCTGTTGCTGAATGAGTGATATAAACTGCGTAACTATGTACTAGTGGCCACCTCGATTCGCGGTTCCAATCTTCCCTGAACATTTCCCATTGTCTTCGTGTCCTTACCATCGAGTGGGAAAGCTGAGTGCCAAATTCAATGGTAATTATGTTTACATTTTACTAAATTTTTGATTTATCGTAAATGTAATAAGTATGAATGTGATGTGATAATTCTTTATCAATAAATTGCATTTGAAACAGAAAAAATAGTAGTGAAAATCCAAACTGAGCATTAGTCTTTTCATCATCTCTCCCTCTCTCTCTCTCTCTCTATCTCGGAAGGTTAACTCCATATCCGGTACAGCCATACTTTTATGTTAATTATACTTTACACCCTAAAGTTATTATTCAGTTGCATTTTACTCCCCTAAACTTAAAAATGCACATTTTCCTTCCAATCAAAAATTACATTTGTGTTTCTAAGCATAAAGTTGCTGATATGTAAAACTTAGAACATAATTGACTTTTTTAATGGTGGTGTTATTGCTAGAGTAATAATTATCTTGCCAGAGCAATTTTACCTTGAATGACAAAACTACCCTCTAAAGGTAAAACCCTTGCTTTCATTGCCGATAGTCATAAATTTCTAGCAAATATGGCAAATTTTAAAATGGGTTCTCCCTTCAAGAACACTTATCTTGCTTAAAAAATTCAAATAATCATAAAAGATCAACCCATAGTATTTTTACAGTGTTATTCCTAAACATTTAGGGGGTGTTTGGTTTAGGGGAATCAAGGAGGGGAATGGGTATCACAAGTAATGATACCCATTGTTGATGTTTGTTAAACAACTATCACTATCATTCAATGGGAATGATAGTGATTAATTGGGGTGTTAATGATTCCCCCCAAAATACTAGTCTATCAAACCCATTAACCCTTATTATTAAGGGCAAAAACACACCCATTAAAAAATATATATCTTTTGAGTTACCCACTCTCAATACTCTCTCTCTCTCTCTCTCTCTCTCTCTCTCTCTCTCTCGTCTTTTGATTTTGAATATTTTTTATTAGTACTTTATAAATTTTTTTACAAAAATTCTTTTTAATAATTTTTTTGACATTCAATAATTTTATAAAAAATTGTATTGAAAATCAAAGATATATAATACTCTCTGTTAATATAATAAAAATGACTTTTTTTTAAGATTATCATTTCCATAAAACTCATATTAGAGCATGACTATATTTAAAATTGAAGAAATCTTTTTAAATTTTTTTCAAATATACAAAATAAGAAATCTAAAAAATATATATATCATAAATAAAAATTTTAAATTTTTAAAATTTACTTGAAAGTCATTTCAGTATACCAAACAAATATTCTTATAATGATACCCATTCCATTATTAAACCAAACATGTTGGGGGGAATCATCAAAACCCATACTCATAGTAGGGTTAATGATACCCATAGTGATAGTGATTGAGGAATTTGAACCAAACGCCTCCTTCGTGTTTTGGGCAAACCAAAGTTGGGTTTGATTTGTTCTAATAAATTTATTTTTCTTTCTGTAAATGCAAAAAAGTTAATGAAAACTAGATTATATTGTTCAAATCAAGTTCCATACAATCAATTCATGGAATCAATAGCCAAGAAAGACTGGGCAAGATGAGGCTGTATTAGTATAAACAATTAGCCAAAGAGTGAAAAAGACAATCCTTTTTTGATGCGATGTTGGTTCTACGGAACATAAAGTCAACATTACAATAAAAGTTTTCAGTTTCACACAAAATCAAAATCTTCACAAATAGGGAAACCTAAAATAGGAGAAAAGCCGTGAAAGTCCTATATAGGCTTCTTATGGGTGGAGGAGTCCTTCTTCTTTCATTTGGATCTCTGCCTCATCTTTCTTTGACAACCCTCGATTAACATTCAAAACGGGATATCTGATAACATGACTCATTTTAAACTCCATACTCATCGGCAAAGAGAGTAAAGAGACAACATGGGCTTGGGTAGAGATTTTTACTGGGAAAGGAAGAGAAGAAGGGGGTTGGGAGATTTCATGAAGGTGGAGGAAAGTGCATAGAATTAGAAGAAAAAATGGTGCCATGCAGGGTGAAAATAGGAAATTGAGAGAGAGAGAGAGAGAGAGAGAGAGATAAGGCTAAGGGCTAACAGATGACCAGAAAAAAAAAAAAAAAAAAGATGGGGGAAGGGTGGTTGAATTGTAAGGATAACATTGTCATTTGAAAAAAATTGCTCTGGACGGATAATAATTGTTTTGGCAATAACATTAATTTTTTTTCATATGTGGTATTAAAAAGTGTTATTAAATTTGGATTACAATTTGACTAGGAACGAACAGTTCAGTTTAATAATTGCTCTCATTGATTCAGTTCTTTTACTGGTTTCATATAATACTATTTCATATTTAAGTTTTTATTTTAATATCACTTGACATGTACTCTTTAATTGAAATCTTATTTCATCTAATAATATAAAAATGCAAACTACACGGTCGAACTGGTTGGACTGGAAAGATTGGGACCTTCTGGTCTAACTTTTTAAATATATCTTTATAAAAATTGTGAGTAGAATATTAGACCAAATTGAAAGGAAGCTTCCTTATTTAAAATAAAAGGAAGAAAATTAAATGCATTTCTACATTTCTTTATTGCACAAATGTATGAATTCTTAGTCTAGCTCAATTAACATTTGTTTGCCACAATATATAATATTTTTCATCATTTTATTTTTTTTATGAAAGAGTTATATTCCAATTGAAATTAAATGCTAAAATTCAGTACTTTATTGATTATTGTTGTGGAAGTTTATTTCAAAAATTAAACTCCAACTTTTTTTTAACTTAGATTGGTGGTAAAATTAAAAGGTCCTCATTTGTCCCTTTTAACTAGTCGTTTTAAATATTTTTTTATTAAAAGGCACAAAATATCGAGGAAAAACATATTTGAACTATTTTTAAGAAAAATAAAAATTAATTGTATAATTATACTATTCGAAATTAATAAAAGATGGATTAATAGCCTAGATTGTTGTGCATTCCCATCAACTTGATCCAATCTGTGTTTAATAACACTGCTAAACACTGCATAAGAAATGGGTAATTTCATCAAAATATTTTACAAATCAGTATTTTATGTTCAAAATTATAAGTGTAATCTTTGGCGTAATTCTAATTCTGAGCCAGTAGAAAAATAATGACATTGTACTAAAAAACAAAATAAAAACCATATTGGAACAAAATAGGGGAGCCCACTACTTGGGATTGGTGCAGGATTTTTCAAAGTATTAATGTAAATTTTGTTGAAAAATTGAAAAGCAAGTTCTTGATCTAGTTGTTTTGAAATGTCAAAAGGTGTTTCCGAAAGCATATGACGGATATATCTTCACTTCAACTTTTTTTTTTTTTTGTTTTAATTTATATTCATGTTAAAATAATCTCAAAATACAAACTAAAAGCAGAAGCAAAAACTTGAATTAGAGCACCTTTACAAAGCTTTTGTTTTAAAATATTATAATCAACTAATCATCATTAACGAAAACAGGCCCTATTTATATGCAAAAGACATTCATTCCTTCAAAGCTCAAAACTCTTAGAAAAAGAAGACCATACGTACCCGGTAACATACATATTGCTTAAACAATTAATAACAGATAATAGTCAGTAATATGTTTTAAATCAATTTAGCAATCCTCATGTAGCTATTTTTTTTTTTTCCTTATGCGAAACGTCATACACAGTTGCGAATGCTAATGGAAATAACAAACTAGAAAATATAGAATGCACGAAATTAGGTGAAGCAGTAAACCTTTTACTAAACTGATAAATTATCAGAAAAGTTCATCAATTTTGATAAAATTTACATCTCAACACCAACTTCCTGCCCTTGATTGACGGTGGGAATTGAACTAGTAAAGAAAATATACTTTATTTTGGTTGGAATAAAATATTTACAACAACCATGCATGGCAGATTTGTTTACTCGGCAATATCCGACGTTTCAGTTCAATAATAATTTCTGCTTTAACGCCAATAATTAATGCAAGTCACATGCGCACTAAAAAATATGAGCGTTCTCACCTTCAAAAATGCAGGGCTACAACTATAAATAGCGAAGGGTATACTGAAGATTGATCTCACAGCCAATTAGCAATTCCTCCAAATTCATCAAGTGAGGGAGAGAACTTCCTAAAACAATGTCTGGAGCCCTCACTCGCAATGACTTCCCCCAGGATTTTCTCTTTGGGTCCGCTTCATCTGCCTTTCAGGTATCTTGACATGGATAAATTCTGATCCATTGCTTCTGCTATTATGATGAAACTTTTGGTTGTAATGCACCCGCATTTATATGCTTCTGCTTCAGTACGAAGGGGCACACGATGCTGAAGGCAGAGGCCAAAGTATCTGGGATACTTTCTTGAAGGAAAACCACCCCGGTCTCTCTCTCTCTCTCTCTCAAACTATACTAATGCACTCATTTCAAATTCTTTGTTCACCTTTTATGTTGAATTGTGTATAACGTAAAACTATGTTGCGTCTATACAAAACTCAGTATGACATAATTCTGTGTTAGACACAATAAGACATTAAAAACATATGAACAGAGGATTCCAACCCTCTAAGACACTTGATGCACACGCAAAACAGACGTGTAATTTGACAAAGTTTTCGGAAAGCTGTGCATCTGTGAATCCATATTTTAACAACCATAACCTACATAAATAAGGAAAAGTAATTGTTTGTTTGTTTACCATTAAAAAAAAATGTACACTTTCTCGTTGTTTGTTTTAAGATTAAAAACAAAAGATACCTTACATCAAAAGCTTGTTAATTAATGGATTTTACTTGTTACAGATCTGGTGGCTGAGAATGCCCTGGATGCTATCAAATTCTACTACCGATACAAGGTATAGCTTCTGTTTTCACTATCATACCTTTTTTTGTTTTCTTTTTTAATTTTCTTGTCTGGGCTTTCAGCATAGTTGATGAATTGAGTTGCATTCTAAATGACTTTTTATGAAGAACCAAAAAATAAAAAATAAAAATTGTATCTCAAGAACTAATGTATTGGCGTTTGTGGCATACAAATATATATTTAGGAAGACGTAAAGATCATGAAGGAGATGGGAATGGATACTTTCAGATTTTCCATCTCATGGCCACGAGTGTTACCTGGTAAGAATCCATTTTCATTTCTTAGCATCCATTGATTTGTGTAACAAAAAAAAAAAAAAAAGGCTAATGACATTTACTTCCCATGTGATTTGGCCAAATTACCAAACAAACCCTATGGTTTGACTAAATTGCAGTCCAACCCTTTGAATCACTAAACATTTATTAAATTCCACTCTAAAATCACAAACATTTATCAAATACCCCTTATCCATTAAATTTTGTCAAAAAATGTGCTTATGTCATCAAAATATTTGACTGAAAGCCCCAAAATACCCTTTTTTATTTAGATTAATTACATTTACCACCCTCAAGGTTTGTCCAAATCACAAAACGACCCTTGTATAAATAATATTCTTTTTGAAATTTTCAATATGCTCATTAATCTCAATACTTTGCTTGTTACCCTTCTTATGGGCTACAACTATTTTTATGTATATTTGCATGTCACCAAATTCTATTTCTTAAAAACAATAAATTTCTGAGAGTATATACTCTAATTCCACTACTGTCATTGTTACCTATTAAAATTTCAATATTTTATATACAATCAGGAATCATTTAAGTTCAAAAGTAAATTTTCATAAAAGAATTTTAGAGATTAAAACAAAATCTCAACTTTAAATTCAATTTTTTTTCTTAATTTGAAATACCATTTCTCATTATAAATAAATCAAACCAAATCTTCTTTCTCCATATCTAATACCTCTCTCAAGATTTTATCGATCTTTTATTTTTCTTTAGCACTTTTAGTGGTTGCGCCAAGTTATTATTATTTATTTATTTATCTTTGAAATGATTATAGAGGATTTTTTTATAAGCATTTATTTATTTTATAGGGTTGAACTAATTTTGGGCCGAACAACAAGGATCATTTTGTAATTTGAACAAAACATAGGGGGTTAAATGTAATTTAAACCAGAATTACTCATGTTATTTCACTATTTCCGTTATGTCGTTAACGATAAGGCAAACGTTTGGTCAATCAAGGGTTGGACTGTAATTTGTTCAAATCTCAAAGTTTGTTTGGAAATTTGGCCGAACCAATTGAAAGGTAGATGTAATTGACAAAAAAAGATAAGTGAATGTAAAGAAAATTGCACGCAATGAAGGTTCATTTCGCATTTGGCTTAAATGTATTAATTACTTTTTTTTGAATAAACTAGTTTAAATTTATTCTAACATGAAATGCTTTTATCAGGTGGAAGAAGAACTAAGGGGCCAAATGGTGAAGAGCAAGGGGTAAATCAGTTGGGAATTGATTTCTATAACAACCTCATTAACTTGCTCTTGGAGAATGGTAATGTCTCTTTATCAAACATTAACCAATTGCTCCCAAAAAAAAAAAAAAAAACAAAAAAGGTACAAAAAAGCACATCGAACCTGAAATGTGATCGTTTATGTCCAGGGATAGAGCCTAGTGTGACTCTCTTTCACTGGGATCTTCCTCAAGCTTTGGAAGATGAATACTTAGGCTTCCTAAGCGCCAGAGTTGTGTAAGTACAATAGTTCTGTGTAGTTTCTGTCAATTTATAGGTGGGATTGCACTAACTAACTAAAATTAATGTTTGACAGGGATGATTTTAAGGACTATGCAGACCTTTGTTTTCGAGAGTTTGGTGATAGAGTAAAATACTGGATGACATTCAATGAAACATGGAGCTTTAGCCTGTTTGGATATCTACTAGGTACTTTTGCCCCAGGCCGAGGTACTACTTCTGAAGAAGAAAGGGCAAACATGGCGAGCATCCTCCCAGCAGCTCTAGGAAGGTCACAGCAAGCATATGCGCATAGCCGTACACCAAAAGCTGGAGACCCAACCACCGAGCCATATATTGTGACTCACAACCAGCTTCTAGCTCATGCAGCTGCTGTTAAATTATACAGGGAGAAATATCAGGTTTGACCTTACATGCTTTGTTGCTTGCTCTGTTATTAATTAATTTTTAAAAAATAGTCATCATTGAATTGAATAGAGAACTAAATTGAGCTGGATTACCTTTAAAAATAAAATAAAATTCTTACATTGATGAGGTCTGATAGATATCAAAATAGATCACTTAATCCATGTGGCCCTTATTTAAACCACTAAATCACAAGTAAAACCCATAGATCATATCCATGTTAAAATTTTTATGAAGTGAAGGAGAGAGAGCTCTTTAAAGCATTCTGTTATATTAGCATAGACCACTTATCATGTGAACTCTTATTGAAATCATAAAGTTGCAAGCAAAGCCCTGGATGAGATCCATGTAAACATTTTTATGGAGAGAGAGAGAGAGAGAGAGAGAGAGAGAGAGAGAGAGAGAGAGAGAGAGAGAGAGAGAGAGATCTAAAGCATTGATTTTAGAAAGTAATCGAAGAAAGGAATAATTAGCTAAAAGGACAACTTTATCGGCTGAGTCGATAAAGATATTATAGTTTTGTGCTTTTCCGCCTATTCATTGGAAAAGACAATTATAATATTTTTATATGAAATGTATCGTCGAATGTATCCTAAAAGGGTAAAATTATGTACAAAAATCAGTATTGATGCCTTCTAATGAGTAGTTCAAAATTGCACTCCCTTCACGAATTAAACGTCCATGCCATTGCACAAACTTTTTCTTCAAGAAGTGGACATAATATGTTTAGCATTTCTCATTCAATTAATGTTAAATATGCGTAGAAGCCTCAAAATGGAAAAGTGGGGATTGGACTAGTTACAATCTGGACTGAACCCCATACTGATACACAAGAAGACAAAGATGCTGCACAACGAGTACTTGACTTCATGTTGGGATGGTGAGTGATTTATTTTCCGAAAGTTTCTTAAATTTGGTCCAAACTTATGCAAAACTTTACTCAATCGTTTTCGAATTCTTGATGTCCAAATTAAAAACGGCCAACAAATATTAAATAACTACTGTGTGAGTTACATACCATATTCCAAAGGGTTCTTACTTCTGAATTTTCTGATGGATTGTGCAGGTTATTTGATCCGGTTGTTTTTGGAGAATACCCAGAAAGCATGCGAACACTTGTAGGAAATCGTTTACCAGAGTTCACTCCATCTCAAAAAACAGACTTGATAGGGTCATTTGATTTCATTGGGATGAATTATTACACTGCCAACAGTGTAGCCAATCTCCCACCCTCAAGAGCGACCATATACAATCCAGATTCTCAGGCCATATGTTACAGTGAGTTCAAAAATACTATGTCTAATCATCTTAATTTAGTTTAGAAAGTGATTTATGAACCTTAATAATGATATAAATCATTTTGATTTTTGTTTTTACAGATCTTGGACAGGAGGCAAGTAGCATTTCAACAAAACCAACTCAATCTCATAATTCTGTTCCTATTACTTTGAATTGAGCTACAAGTTCGCTGGCAAATAATACAAAGATTTGATATATTATAAATTCAACTATAAAAGATATATACTGTAATTAGTGAGTAATGGAAGTATAAGGATTAACTAGACTAAATAAAATAAAAACATGAAAATAAGACTGATTAGTTTGTAAAATTCTTTATGACTTGTTTATGATTTAATATTTCTTTTTTCCTTTGAAAATACTACAGGCAGGTTCTTCTTGGGTTTATATCTATCCCGAAGGATTGCTGAAACTCCTGCTGTACGTAAAAGACAAGTACAACAATCCCATGATTTACATCACAGAAAATGGTATTAAGTATTTGAATTATTCAATTATCTGCGTTATATCCATTAATACAACAACATAAACACATTTCAGAGATAAAAAAGAAATTATATGCGTAATTGACTAAAATTGGGTTTCAATTTGCAGGGATTGATGAGATAAACGATGAGAATGCTTCATTTTGGGAGGCTCTTTACGATGACCAAAGAATATTATACCACAAGCTACATCTTGAAGCCACCAGGCAGGCTCTCTCGTAAGTGAAAAGTATCAATAATTTTTTATAGTTAAAAATCATAAGGAAACAAAAAATTTAACTTCTGCTGATTTTTCAACCAAAAAAAATAAAATATAAAAAGCGGGACCACATATAGAACCATCCTTTCGCATTCGTTTGTCATAGTATAAGATTTGCATACAAGTACAATAGTAAGTTTCTACTGGTTACACCAAAATATATATATATATATATATATATATATATATATATCTGATGGTTTTCTTAATGACATCTAATCTTCCTTTTCTTTTCATTTTTTGTCCCGATGTCCAAACAGGCGTGGAGCAAATGTGAAAGGGTATTATGCATGGTCATTTATGGACAATTTAGAATGGGCATCGGGCTTTGATTCTCGCTTTGGTTTGAATTATATACATTTCAGTAACAAATTAGAGAGATATCCCAAACTATCAGCCGGTTGGTTCAAGTTTTTCCTGGAAAAGGTGCATGTGCTCAAGTCTTAACTATTGAAACAGACTCATCAGTCGGTTCAATAAAATGGTCACTATAACCTTATGTGAGATGTAAGATGGTGGTTTGTCACACTTCTATTCTCAAGTTTCCTTTGCATGTTAATAAGGGAGGTACAACTCAGTTTCTTCATCCTTTTTAAAGGCCTCCTAAGTTAGTTGTCATTTCTTGTTGCATTCTTGTTGTGTGTCATTACAAAAGGAAGTGTGTCGTGTTATATTCCACTTCCAAATCAATGCTATTGTAACAATAAACTACTTGATGGACTTTGTTCACCATTAGGGATTGTATATTATCTATGAGAAGAAGAATATAATTTTTCTTTTCGTAAAACTTGATATATGAAAACTTTACTATTATAGTTTTAGAATGTCTGAAAAGAATTATTAGAACGGGTGAATAATTTGACAAGGTTTGATTCTCAATATTTGCTGTCAATACGACCACATGCAATTCAAGTGCACATCCCAAAGATAGGTTTTGAGCATGTATCAAATAATTTCCGAATGCAATGCACTTATCAAATTGTAAATGCATGTAGCAGCTGCACAAAGGGAAATGTGCGTTAGCATATGAAAGTTTTATGGTGCCTTTCAGTTTTTGCAAGGCACCGAAAGTGAATAATAATTGTATCAGGTTCAGCAATATATTTATTCGTTGAAGTTAGTTTTAACCTGTGCCTAATGCACGGGAATAGTTCTAGTGAATATTTCTTCCACATATAAATTTATGCACTGATAAAATACTAATAATCCCTTTTTGCACTTCAATAGTACAAAAACACTAAATGCAGTACATAGCATGTGATGAAATCACTAAAATTTATCAAGTTAATAGTAAGTTTAGTCATAGAAACTAGTTTTAACCGGGGCAAGATGCATGGAAATCATTTGAGTGAATAGTTCTTCCGAATATAAATTAACCCTTTTTTGAATTTTAATTGCTCAATCAAATTTGATCTCAAAGTAAAACAAAACATATTATGCATCCTCACTAATTGTTAAAAAGAGGGAAATAAATAGTAGTTGGTAAATTATAATTATACTTTTTTTTGTATAGTATTTCTATTTCCTACAAAGGATTTATTAGATTTCTTATTCTCTAACAATTACATTATCTATTTATTAAAGCCCATTCCCCGGTGATTAATATGTTCCTGAAATTGCTTAATTAGTCAATCTTAATGTCTTCTCTTCTAGCAAGTCTTGGACTAACTCAATTAAACAATATATATGTAGCATACAAAAATAACACCTCATCCGCTCAAAACCAAACCAAAAAAAAAAAAAAAAATCCTAGAAAGAATAAAAAGAATGATCAACAAAAAATTATAAAATGACATAATGACTACAATGAATATTAAAGGAAAGTAAATGTTACTCACAAACTTCTTTTAGCTTCTATATATCTTTTAAGTGAATATTTTCTGCTAATAAATAATGTAGAGCAGCTAAATAGGGAGCGTAAATATCATCTCCCTAAAGGAAAATAATCACTACTTAACCTTCTTTCTTTTAGTGCACTGATAAAAACTGGCACGTCACACACAAAGAGATACTCCCGACAAAAAAAAAATGCAGAATTAAAAAATTAAGCGCAATTAAAATAAAAGATAAAAGATGATTCGTATATTCTACTTTTTCCCAATATACAAGCAGAAAAGTTTTGGTCAGTTAAACTATTTTAGCCTTTCTAATCGCCGGCTAACTCGCGAAAGTGATATAGAAGTGATATTCCGGGTGATTTTTCAATGAATTAATGGGCATCAGCGATGCACGTCTCAAAATCTATTGCATTGTCACGTAATACATTAGAACTAATAATTTTTAGTCACGTAACGATAATGGGCTACACCTTTTATTATTTAGTAATATATAATTAGTTCGAATGCACCAAATATAATGTACGCAATACCTACTCTAAATAAAATTGTCTAGTCATCACTTCTGCATGAAAGGTTACGGCTGGTGGCGCAAACAGCTGGCTACCACCACCACAGTCTTTCGCAATTCCTCCATGTGCTGTCAATCTCGTTTCCATCTCCCATTTACGACTACTACATCTTCATTTTTGTCTTCGTCTTTGTCATTCATATATTTAGTGAGAGCCCTTCATCATCTAACACCAGCATCTCTATCCTCGTTGAACGAAATTCATTTTCTCCTCTGTCAATTCAATTGCACCAGCCAGTATTAGCGACCTCGAACTCGACTTCTACTTTCTTAGTTTTGCATTTGACAGCGTAGGCAACTTCATCACCCTTACCATTGACCCAATGTATATGCTGGTCTGCAGAATCTAAGCCAAAGTCATATTCGTATTGTTTTTATTAATTAGGAAACTATTTTACATTAGGAATTGTTTTTGTTAAGTGGAATAGAATTAGAATTTTCCATATTAGAATTAGAATAAGATTGTTTGGGTCATTTAGATTAGAATAGGAATTGGGTTTATTTTTGTCTATTTAAAGGGCCAATTGGCCGATAGTTTTAGCGTGAAAAAGTTCAAGAAAGCCTTCATATTCATTGACCGAAAAAATTGGTGTCTTTGCCTCCATATTTGGTTTCTCCAGAACGAGACTTCAAGTCTCTGTTTTGTTTATCCTTGGCCGAGTTGTCTTCAATTCATGTGGCGGTCACACCAAGATATTGCAAATTGATTTCTGTTGTTCTCTAAGACGTTGACTGTCTCCAGTTGATTACCTGTTCAAATTGACGTTCGAAGTTCGTCTTTCTTATTCTTTCGATTCTGTAACTTTGTTTTGGTCTTCCTCGAGTTATTATTTTTTCTCAATAAATTATTCGAGGACCTACAAAGTAGCATAAGAGCTTTGTTATTGTATTGAGTTGAAAAGAGTTAGGAGTCTAAGAGAAATTCTAGATGAAATTAAGACTATGATGCCATGAGTTTATGCCGGTCTCGATATGAGAGTGCCAGAGATGCTTTATTTTGTAACTCCTCTTCTCCCACATATTTTTATATGTGTTAAATAAAATTTCACTATATCTTTTTATGCTAACAAGTGGTATTAGAGCCTTAGGCTTTTGATCTTGGGGTGT
Source organism: Mitragyna speciosa (assembly GCA_024721245.1). Taxonomy (NCBI): domain Eukaryota; kingdom Viridiplantae; phylum Streptophyta; class Magnoliopsida; order Gentianales; family Rubiaceae; genus Mitragyna; species Mitragyna speciosa. The sequence continues at coordinate 21,971,397 of CM045566.1, read as the reverse complement.
TTGGGGGTTTATTAAAATTGTTTATTAGAGTACTCAATATCATATGACATCGGACCACAAAGTTTGTCTTGGGGTGCTCATTTGTTGACAATTAGGGATTAAATTTGACCCTAATTGGACAGAAATCTAAAAAAGAGATTCTATTTGGATTTGTCGTATAACGGTCAGTGAAAAAAAGGTCTTGTCAAAATTGTTGATGTGATAGTTTATTGAAGAAGAGAAGAAATTCAAGAGAAGAAAAAGGAAGCAATCTATCAAGATTGAGCACATGTTATAAATATAGAGTTTTGTTATTGTATTGAGTTGAGAGAGTTAAGAGTCTAATAGAAGTTCTAGATGAAGTTAATGCTATGATGCTGTGGATTTATACTGGTCTCAATATGAGAGTATCAGAAGTGTTTTATTTTGTAACTCCTCTTCTCTCACATATTTTTATATGTGTTCAATAAAATTTTGCTATACGTTTTTTTATGCTAACATGGTCAGATCTCTATCTCTTAAAACTCTAGCTCTCTTGGTGCCAACAAGCTAACCAAAAACCCCATCCTCAATTATGGTAGCATCCCCGCCATGTCTGTCATAAGTATTCTTTGCATTTGGTCTTTTAGCAGTGCTAAATAATATGGATTCCATCTCAAAACCAATTGGCAATAAGTAGAGCAACTCGTGAACTTTATTAATTAGTTAGAATTCTTTAGGATATCAATGTGGAAATTTTTGCCTCTTAACACTCGCTCCTCACACATGACCCGAATTGAAAAGAGCCCATGAAGTGAAGCAGGTAGATTAAAGAGAGCACCATTAATTGAAACGAATGATTGATAAAAGCCCAATTGAAACAGATTAACAAGGAATTGAGTCACATTTGAAAGTGATAATAAAACCCAAAGTTTTGCTTTGATACCATGTCAACAATGAGAAAAAATTGTGTAATGTATTTTTCTTAAGATTTTATTAATGTACAAGGGGAATATCCTCCAATATATAAAGCGGCACTCGGGATTTTTGGTCTTCTTTCAAACGGGAACTGGTTTGGGCTGGTTTTACCATAATTATGAACAACTTTATGCATCTTTTCATCAGTCTTTGCATTGTTTTATTCGCCCTTTACCTCCCCCACTCTCTCTACCCCTCTCTCCGTCCGGCCTCTCCTCTGCCGCTACCTTTCTTCCTTCTCTACTTTTTTTCCCTCTCCCTCTTTCCATCACTGAGACTTTCACCTATGCCCCTTCTCTTTCTCTTTCCTCTCTGCTCTGCCTCACAGTGGCTTCGTTACCTTCAATTCTCCTCTAGCAATCTGTCCTCAAATCCCCTTCTAATGCTTTCTCTAATCTCTTGTGTGATCTTTTGTCTTTTTTCTTGAATTTCAACTCCACCATGGACACCTTCTAATGCTCCACTTCCAAGTTATTGACCATTTTTGCAACCATCAAATTCCCCTCTAACCGTCACCTTCATCTGCCTACCTGCAGATGAAAATGGAGGCCAAGATCTCCCAATCCTTAGACTCTGTCTCCACCTTTTCCAACCCTGACTAGCATCTCCCTTAGTGCAGTCATGACATCATTCATGTTTGTGAGAAAGAAGTTGCTGAAGCAGTAAATAGTGGTTCTGAAGAACAAAAGAGTGAAAGTATTATGCTATTATCATGGGCTCTTGTTCATTATAGATAATTGGAAGGTGTGTAGCGAGAGATAGCTATGCTTGAAGCTTCTCTCTCCAACACTGATAGTCCATTGAAAAAGAGTTAAAAATTTTACATTCTAGCTATTGGTGTAGACATCAAATTTTGACACACCTTTTGTAAAAATATGTGTGTTACTTCATTTAAGAGTATTTTTGTTTTTCGGGGGTCAATTACAATTTTCATGTATATTATGACTAATTCGTCACATCCGGGATAAAATGGTAATTTTAGCTTCTAGTTATATTTTATTTTATTTCCATTTCTAAATTCATATGTTTTGATTTTTTATCATTTCTCTAATTTTTAAAGACGTTTCGGAGTCGTTTAGTAATTATTTAGAATTTTGATATTTTAACTTAAAAGCGCCTTTTTCAATGCATTTTTAAATTTTTCTTTTATTAGAATTTTAGTGTGAAAGATTTTATATGTGCCTTTTATATCTTCATAGATTTTCTGTAACAATTACGTGATTTTTAGAGACCGTTTGGGTATTTATTTCAAATTGTATCTTTTTGTCTATTAATGACGCATTTCCTAATGTTGCATTAGTTTTTAATTTTTATATTGAATTTTTTTATTATGTGTGAATTTCAGTAATGTTTGAATTTCAGTTTTTTATATATAATTCAAGGAATCCAAGTGAATTTTGTCCTTATTTTATTATGTTCATTTTCTTGCAAATCACAAAAAAAAAAAAAAAAAGAGGAGGCAGCAAGCAGGTTGTGTTTGCAGCCTGCTTCTGCTATAGCATCATAGCTACTCCTGCCACGGCCAAATAGCCACACCTCTACTCCAAATTTCATCATTTCCCAGCCACCCTAGCAATACCCATAGCTTCCAAACACTATCATCCCAACTACTCTTTGTTTAATCACATCACACCCATTTTGCACTCAATTAGCAGATTTTAGGGAAGTGTTTGATGATTCTCTTGATTCATCATCATCACCATATCCCACCAAAAGCACACAACTCTCCTGCCTCTCTTCTTCTCTCGGCTCTCTCAACACACACACACACCCCTAAAACACCCACCAAACAACACACGGCACACAAGAACACAATTCACACCAGCATACACACATATATACAGCCCAATTCTAGCACACACACACATACATCCCATTCAAACACAACTGCACACACTGAAACACACACATACTTCACACCTGCAAAACAAACAACACACATCAGAAGCTACACATGCACAGATACACGCATCACCAAGAGCAACAGTCACCACCCGTAGCAAAGCCACAGTTAACCCAAATTCATCACCAATAGCATCCCATCAGAAGCCCACCCACCACACCAGCACTCCATCGCACCAACTGCCATCAATAAGCATCATCCACTACCTAATCTCCTCTTGTATCCAGGTACAATTTCTTTTCTCTCTCTTTCAATTTAGCTCATTAAAGTTAGGTAAATGTAGGTTTTGTGGATTTATGGTGTATTTGGGGATTTTGGCATGATTTGGGGGGATCAATTCGAGAGAGAGAGGGACCGAGAGGGAGGGACAGGACAACAGGACGAGACAGACGAGTGAATCAAAAAAAAAAAAAAAAGAAGACAGAATCGAAAGAGAGAATCTGGGAGAGAGGGAGAATTAGGGAAGAAGAAATAAGGGAAGAGAGAGAAAGAACAAGTTGAGAGAGAGCGAGAGAGACACAAGAAGAGAGAAACGAGAAAAAAAAAAAGAGAAAGAACGAGACAGCAAATCTGGAGAAGCAGGAAAGAAGAAAAGAAAGAAAGAAGAAGGAAAGAAAGAAAAAAAGAAAAAGAAAAAAAAAAGAGAGAAAGGAAAACCAGAAAAAAAAGGAAGTAAGCAAAACTACGTCGTTTTGACATAAAACGACGTAGTTTTGATTAGTTTTCTTTAGTTATTTATTATTTATTATTTTAGCAGATTATGTATTTACGTTTTGCCCCTTTAAGTTTTTAATTGTTTGATTATGCCCTTCAATACTTTTAGTTTACTTCATTTAAGTCCTTATTTATTTAAGTTAACCCCTAGAATTTGTAGTTCCTTTCAATTATGTCCAGAATAATTGCAATTTAGTTTTAAACTTGCTGAAAATTATATTTTTGCCCCTTTAGCTTGCTAGAAATTGCAATTTTGTCCCTTTACCCCCTAAGTTTGCTCTAGTTTTCATTTTTACTCCCCAAGTTTGCTGAAATTATATCTTAGCCCTTGAATGTTACTGGAAATTGTAAATTTGGTCCCTCATGTTGCTGAAAATTGCATTTTTGTCCTCCAACCTTGCTGAAATTTTATTTTTGTCATTTTGCTTTTCTGGAATTACATTATTGCCCTCCAATATTGCTGGAATTTATATTTTTGCCCCCCAAGTAGCTAGAACTTGAATTTTAGCCTTTGAATGTTGCTGAAAATTGTATTTTTACTCTTGAATGTTGCTGGAATTGCATTTTAACCCCCCAAGTTTGCTGAAATCACATTTTTGACCTTAAGTATTGCTGGAAAATTTTATTTTTGGCATTATGCTTGCTGGAAATTATATTTTTAGCCTTTTAAATTCGTTGTAAATTATATTATTATCTTAACTATGGTTTGAAATTATAATTTTACCCTTTAGTTTGTTATAAATTACATTTTTACTTTAGAATGTTGCCTAAATTTCCATTTTTAATTCAAAACCTTGGAACATTTTATTTTTGCCAAAAAAAAAAAGAGATTTAATTAAGTCCTCAAAGCTTTTAATTATTTCTTTTCACATTTTATTTTTATTTTATTAAATTTATAATTAATGTTCTAAAATTTGGTCTTGTTAGTCTAATTAATGCTCAAATTAGTTTCTTTATTTTCTCTTTTAGTTATTTTGGTAATTTTTGTTTGTCTGTTAAAAACTTAATTATGTATTATCGCATTTTATTTTTTATTATTTTTATTTTTATTTTTATTTTTATTCTTTAACTAAACAATTTTTTTTCTTTTCTTTATTTATTTATTTAATTATTGTTTTTCTTTATTTTTTGTTTATTATTGCTATAATTGTTTTGAATTATTGTGGCATGTTTATAGTGATTAGTATGAAATTATTTAATTAGTGGTTTATTTATTTAAATAGTGGTATTTTTTGACATGTTTGTTCATTTTATTAGCAATTTGTACCGAGTTTACGAATGGGAGGTACCTCTATTACCCTTTCAATGTCTCTTTATATGCTCCTACGTGCTCCTATGTGTTTTTCTATATGTTTTTTTTTATATATCTCTTCATGCTTATAATTTTTATTCATGTGTGAACATTTATTTATTTATTTCATGTTATTTACTTGAATTTAAATTTTAATTATTCAAAGAAATGTAATAGATAGGTAATATTCTATTTGACAAAAATTTTGTATTTAGATAGAAAATGTAATAGATAGTTTATATTTTACCTATTTAACAAAAATCTTATGTATTTTAGATAGAAAATGTAATAGATAGGTTAGATAGGTTATCTTTTATTTTTTATTTTTAGATTGTAATTAGGCTTCCCCGGTGTAATAGTTAGGGCTTTTGTGTGCTATGTGTGCTATGTGCTTATGTGTTTTATTCGCTTTCTTTAGGACTTTGCATCTAGAATATTATGCTCGTGTGCTATGTGCTCCTATGTGCTATTATCTGATTTTATGTGATTATTGCTTTAATCTGTGTTTTATTTATTTACTTATTTATTATAATATATGTGTATCGTCAGCCACACTAGTCCAATGCTAGTTGTGGTTAATTCTGATTTCTTCGCTAGTCCAACGCTAGCAGAGAATTTCTAGAAAATAGGCTAGTCCAATGCTAGACCTTTAGGTCATTTTAGTATTAGAATTACTTCTCGTGTGCATTTCATTCTCATTTCACACACATTTTTCTCTTTTAGGCCTTTTTCATTTTTGTATGGTTTTTATGTATTATTATTCCTATTATCTATTTTAAACACATGTTCAGTGCATAACATTTAGACTCCACCACACATAGAATTTTTAGTCATTTTGTGTGTGATTCGACTAGAAATAGTCATCTACTCACGTGGGAAGCGGTGGTGTACATGCCGTTCCCCCCTCCGCTGAGTAGGAAATAGTTAGTCACGAGTCTATTAGTCCCCCGTACCCGTTATGTTGCATCCCCACTTTCTTTGTTCACTTACTATCTATATTACTATTTTCCTTTTCTTTTGCATTCCATTTTGCATCTATACTCGTGACTCCATCGAAGGTCTAGACTCGGGTTTCGCAATTAATGCGATAATCCCGACCAAACCTCAATGGAATATTTTGTCCCTTAACGATACCTATTTTTAGGACTAGATTTGCATTCATATAGTTGCATCCAACTGTGATAAAATCTTAGGGTTATATTAAGAAACTTTTTGACTAAACCTCGCAATTAGTTTTGATTAGGTTGAAAGGGTGCCTTAGGCACGAGCCCTTGCCTTCCCTTTCTTCAACTGTGACTCCCGAATCTTTTTCTCTTGTTTTCAAAGATTTGGAGTTGTCAAAAAAGGGTTTTTTTATTTTCCTTACATTTTTCCTCAAAAATTATTTTTCTAAATAAACCATTATCGATTTTCTTACATTTATAAAATATTTTTTGGTGACTTGTTACACCAAAACTCAATACCAAGCGGTGACTCCCTTTTCACGAAAACCCTTTTTAGACTCTATTTTTGGGCCCAAAAACCGTCGCATTTTCAAAGTCTCATTTTAAGTCCTTTTCTTTTTGTTTTCAAAATAAAGCATTTTCTAAAAATCATATCTTTTGTCAAACTATTTTTTTGTAAAGTATTTTCTAAAAATCATTTTACAAAAACTCACACTTTTTTCCAATAAACAAACCATAATCCCTTTTTCCGTCTTTCGAAAAATAGGGCACGATAGTTGGTTGCTACAGATATGGTGAATATTTAAGGAGCCTACAGCTTGTAGAACAAGGTGTCGCGCCCATTTTTTTGAAAGACAGAAAAAGATTTGTTTGTTGGAAAAAGAGTGTAGATTTTGTTAAAAATGATTTTTCGAAAAATGTTTTATTTTAGAAAAAAGAAAAGGTAGGTGAAAAAAGGATGTGGTTTGACAAAGATGTAATTTTTGAAAAATGCTTTATTAAAAAAACAAAATGAAAAGAAAAGGGCCTAAAATGGGACTTTGAAAATGCGACGGTTTTGGGCTCGAAAATAGAGTCTAAAAAGAGTTTTTATAAAAACAGGAGTCGCCACTTGGTATTAAGTTTTGGTGTACCAAGTCACCAAAAAATGTTTTATTACAAAAGGTAAGAAAAATCAAGAATGATTTCTTTGGAAAACGTTTTTGGGAAAAATGTAAGAAAACGAGAAAACCCTTTTAGATAACTCCAGGTCTTTGAAAATAAAAGAAAAAGGTTTGGAAGTCACAGTTGAAGAAAGGGAAGGTAAAGGCTCGCGCCTAAGGCACCTTTTCAACCTAGCCGAAACTAGTTGCAAGGTTTAGTCAAAATTTTCCTAATATAACCCTAAATTTTATCACATTTGGATGCAACTATATGAATGCAAATCTAGACCTAAAAATAGATATCGTTAAGGGACAAAATGTTCCATTGAGGTTTGGTCGGGATTATCGCATTAATTGCGAAACTAGAATCTAGACCTCGATGTAGTCACGAATGTAGATGCAAAATGGAATGCAAAAGAAAAGGAAAATAGTAATATAGATAGTAAGTGAACAAAGAAAGTGGGGATGAAACATAACGGGTACGGGGGACTAATAAACTCGTGACTAACTATTCCTACTCACGGAGGGGGGAACGGCTTGTTGATCTACCGCTTCCCACATAAGTAGATGACTATTTTTGGTCGAATCACACACAAAATGACTAAGATTCTAAGTGAAATGTAACCTAAATGTCATACATTGTCGGATGCTAAAAATAGATAATAATAATAATAATAGAATGTATACCAAAAGTCATGCAAATATGGAAAATGCCTTAAAAAAAAAAAACAAAGTGTGTGAAATGATATGAAATGCATACGAGGAGTGATCTAACACTAAAATGATCTAAGGGTCTAGTGTTGGATTAGCCCATTTTTTTGAAATTCCTTGCTAGCATTGGACTAGCAAAGAAACCGAAATTAACCACAACTAGCATTGGACTAGTGTGGCGACGATACACATATATCATAATAAACAAGTAAAAAAATAAAAACATAGATTAAAGTAATAATCACATAGAAGCAGATAATAGCACATAGGAGCACATAGCACATAAGCATAATATTCTAGATGCAAAACCCTAAGGAAAGCGAGTAAAAGCATATAAGCACATAAGCATATAGCACGCAAAAGCCCTAACTATTACACCAGAGAAGCCTAATTACAATCTAAAAATGAAAAAAAAAAAGAGATGACCTATCTAACCTATCTATTACATTTTCTATCTAAAATACAAAAGCTTTTGTTAAATAGGTGAAAATATAAACTATCTATTACATTAGCTATCTAAATACAAAATTTTTGCTAAATAGAATATCACCTATCTATTACATTTCTTTGAATATGTAAATGATTTTTTTTTTTGGGTAAGTTATTGAGACATATGATGCCTACACAGAAGAGAAGTTCATACTACGTGCAGCCATTTTATGGACAATAGGTGATTTTCCTGCGTATGCCTATCTTTTAGGGTGGAGTTACAAAAGATGTAATATATGCCCTATTTTTATTTATGAAACTAGTAATTTGAATTTAAAGAATGAAAAGAACAAATATTGTTACGTGGGACATCATCGTTTTTAACCGATCAATCACAAATGGCAAGTAGAAAGAAGGCATGTAATAGTAAAAAAAACAACTTCAGAGTGCTATTAAGCTATTATTTGATGGAGATCAGATCTCGGAACAACTTCTTGGTATAGACCAAGTTGAGTTTATATCAAGACACTTTGTCACAACCCACGCCTGGGTATAACACGCCGCATATAAGGCTTACCCAATACGCCAGTTTCTAAAAATAATCAAAGCAGTACTAAATCATAGATAATAAAAAGACCCAATACTTCAAATTATTACAAACATCCTTAAGTAATGAAGCTTAACATCCATAAAAGTCCCCTAATTTTTTTTAAAAATACACAAATAAAACTAGACATAAAATGAATTAAATGTCATTAGCCTACCAACTACATTATCTTCAAATAAAAATAAATTCCTCTATTGATAATCCAAATGCCTCACTTGCCTATCCCAAACTAAAGGCACCTGCAAAATAAATGACATAGGTGGGGTGAGCAACTAACATGCTTAGTAAACAATTCCACAACTTTCTCACCAATCTAGGCAGTTACATATATACATATTGATAAGTGCTAAAGTACATTAGTTTTTAGTAGATTTTTAGGGTAGGTTTTTAGGGTTTTTCTATGAGTTTTCCTCTATTTCTTAGCTATTTCTTCTCATTTGTGATTTGAATGCCAAATTGTGTAAAGGTGTGATTTACATGTGATTTGTGTCATTTTCGTAGGATTTGCACATTGCATCACCAATTTGGATCAATTTGGATAGGCAATTGGATGATATTTTGAGGTGATTTGAAGTTGGTGATGAGTTAAAGTCAAGAAACCCTCAAAGTGATGCAAAGAAGCAATAGGCGAAGAAGAATTGGAAAAGAAACAGGTTTGGCAGCCTGGACATATTTAAGTGATTTTCCAATAACTTGAGCTAGAGATATTGGATTAAGGTGATTCATGAAGCATTTTGAAGCTAAGACAATGATCTACAATTCATATGAAGACATCAAAGTCCAGTTCTTAAGTTTCGAAGGTCAAAATTCCAAGTTATTGAAGCATATTTGTACTGCAGTACTGTTCTGACCAGTTCTTAGTATTTCAGCTATATCTCAGCTGTACAGAGTTTCAAATGATGTGATTCTTGTTGATTTGGAAATCTTATTCAAAGGGATAAAACTTTTATGTTTTGAGAAAAAGCTAGTTCAGCCTGTTTTCAAGGTGAAATTTTGCATAGAAAGAGAAGTGAAACATTCTGACCAAGGCCGCGAGTAAGGCCTTGCCACGGCCTGGGGTGCGGCCTTGGTCAGAAAAGGAGGACACAAGGCCGCGGGTAAGGCCGTGCCACGGCCTTAGCCATGGCCTAGTTACGGAATATCGCATTTTTAAGCACTTTTGGGCGAATCTTTTGAAGGTAGAACCCTTACCTCCTTGGGGAAGGAAATAGGTGGTTTCTTTGGGGTTCTAAGGTACAAGAAACACACTTTTACACATATCTAGAGGGATGTAGAGAGAAGAAAGCAAGAGTGGAGGAGCAACTCAAGGGCTTCCATGGTACAAAGCAAGAAGGATTCATCAAGATGCAAGGGAGGAATCAAGAGAATTACATGAGAATGAGTTTTTCCTATTCTTTTCTTGTATTTTGTTGGATTTATTCTTGTACATACGATTGAGTTGTGAATAATTTGGATGAGATGAACCCTACCTTTCTATGACTATGATTTGAATCTTTAGTTAATGAATTCTCAATTTTTGTCTTAGATTTATTCTTGAGTTTATTGGTTATTGAATTGGGATTTGCATGCATCCTTAGATTCAATATTGATTTCATATAGGTAGATTGAGAAATCACCTATTTGATTAGATCATCTCTTGAATAAAGAGGCTTTCATGAGTTGCTAGAGATAGAATCACATAAGTCTCCCCGTTTAGATTCAAACCTAACCAAAACCATAGAATCCATAGAAACTTAATGCTTCTCTTTGGGGTTTTGATTGAGAAGAGATTCCAATCAATCAACCAAGGGGATAGAGGTTAATACTTGAGAAAGATTAAACCTAATTAAGGGATTCTAGGGTCTAAGTGATTGGGTTATTCATTAATCAAGGTATAGTCTTAGCATACTTCGGTTTAGGGTATTCTTCATCTAGATTCGCCTCTACTTTTGTCCATTCTCTCTACTGAATTCTAGATTGTGCTTTAATTAGGTAATTAGTTTAGTTAATTTGTATTTCCAATAAATTCGTCATTCGACTTTGTGAGGTTAGATAATAAAAAGAAGGTTAGTACTTAGTACTCACATAGTCCCTGTGGGATCGACACTCGGTACTCCTATACACTATACTACTGGAAACGATAGGTGCACTTGCCTAAGTATTCCTAGTGTAGCTAAAGGATTATCAAGTTTTTGGCACCGTTGCCGGGGACTAGGATATTAGGAAAGCTATATTTTTATTACTCTAACCATTTTGTTTCTCTTTATGCTTATTCTAGTTATTTTGTTTAATTTTTGTTACTTAATTTTTATTTGATTTTTCTTTGTAGTCGACATTTTTTGGGATCTCGTTTTGCGACTTTTCTTGAAGATGGCTGAGTACTATTACAATTGGGCCAATGAACAAGGTAATACTGTGGAGTCTACAGGTATGGATAAATTAAGTGCTCTTGAGATGCTAATTGATGATATTGTCAATAAAAATAATGAAGCGGTTTAAGTGTAGTTCCTCTTATTCCCAGGATTGTGTTATTGTTTGTACTTGTTGTGGTGGAAATCATGAGTCTTATGAGTGTTTCCTATTCTAGACAAGTACCTTATGATGATATTTACACCCATCCCCCTCTTTATGATCCCTATCCCAATACTTATAACTTGGGGTGGTGGGATCATTCATCTTTTGGATGGGAGGAACAAGGGAACCCACAAAACCATGCTTGGGAATTAGCCCATGATAGAGTAGAAGAGTATATGTTTGAATCGTATCCTTCCCCTGTAGAGTCTAACCCTGAGTTAGAATTGGCAGTTGTGAATTTTATGAAAGCATCGAATGATAGAATGGATAAAATAGAGTCTGAAATTGAGAAAACGGGAGAAAAACTTGTTGCTATCACCAAAGCTATTGAGAGTCTCGTAGGACAAATCACTGAAGCTATGAACACTAGGCATCCATATGAGATATTGAGTGACACTGAATTTAATCCTGGTGGACAAGTAGAAGTAATTCATAATGATTATGGTGATCAATTGAGTGCACCTCCGATAGTGATTAAAAGGGAAGAACATGAGGGTGTTGAAAGTAGTAAAAGAGAGTGAGGTAGTGGTTGTAAGTGAGGATGAGATACTTAGTGAAACATTTGAAATAGGAACATCTTCACTTTCAATTGCTCTTTCTATTCCATAGGAGGCACCTTATGTGTATAATTTTAAGCCTTTATACATAGATCTTCTTTGTGGTACTGACATTTTGCAGGTTCCTTCTTACTATGGAGTTCATGATAATAACATTGCATGTAAGAAGGAGACTTGAGGAATTTGTGGACAAGGCCACAATGAAAGAATGCCACTTCTATCATGGTGGTGCCACCGCCATAAGCAAGAAAGTGATGAGTTGCAGAGGGCTGACTATGATAGCCATCCGACGATTGAGATCCAACTACCCAAAAGGAGGAAGGAGTGGGCCGAAGAGGTTTTTCATCAGGGGGTCACATGATACCACTTGACTGGCGTCGAGCTAACGACGTTAAAAAAGCGCTTGTTGGGAGGCAACCCAACTTTTACTTTAGTATTTTAGTACTTTTAGTTGTTTTCAAGTTTAGTAGGATTATTTTAATTAGTTTGTTTGATATTTGTTTTGCAAACCTCCAGAAAATGGCGTGAAGCTCACAACCATAGCAATCGAAAATAACTTGAGCAAGAGGGAGTTTTTCTTTGATTTTTGTATTCCATTGCTTATCTTGTGTGATTTTCATGTAAAAATTTCCCTTTTGCTTAGTTTTGAAGTGCTTAGGTTGTTTGGGAGTTGGATTTTTTGTATTTGAAGCATCATTCTTCCCCCCAACCCTTACATCCCCACCTCTTATTTGTATGCTTTATTGATTATTCCTTTATTAGTGGTAATACATATTTTAGTAGTTGTCATAGTAGACATTCATGACAACTAATTTATATTTGTTAAGTTGCTATTTGAGGAAGAATTACTATTATTAAGTGAATTGCATTATGTTTGAACATCGTTGTTCATGTGCTTGGTAATTAGCAATATGCTTGTATGGTTTCAATAGCAACTTGCGTGTGTATTTAGTGATCTTTTTGACTATGCTACTACATGGTTTATGGGATTACAACTAATTAAGTGTGGGGGTGTACTTTGAACTTTACATGGGTGTTGTGAGCTTCTTACGTACTTTCATTGGTTAAGGAAAATGACTTCCATTGCACATTGGTTTGATATTTCATTTTCTTTGAGTGTAGGTACAATGGCAAGAGTACAAAGCAAATCATCCAATGGTACTAAGAAAAGAGTGGAGACGATGCATAGGCACCGATGGTTTTTAAATGCTTATGTCATTCTCCTTTCTTTTTCTTTATTTAGTTCTTTCTGGATCTGTAGGTATTATTTTTATTTTCAGGACTTTTATTACATTTTGGCATGCATCTAATGAGCTAAATATTTTAGTTATCTTTCTTTTGATGAGCTGCAGTGATTTCTTCATTTTGAATCTCTTTCTTGTAGCTGAATCGTAATTGGAGTGGCCACTACTACGACAAGGGGAGTATCAGTTCTAACTTTTCTTTTCCTTCTTTTCCTTGCTTTTTCACACATTGGGGACAATGTGTGATTTAAGTGTGGAGGGGAGTTTAATTTTGTCGTGGTGTGTGTGCTACTTGTTGGTCAATTTGTTGGAAATTGATTGTTTGATGTGGTTGTTGATTTTCTATCAATTTTTTTTCTTTTTTTCCAGAAATTTTCCAACTTAGGTGCTTTAATTTTTTTATTTTGAGTTCTATGAAAATAATTATCTATTTAACTCATTAGTTGTCAATTTTCCTTTCCCAAGTAGAGTAATTATGTGCATTTTTTAGAAGCTTCTTCTTAATTGACTAGGGAGATGTGTTTCAAGCAAAGGAAAACATACATCTCCAAGAACAACTTCTTAACAACTATGAAACACAATTATGCAATCATCCTTCTTAAGATGGATGATTGCATAATTGTGTTTCATAGTTGTTAAGAAGTTGTTCTTGGAGATGTATGTTTTGCTTTTACTTTGGTTATGTCATTGTTTTGAGTTTTGTATGGTTCATTGCTTGAGGACAAGCAATGGCTTAAGTGTGGGGGAATTGATAAGTGCTAAAGTACATTAGTTTTTAGTAGATTTTTAGGGTAGGTTTTTAGGGTTTTTCTATGAGTTTTCCTCTATTTCTTAGCTATTTCTTCTCATTTGTGATTTGAATGTCAAATTGTGTAAATGTGTGATTTACATGTGATTTGTGTCATTTTCGTAGGATTTGCACATTGCATCACCAATTTGGATCAATTTGGATGGCAATTGAATGATATTTTGAGGTGATTTGAAGTTGGTGATGAGTTAAAGTCAAGAAACCCTCAAAGTGATACAAAGAAGCAATAGGCGAAGAAGAATTGGAAAAGAAACGGTTTGGCAGCCTGGACATATTTCAGTGATTTTGCAATAACTTGAGCTATAGATATTGGATTAAGGTGACTCATAAAGCATTTTGAAGCTAAGACAATGATCTACAATTCATATGCAGACATCAAAGTCCAGTTCTTAATTTTCAAAGGTCAAAATTCCAAGTTATTGAAGCATATTTGTACTGCCAGTACTGTTCCGACCAGTTCTTAGTATTTCAGCTATATCTCAGCTTACAGAGCTTCAAATGATGTGATTCTTGTTGATTTGGAAAGATTATTCACAGGGCTAAAACTTTTATGTTTTGAGGAAAAAGCTAGTTCGGCCGTTTTCAAGGTAAAATTTTGCATAGAAGAGAAGTGAAACATTCTGACCAAGGCCGCGGGTAAGGCCTTGCCACGGCCTGGCGTGCGGCCTTAGGTCAGAAAAGGAGGACACAAGGCCGCGGGTAAGGCCGTGCCACGGCCTTAGCCACGGCTTAGTTACGGAATGTCGCGTTTTTAAGCACTTTTGGGCGAATCTTTTGAAGGTAGAACCCTACCTCCTTGGGGAAGGAAAATAGGTGGTTTCTTTGGGGTTCTAAGGTACAAGAAACACACTTTTACACACATCTAGAGGGATGTAGAGAGAAGAAAGCAAGAGTGGAGGAGCAACTCAAGGGCTTTCCATGGTACAAAGCAAGAAGGATTCATCAAGATGCAACGGAGGAATCAAGAGAATTACATGAGAATGAGTTTTTCTATTCTTTTCTTGTATTTTGTTGGATTTATTCTTGTACATACGATTGAGTTAGTGAATAATTTGGATGGGATGAACCCTACCTTTCTATGACTATGATTTGAATCCTTTAGTTAATGAATTCTCAATTTTTGTCTTAGATTTATTCTTGAGTTTATTGGTTATTGAATTGGGATTTGCATGCATCCTTAGATTCAATATTGATTTCATATAGGTAGATTGAGAAATTCACCTATTTGATTAGATCATCTCTTGAATAAAGAGGCTTTCATGGGTTGCTAGAGATAGAATCACATAAGTCTCCCCGGTTAGATTCAAACCTAACCAAAACCATAGAATCCATAGAAACTTAATGCTTCTCTTTGGGGTTTTGATTGAGAAGAGATTCCAATCAATCAACCAAGGGGATAGAGGTTAATACTTGAGAAAGATTAAACCTAATTAAGGGATTCTAGGGTCTAAGTGATTGGGTTATTCATTAATCAAGGTATAGTCTTAGCATACTCGGTTTAGGGTATTCTTCATCTAGATTCGCCTCTACTTTTGTCCATTCTCTCTACTGAATTCTGGATTGTGCTTTAATTAGGTAATTAGTTTAGTTAATTTGTATTTCCAATAAATTCGTCATTCGCTTTGTGAGGTTAGATAATAAAAAGAAGGTTAGTACTAGTACTCACATAGTCCCTGTGGGATCGACACTCGGTACTCCTATACACTATACTACTGGAAACGATAGGTGCACTTGCCTAAGTATCCCTAGTGTAGCTAAAGGATTACCACATATATATTTAAAATACATGCATTCATTCCATCACACACTATCTATAATCACACATAATAATAATACATAATACGTACCAAAGTTGTAGCATATTAAACAAAATATAGTTCATTACATACATCCCTAATTATACATACATAGGCTCAGATTTTTCAATGTAAGAACCAGTCATACTAGATATCTAGCCTAACTTTTCCTAGCTAGGAGGGTCATAAACATGCGTGCATGGCCTGACTACTCACCGTCAAGTAGGTATATCGAGAACTAGTTTTCTCTGGTGTTCAAAGAATGATCAGAGCCAAAAGCATACATGTCATAGATTCACCATCACACGCACACATGCACATACACATAGATAGATAAAGTGCCACAAAATACAAAGGATTTACGCATATATTACATGCCCATTCTGAGTTTCATATTACAAAAATATTCATGAAAGGAATAAATATATATACGCAAGGAATTTTTTTTCAAAACATGAGAAAAGTTAGGAACCACTTAGCTCATAATATAAGTCCAATTGCACTAACTCAAATAATATTGACTCCCGAAATAGTCACCACCTAAAATACAATGAAAGTGAATACAATTTTCACCTTAAAATGGGTATCCACAAAAACACTTAAACTTTTAAGCCTATTACACGACAATTCTAAAACTCCCAAAATAATTATATAACCTAGTTATTTTTTTATTTAACTATGTTATAAGAAGACTAAAATAATATTTATTGACTTAGAAAAATAATTAAATAATTAACTAAAGAAAACTACCAAAATAAATCTTAATTTTTATTTGGGTCGTGGCTCCCTGAATTCTTTGTGGGGATGGTTGCCCATAAATTCCTATTGCTCAATTGGTTGCTTGCTTTCTGTTTGCATAAGCCCTCATTTTCTTTTCTTTTTTTATTTTCCTTGTGGGCCCAACCGGTCCCACCAATCCTCAAACCCACATGGGGAGTCATTAACTCCCCTTGAATTCCCCAGGCCGCGGCCAACCCTCTTTTTTTATTTATTTTTATTTAGCTATGGCCTCTCCTGCACACAAAATCCCTTCTTTCACCAGAATTCAAAGGCCAACAAATTCGTTTCCATTGACATAATTTTCCATCGAAATACCAAACTATTTCCAACCAATGAGACCATAACAATTGCCTTTTTCTTTTATTCCTTTTTTTTTAGTTGTTTCATTCTTTAACAGAAACAACAAAAGGGCATAAATATATATATTTTTTCCAACAAACACCAACATTGAAATACACAACTTCATCACCCTTCAATATTCTCTAATTAAAATTATAAAATAGTAAATAAATATTAATCCCTCTAAAATTGTAAGAAAACCTCAATCCCAAACACTTTACAAGCTAAATATTCTAACTAAATCAATTATTAAAACTTGAAATCAAGAACTAGACTCACATTGATCGTTGTAAGGATTGTGAGAATAGTCTAGGGGTTTGGAATATGCAAAATCTTCATCCCTTCTTGCCCTTGATCTTGGAGAAGAAAACAAACGTGAGTTTGGGGAAGGGAGAATGTCGTTTGATAGTCTTTTATAAAGAAGGGCTACTCTATTTATTATTATTCTTATATATAATTTTTATAAATGTATATATATTAGTAAAGCCTCTCTCTTCTATAAAACTCCACATAGCTCCAAAATATATTTCTTATGTTTTGTATTTAAGCCCATGACATTGGGTACGGGTATTTCATTCCACCCCCCTTAAAAGAAGTTTCGTCCTTGAAATTTTACTCACTTTGTATCCGGTCAATAGAACATAAACATGTATCAAGTTTTAAAGAACCATACCTGTAGCTACATCCTCTATAAATCATCTTCTAATTGAGACATTGCAAATACTCGGGCATTGGTCTTGCATTTTGTATTGCTTTGCTTGTTTTGCTGAGTGAGAATTGAAGTCACGATCCCCGAATTTTCAAAGCCATTAGATCTAGTTGCTCTTTCTCCCTTATTACATGGACATTCTCTAAGCATGTGATCTTTAGACCCACATCTAAAGCAAACTCCCATATTCCAACGGCACTCACCAGGATGATGTCGTTGGCAGTGCTGACACACAAGATGCATATCAGTAGATGAGGCAGGCCTATCTGTCTTCTTAAATTTAGCACCCATCGGTCCCAAGCTCTTATTGGTCGATACATATCCAGGTTGAGACACTGATATGGAATCTTGCCCTTGACTAAATGGCGCTCTTTGTCTCTGACTCCGGATCTCAACTTGTTTCAACTTCACTTATGTTTAAGACTTTCTTGCTACATCAGTCATCACTTTGTACGTCATATCTTGTAATGCAATCCTAGTGTAAATCTCTCCTAACAATGCATTCTTGAATTTGGTTGCCTTAGCCACATCATTATTCATGATTTCTGGCAAAAATTTTCCCAAGGTGTCGAATCTCTCGATGAAAGCTGCTACAGACTCCCCAAACTTTTGTTTGATGTTCTCAAATTCATTCCTATACTCCAACAGCTGTACTAAAGGAAAGTAATGGTCTAAAAAAACATCCTTAAATTGTTGTCAAGTGATAGATTGACTAGCCTCTCCTACTGTAGGCTCTCTAGCCTTCCACCATTCACCTGCATTGCCAATTAGGAATGACCTAATGATCTCAGGTCTCATCTCTTCCAATACTTTCATCAACTTGAAATTTTGTTCAATCTCTTCCAACTAGTTATGTGCGTCCAAAGCATTGGATCCACCACTAAAAGCATGAACTTCTAGTCTCTTCATATGGGTGAAGTAGAAGAAAGTGTCCCTAGGTTCTCTTGGCTGAACAGGCTACTGTAAGAGCTGCTGCTGAAACAACATCTGTTGTTGCTTAAAATTCATGCTGATATTGTTGTTGCTGCTGTAGGAACTGTTGTTGTTGTATCTGTAATTGAATGCTGCTGCTGTTGTTCCACAGACCCCTGAATAGTTCTAACCACAGCCACAGCTAGAGCTGTGTAGTCAATCCCAAGCGGGGTTTGTCTCTCTTGCCTACCATCCCTACCAGAGCCATTCTGGCCTTATTGTAGGTTATGGGCATAATCCCAAATGGATTGGTCCCAGTCAAATTCACCTTGCTCTGTGTGACTCAGAAAGTTAGCCTCATGCTCCTCCCTAGCTCAACTGGTCCCAGCACAGGTAGTTTTTTTAGGTGGCAAATCCTATACAAAGAGGGAAAATATACTGTCTTAGCCAATTATCTTAACATATCTATCCATTCTGTACAATCGATCTTATACTTAAGCATAGACGATCATAACCTAACTCCTACATGTAGAAAATCATAAGTTGAACTCTAATGATCATAACCTCAGCTCTAGAAAAAATTATGGCCTAAGCTATGTTGATCATAACCTTAGCTTTGATACCACTAAATGTCACACCCCGTGCCCGGGTATAACACGCTGCATATTAGGCTCATCCAATACGCAAGGTTCAAAAAATAATCAAAGTAGTACTAAATCATAGATAATAAAAATACCCAATACTTCAAATTATTACAAACATCCTTAAGTAATAAAGCTTAACATCCATAAAAGTCCCCAAATTTTTTTTTAAATATATAAATAAAACTAGACATAAAATGAATTAAATGTCATTGGCGTACCAACTATATAATCTTCAAATAAAAATAAATTTCTCTATTGATAAGCCAAATTCCTCACTTGCCTATCCCAAACTAAAGGCACCTGCAAAATAAAAAACATAGGTGGGATAAGCAACCAACACGCTCAGTAAGTACTTCTACCTCTTCCTCACCAGTTTGGGCAGTTATATATATACATATATATTTAAAATACATGCATTCATTCCATCACACACTATCTATAATCACACATAATAATAATACACAATACGTACCAAAGTTGTAGCATATTAAACAAAATATAGTTCATTACGTACATGCCTGATTATACATACATAGACTCAGATTTTTCAACGTAAGAACCAGTCATACTAGACATCTAGCCTAACTTTTTCCAGTTAGGAGGGTTATAAACATGCATGCATGGCCTAACTACTCACCGTTAGGTAGGTATATCGAAAATTAATTCTCTCTAACGTACAAAGAATGATCAGAGCCAAAAGCATACATGTCATACATTCACACATCACACGCACACATGCACATACATATAGATAAACAAAGAGCCACAAAATACAAAGGATTTATGCATATATTACATGCCCATTCTGAGTTTTATATTACAAAAATATTTATGAAAGGAATAAATATATATATGCAAGGAATTTTTTTTCAAAACATGAGAAATGTTAGGAACCACTTACGTCATAATCCAAGTCCAATTGCACTAACTCAAATAATCTTGACCCTCAAAATAGTCACCACCTAAAATACAATGAAAGCGAATGCAATTTTCACCTTAAAATTGGCATCCACAAAAACACTTAAACTTTTAAGCCTATTATACGAAAATTCAAAAACTCCCAAAATAATTATATAACCTAGTTATTTTTTTATTTAACTATCTTATAAGAAGACAAAAATAATATTTATTGACTCAGAAAAATAATTAAATAATTAACTAAAGAAAACTATCAAGATAAATCTTAATTTTTATTTGGGTCGTGGCTCCTGAAATCTTTGTGGGGATGGTCGCCCATCAACTCCTATTGCTCAATTGGTTGCTTGCTTTCTGTTTGCGTAAGCCCTCATTTTCTTTTCTTTTTTAATTTTCCTTGTGGGCCCAACCAGTTCCACCAATCCTCAAACCCACGTGGCGAGTCATTAACTCCCCTTGAATTCCCCCACGGCTTGGGCCCCTTTTTTATTATTTTTTTATTTAGCTATGGCGTTCCCTGCACACAAAATCCCTGCTTTCACCAGAATTCAAAGGCCAGCAAATTTGTTTCCATTGACATAATCTTCCATCGAAATACCAGACTATTTCCAACCAATGAGGCCATGGCAATTGCCTTTTTCTTTTATTCCTTTTTTTTCAGTTGTTTCATTCTTTAACAGAAACAACGAAATGGCATATATATATATATATATATGTATGTATGTATGTATGTATTCCAACAAACACCAAAATTGAAATACACAACTTTATCACCCTTCAATATTTTCTAATTAAAATTCTAAAATAGTATATAAATATTAATCCCTCTAAAATTGAAAGAAAACCTCAATCAACAAACTAAATATTCTAACTAAATCAATTATTAAAACTTGAAATCAAGAGCTAGACTCACTTTGATCGTTGTAGGGATCGTGAGAATAATCTAGGGCTTTGGAATCTGCAAAATCTTTATCCCCTTTTAGCCCTTGATCTTAAAGAAGAAAACAAACGTGAGTTTGGGAAGGGGAAAACGTCGTTTGATAGTCTTTTATAAAAAATGGCTATTCTATTTATTATTATTCTTATATATAATTTTATAAATGTATATAAAACAATAAAGCCTCTCTCTTCTGTAAAACTCACGTGGCCCCAAATACGTTTCTCACCTTTTGTACTTAAGCTCATGACATTGGGTACGGGTATTTCACACTTAATCTGGTGCAGCAAAAGAAAACAAGACGCAAAGACTGTAGTTTAAACGGGATGAAGATAAGCATATTTTTTGAGCTACCATATTGAAGTGCCAATAAAAAGAGACAATTTAGATATTTTGCATATTGTTAAGAATGTATAGGAGTGTTTGTTATGTACACTAATAAGCATTGCTCGAAAAACCAAGGCCACTTGGAAAGCAAGAAAAAATTTGATGGATATGGATCCAAAGGCATATTTGCAATCTTCATCGCGATGGTAAATCATTTGTTATGCCAGCTGCATGTTTAATTCGCCCTCGTGTCAGGATGCAAAATATAGAATTAGACGTTAAGAATATTATTTCGCCTTAGGAATGCCCCAGGAATTGGATCCGCATACATATGCAAGAGAAGATATTAAATTAATCAAATAGATTTGTACGATCCATGTAAGTCAGCAGGAACAAAATCCACACGCAGATACGGAGATAACGCTTAGAAGTATTATACAGGCTATGCACATTGTTTGATTCTTTAAATTAATAGTCTGACGATTTAAAACAAAAATCTGGAAAAGATGGAATGCAGATGATTCGGTGATGGAGAACGATTATTGAAAAATAATGAGAGAAAATTGATAATCACCGGTAATTTCTCTGTGGTGTAGTTACCTATGGAATAATATGATATTTTATAACCACCCGTAGGTAATGATTTCAACTGTAATAGCGTAGAAAACTTAATATTGCTGTCCTCAAAAACTAAGTACAAAATTGCATTAGCACAAACTAGAAGAGCCCAATAATTGGACAGAGGTTGGTTGAGGATTTTCCAGAGCTAATTCGTGTAAGTCTATTAAAAAATTGGAAAGCATCTTCTTTGTTCCGAATGTTTTGAAATATTAAAGGAGTTTGAAAAGCATCTGAAGGATTGATATCTTCATTACCAAATTTATTTATGTTAAAATAATATAAAAATAGAAGCTAAAAGCAGAACAAAAACTTTAATTAGAGCACCTTTAAATAGCTTTATGTTTAAAAAATTACAACTAACTAATAATTATTAACGAAAACAGGCCCAATTTATATTCAAAGAAGGGGAATCACAAACACATCGGACAGCCGAGGATCACATGGAGAAAAAAGGACGAGAAAGTGGATGTACAAAATAATATACAAGGCCATGTGAAATATATTCACGTATTTCAATCATCTTAATTATTCGTAATTCACGTGTGGGAGCGGGGTTGGGTGTACGGAAATCAAGAAGAAAAAGAAAAAGAAAAGGAAAAGAAAATTTGCGATTCATTTTTTTACAAACCTAAATGGCTCTGGGAACAAAAAGACTACACCTACCAAGTTATATGCAAATACATCTAACAATTAGCAGCGTTTAAAGTATAATCTAAATTGTCCGTAACATGTTCTAAATCAATTTAGCTGTCCTTAGATAACTAATTTTGGACATTATGCTTTTTTTTTCCTTTTCTTTTCTTTTCTTTCCTTTTTTTTTTTTTTTTTTGACATTGACGTAGTATAGCTACAGAGTTAAATGTAAGTGAAAGAAAGAAAAAAAAAAGAGTGTACTATGGATTCTTTCATTTTTGGAATTGGTGAACTCGAGATAGTGTTTTAAAAATCAGACCAGTAGGTAAATCGAAAGAGCGGTGAGTCATGATCCAATTCGATTCAATCGGTCAATTCAACGATTTGTACAATTTTCTTTTTATTTTTTTTATAAAGAATTGGACCAAACTTGTGGCCAATTTATAATTCGACCGATCAAACTAGCTGGTCCGTCGGAGTTTAAAAGCACCGACAAGTGGTTCTTTTCCTATATTGATTGTTGATGGAAATTGAACTAGTCAATACTTTTCGAGAATAAAGTATTTAGCATCTTAAATGTTTATGACAACCAAACATGGCAGATTTATTTACTCATGAAAATGTTAGATACTTTCAGTTAAATAATAGCTCCTCTACTTTAATGTCAATATAATGCATGTCACGTGGCACGGTGGAAAACTTGACTGTTTCACACCTTGAAAAATGCTGTGCTACAACTATAAATAGCGAAGAGTATGATGAAGATATACGCAGCCAATTAGCAATTCTGCTATTTCAACCTGTAACCAGCAAATTAGTCAAATCAAGAAGAGAACTTGCACGATCAACTAAAACAATGTCTGGAGTCCTCACTCGCAATGACTTCCCCGAGGATTTTCTGTTTGGGGGCGCTTCATCTGCCTTTCAGGTACATTAAAGTATCTCAACATGGATTAATACTGATGCATTGCTTCTGCAATTTTGATGAAACTTTTGGTTGACATGTACCTGCATTTATGCTTCTGCTTCAGTATGAAGGAGCACATGCTGCTGATGGCAAAGGCCAAAGTATCTGGGATACTTTCTTGAAGGAAAACCACCCTGGTCTCTCTCTCTCTCTCTCTCTCTCTCTCTCTCCCCCCAACCCCCCAAAACAAAAAAAAACCGCAACACAAAACACAAAACCAAAACAAAAAAACATTAATACACACACGTCAAATTTGCTGTCTAAACTTTTGAAAGTGTCAAATTGTATGTATCAGTGGGAAACCATGTCATACCATTAATGGTAGGACGTAATTTGACGTTAGACAAGATGATAGAATACAATTTATATATATATATATATATATATATATATCTCGATACAGATTTCAACCCGTTACACACTTCATGCACAAGGAAAACAGGACGTGTTTTTTGAAAACGAACACTTTGAAACAAACGGACCCAAAGTATTTAATTTCCCCTCTTTTGGCCTTGAAATAAGAATCCAGTGCCTCAAACATTGACAGGTGCAATTTGCGTATGGTAACAAAAGAATGTGTGAACTAATGTATGAGTAGTTTCCATTAATGAACTGATACAACAAACTTATAAATTGACGCAGCTACATTTATACTCCATCGAAAGTTATGTTCAACATTTTATTCCACCCATCCAATTTCAATTTGGCCTAATCCTTGCTGTAATCATTTTTGTGACTGCTGAGACTTCAAATCCAGATAGATGAAAGGTACATATCGTTGCAAGTCAGAAAATTTTCACTAGTTGGTACGACTACAAATTCACGCCTTTAAGCGCCAAGGGATCAGAATACTACAATTAAACTCTCAATGACGATTCGAATTTGTGATTTATTTTTCTTAAATATTAACACATTGCTACTTGAATGTTATAAACTCACAAATTAAAATTCTTAATAATAATAATAATGATAATAATAATAATAATAATAACAATAATAGTTGATGTATTTTTCCTCTATTCGCAAGGATTGTAAACCTCACAAGAAGAAGGAAAGAGACATCTTGACATTAAACCAACAACCTTGTGCTTCGTGTGCTTCTACTCACATGAGATTAAATATCAAATACCTTTTCAAA
This sequence comes from Mitragyna speciosa, assembly GCA_024721245.1. Taxonomy (NCBI): domain Eukaryota; kingdom Viridiplantae; phylum Streptophyta; class Magnoliopsida; order Gentianales; family Rubiaceae; genus Mitragyna; species Mitragyna speciosa. The sequence goes on along the minus strand of CM045566.1, from coordinate 21,946,840 downwards.
ATAAGAAAAAGTGTTCGTTTGTTTGTTTGGGGATAAAAGGTATACACTTTCGCAAGAAACATTCCTATCTTGATTTTGTGTTGTGTCATCTATTATTATATGTCACCTATGTCAAATATAATAAGTAAATATTTTTCAAGTATTGCTGTTAATTAATAGATTTTACTTGTTATAGTACTGGTGGCTGAGAATGCACTGGATGCTATCAAATTCTACTACCGTTACAAGGTACAGCGTCTACAATTACTGTCGCCTTTTTTTTTTCTTTTTCTATTTTCAATTTTTGTTTGACCTTTTAGCATATTCCATGGATCGATGGTATATCTGGACTAATTGTTTCAGACACTTGAATATTCCATTTGTTACGCTTTGAATCTTCACGCGTTAATATTGTGTAAGCTTGTCTCTGGAAATTATCAAAGGATTGCCTTTTACGACTATCGTGAGGAACAAACCTCAATCTCAACATTTTGCCAACAGAGCTAGTTAATTATATGCAGCATTTGTATCTAAATTTGACGTGGCGAATTCTTGAAGTGGACTACTGTTGTGACACTCTCAATGATCAATTGTAATGGAAAATCAATTGTATGACTTTGATGCTATATACGAAATTATGAAGCTAAAAGAGACACTATACCCTCAAGTACTAATAGTTTGGCTTTTGTGGTATACATATATACTCAGGAAGATATAAAGATCATGAAGGAGATGAGAATGGATACTTTCAGATTTTCCATCTCATGTCCACGAGTGTTACTTGGTAAGAATCCATTGTCATCTCCTGCCATCCATCGATTTGTGTAACAAAAAAAGTTATAATAAATTTTTTAAAAAATAAAAAAAATGAAAAGATTTGCATGCAATGAAGTTTCATTTCGCATTTGGAATAAATATATATATATATTTTTTGTTGGGGGGAACTAACTAGTTTAAATTTATTCTCTTGAACACAAAATGCTTTTATCAGGTGGAAGAAGAACTTGGGGGCCAAATGGTGAAGAGCAAGGGGTAAATCACTTGGGGATAGATTTCTATAACTACCTCATTAACTGGCTCTTGGAGAATGGTAATGTCTCATTATCAGACACTATATTTGTTAAAAAAACGTAGTTACCAAAAAGCACATCAAATCTGAAATGGGATCTTTTATGCCCAGGGATACAGCCCAGTGTGACTCTCTTTCACTGGGATCTTCCTCAGGCCTTGGAAGATGAATACCTGGGCTTCTTGTGGGACAGAGTTGTGTAAGTACAATTGCTTCGCGCAGTTTCTGTCAATTTATGAGTGGGAACTAACTAAAATTATTGCTTGACAGGGATGATTTTAAGGACTATGCAGACCTTTGTTTTCGAGAGTTTGGTGACAGAGTAAAATATTGGATGACATTCAATGAAACATGGAGCTTTAGCCTGTTTGGATATCTACTTGGTACTTTTGCTCCGGGCCGAGGTGCTACTTCTGAAGAAGCAAGGGCAAACATGGCGAGCATCCTCCCATCAGCTCTAGGAAGATCGCAGCAAGCATATGAGCAAAGCCGTACTCCAACAGCCGGAGACCCAACCACCGAACCATAAACTGTGACTCACACCCAGCTTCCAGCTCATGCAGCTGTTGTGAAATTGTACAGGGAGAAGTATCAGGTTTGACCTTACATGATTGTTGCTTGCTCTAGGTAATATATTAAGTAATTTTTAAAAAATAAACATTATTTTGGATGGACAAACAAGGAAACTTAATTGAAGTGAATTACTTTAAAAAAATTGAATTATTGCATTGGGCCACAACATTTTCTTACATCTTCATGCATTAGTCTGTGACACTTAATAAGACCACAAAGTTACAAGTGGAGTTGTTTACCGGCTATACGAAAAAATTTTTTTAGGGAGAGAGAGCACGTTTAAGCATTGATTTTGGAAGACAGGAAAATAGAGAAGAGAATAAAGATTAGTTAAAAAGAAGTTTAGTTGCCTTTGATAAAGATATTATAGTTTTATGATATTCATTGGAAAAGAAAATTATAATGACAATTGTATGAAATGTACTGCTGAATGAATATAAAAAAAGGGTAAATTGTGTACCAAAAATTAGTATCGATGCCTTCCATAATAGATAGTTCGAAATTGCATACCCTTTATGAATTAATTAACGTCCATGGCATTGCACAAATTTTTTTCTTCAAGAAATGAACATAATATGTTTAGCATTTCCCATTCAATTTAATGTTAAATAAGCGCAGAAGCCACAAAATGGTATAGTTGGGATTGGGCTAGTTTCAGTCTGGACTGAACCACATACTGATACACAGGAAGACAAAGATACTGCACAACGAATACTTGACTTCATGTTAGGCTGGTCAGCGATTTATTTTTTTAAGGCGAAAGTTTCTTAAATTTGGTCCATCCTCATACAAAAGTTTACTCAGTCATTTTCGAATTCCTGATGTCCAAATTAAAAATGGTCAGTAAGTGTTAAATAACTATATGTGAGTCCCATACCATGTTCCAAAGGGTTCTTACTTTTGAATTTTCTGATGAATTTGCAGGTTGTTTGATCCTCTAGTTTTTGGAGAATATCCAGAGAGCATGCGAACACGCGTAGGGAATCGATTACCAGAGTTCACTCCATCACAAAAAACAGATTTGATAGGGTCATTTGACTTCATTGGGATGAATTATTACACTGCTAACAGTGTAGCAAATCTCCCACCCTCAAGAGGAACAATATATAATCCAGATTCTCAGGCCATATGTTACATTGAGTTCAGTTCAAAAACACTATGTTGAATCATCTTAATTTAGTTAAGAAAGTAATTTAGTGAACCTCAAAATGATATAAATTATTTTGATTTTTTTTTTTGCAGATCTTGGACAGGAGGCAAGTAGTGTTTCAACAAAATCAACTCCATTTCAAAATTCTGTTCCCATCACTTTCAAGATTGGTGGCGAATAATACAAAGATTTGATATCATAAATTCAACTGTAAAAGATGCATAGTGTAATTAGTGTGTTATGGAACTGTAAGGATAAAATAGACCAAATGAAATAAGACATGAAAAGACAGACTGATTAGTTTGTAAAATTCTTTTATGATTTATCTATCATTTAATTTTTCCTTTCTTCCATTGACAATATACAGTCCAGTTCTTCTTGGATTTATGTTTATACCGAAGGATTGCTGAAGCTCCTGCTCTACATAAAAGACAAGTACAACAATCCCATCATTTATATCACAGAAAATGGTATTAAGTACCTGAATTAGGGGTGTTCATGGACCGGGTACCCGGTCCATGGACAAAAAATGTGAACCGAACCGGTCTTTGCAGTTCGGCAAAAATTCGAACCGTAAACCGGTCCACATGTAGCGGGTACCCGACCTTTCGGTTACCCGCAAAACCGGTTCGGATAGAGCGGGTACCCGACCCGATCCATAATAATTTACCTATATTTTTTAAAAAATAAACAAGAAAAATTACAAAATATTATTAAATCACTAATAATACAAACATTAATATCTTAAAGTTAAATTACATCCAAAACCTTAATCTTCAAAAAAACAAAAATTAAATAAATAAGAAAACAATCACTTAGTCTTTTCATCTTTTCATTTCAATCAACATAAAAACATAAATATTCAACAAATAACCAAAAACTATATAAACAAGAAAATAATCACTTAGTTTTTCAAACTTCATCTTCTCATTTCAATCAACATAAAAACATAAATATTCAACAAATAGCCAAATGAACACCCAAACTAACATGTGAAATTACATAAGTAACATGTGAAATTACATAACTACCCCCATTTCGGGTCAGTTCGGTTACCCGTCAGTTCGCAAAAATGTGAACCAAGAACTGACCCGATTAAAATATAACCCGCCCTGCCACCAAAAACCGGTTCGATTACCCTTTTTTTCGGTTCGGGGATGATTAGTTTTCCCGATTTTTCAACTTTTCGGATTTTTTTGAACAGCCCTAATTTGAATTATTCAATTATTTATGTTATATCTGTTAATTTACATAATAGAAAATGGTATTAAGTATTTGAATTATTCAATTATTTATGTTATATCTGTTAATTTACATCACAGAAAATGGTATTAAGTATTTGAATTATTCAATTATTTATGTTATATCTGTTAATGTAACAAAATAAACAGATTTCATAGATTAAAAAAGAAATTATATGAATATTTAACCAAAATTGGGTTCTATTTTTCAGGGATTGATGAGATGAATAATCAGAATCCGTTATTTTGGGAGGGTCTTTACGATGACCAAAGAGTGTTATACCACAAGCTACATCTTGACGCAACCAAGCGGGCTCTCGCGTAAGTGCTCGTTTATAGAGTTATTGTTAGGTTCATGGGTGGTTAATTGTCCTACATTAGTTTTAGAAAGAAAGAAAGAGCAATTACTATATAGACATGGGCTTAAAATATAATGACTTAAACTTTTGGGTCAAAGTCAGGTTCTGAATTATATATTGGGCATTTTTTGGTGGACTTTCTGGGTTTTTTCTTTCCTAACATTCATGGCGGAAGATATCAATAATTTTTATTAAAAAAATTATCAGGATTAGAAGATTACTTTTCATAAAAACCGTTAATCTGCAGTCTTCTGTAACTCAATACTATCAATCTTTCAGAGCAATTTTCTTTTTTCTGTTTAAGGAAAAAAATCAATATGTTTTGGGAGAGTCTAATTAATCTATGATACTTTTCTATGGGCCTGTTCTCCATAGGTTTTTTTTCTTCTTAGCTTTTGATTTTTGAAAAATCTATTTTGTGATGTTCTCAACTGTTTTTTAATTATTTTTGTGAATTTTTTTAAACTAAAATCAGAAGAAACTGATTTTCAGTCAATTTTTATACAAATCAGAAGCTATTAAGAACAAGTACTATATCATCTCCAACTGATTAAACTTTCAAATTCTTGTTTCTTGCATTTAATTCAAGTATTCCATATTACCTGTAAGCTCATTTATTATTCACGTTCTTAAGATTGTGAAATTATTTTATTTTCAAAGTCCTATATTCTAAAAGTTAAACAATTGCAGTACACAAAACGTAAAAAAATAAATGGTGAACGATTACATCTAAAGTGAAAATTTTAGCTTAAGAATCTTTAACTTAAGCGGACCATAAATAATATTTTTCTTGATGAATGAGAATTTGTATACAAGTTTCTTTACTTATGAAAATTCACCTACAGATGATGAGAAAGTCAAAAAGAAGCTTCTGCTTGTTACATTAATGATGCTATTATTAATTCTTTGTACTTCTGATCCTAAATATACGGTCATGAAATTGTTCATTTTTGTAACTTCACCGTGAATTAATCCAATTATAATACGGTGATAAAATCTTTTTTTTCTCCTCCTGTTGTATGGGTGTTCGAGTATTGGAGTGAGATTATGTTTTTGTACTTTTCCCATTTAAACTAATTGCTTGGCTGCAGATATCTCTTTTCATTTTCCAGTTAGAATTTTTCATAGTGTTTCCTTTTTTTCCATTGGTTAAAATTAGCGGCAAAAATTCTGTAAGTAGAGATTCAAGTGTTATTATTATTTCGAATTACAGTATTTGTATAAGTAGGCAATGTATAGGAATTACCTTTTCTATAGAATTATTTATGTTCTAATCTTTTTTCTTACAATCAACTATTGCTGATTTTACTTAATTAGACTACAATATTCAGGAATTATAAGAGTAATTTTTTTTTCTATGTTGAGCACATGGTTACAAGCTAGTTTTAAACCTTATTTTTTTGAGACTTCTATTCTTGGAACATTTATAAATACGTTGTGTCTAAGGCTAACCTATCTTCTTCTGTTCTATTTCCAATGTCCAAACAGGAAGGGAGCAAATGTGAAAGACTACTATGCATGGTCATTTATAGACAATTTAGAATGGGTATCGGGCTTTAATTCTCGCTTTGGTTTGAACTATGTACATTTCAGTAACCAATTGGAGAGAAATCCCAAATTATCAGCCCGTTGGTTCAAGTTTTTTCTGGACAAGGTGCACGTACTCGAGTCTTAATTATTGAAACAGAATCAATCGGTTCAATAAAGTGGTCATTATAACCTTGTCTGACAATGTCACCTGGCGGTTTGTCACCCTTCTATTATCAAGTTTCCATGCATGTTAATAAGGGAGGTACAACTCAGTTTCTTCATCCTTTCTCCATGGCTTCCTAAGTCAGTAGTCATCTCTTGTTGTGTGGTCATTACTAAAGGAAGTGTGTCATGTTATATTCCACTTCCAAATCAGTGCTATTGTAACAATAAAATACTTGGTGGATTTTTGTCACCATTGGATTTTTTATTATCTATGAGAAGAAGAATATAATTTTTCTTTTCGTAAAACTTGATGAAAACTTCAGTATTTGAGAATGTCTGCGAAGACATTAAGGAGTGAATAATTTGCCAAGGTTCTGCGAACAAATTAGTGAATAATTTGACAAGGTTTGATTCACAATATTGTTATCAATGCAACATCCCAAAGATAGATCTGACCATGTATCAAATAAATTCTGAATGCAATGTACTTGCAAATTATAGATGTATGCAGCAGCTGCACAAAGGGAAATGTGAATTAAAATAGGAAAATTTTATGATGCCTTTCATTGTCTTTAAGGCACCAGAAGTGAACGATAAATATACTTAGTTATAGGTTCAGTTATAAAAGTAGTTTTAACAAATGCACGGGAATGATTTGAATGAATATTTTCATATAAAAATACTAAAAATCTTTTTCTGCACTTCAATCCTATAAGAACACTAAAAACAACATGTAGTATTCAACCTCACTAAAATTTAACAAGTCAGTAGTAACTTTAGCCAAAGAAACTAGTTTAACCCGTGCAAACTGCACGAGAATGATTTGAGTGAATATTTCTTCCAAATATAAATTAATACACTAATAAAAACACTACAAACCCTTTTTTTGAATTTCAATTAATTTGATTTCAAAGTAAAACAAGACTGAGTATACATCTACTCTAATTGTTAAAGACAGGGGCATAAAGAGTAGTTTGGTAAATAATCATTATAATACTTTTGCCTCATTGAGAATTTCTGTTTCCTACTCACAAAATAATGAAATTTTTGCAAATATCGAAAGTATAGGGGCGTAAATGCAAACATTAAAAGTCTGCGGGCTGATTGCCAAATGAGATCAAATGAAGCCTAAATCACAAACATCATTAAATTTGGGCAAGCTTGCAAATTAGATAAAGTAGTCGAAGGATAAAATGACAAGGAAAGTAAAATTCGGGTCAAGTTGTAATTTTTAAAAATTAGGGGCCTTAATTACAAACATTAGGAAGATTTGGCGGCCAATTGTGAGTATCAAATTCGAGGAACAATTACAAATATTTGTAAATTTGGGGTTAGATCAAAAAATATTTACGTGTGTGGGACCTTTGGGTGAGATTATCTAATGTCCTAATCTATAAAAATCATATTTAACCCAATCGATTTTAAGACGAGATAAGAAATATTTTTCTTTTTCTTTTTTTTTTGGGAAAGAGTTCAAAACATGTATTTTAAAGAAATCCACATTCCCCTTTCCTTTTATTTTTTTTATTATTACCGTCCTTATTCTGGTTTACCAATTTTTATTTTTCATTTTCTATTTTTTGTCATTTCTTTTATAGGTATTGTTAATGCCAGAGCAATTAATTTCTTACCGGAGAAAATCTCCTTTAAATGAAAAAAATTAACCTTCCATGTTAAAATAAAATCTTTTTTATTATATTTTCTTGAGACCCAAACTCCAGTGAACCACTTCTCCTTGTTATCTTTTCTATTCTTAAGGATAATGATCATCATTATCCAGTTAAGAAACACTAAAAATTATACTTTGTTTTTCTTAAAATTTAAAAAGATAATAACAAAGCAACAACTCACAATAGTAATTCAACTAAGTTCAATCATATAATTTGTTTACTACAATCAACAAATTTTGTGATTTTTGTAAAAGTCAAACTTAAAAAGTAATATCAATTATTTTTTAAATTCAGACTAAAGTGCCTATAATTCAATAACACTACCACCATCAAAACCCGATAAAAACAAAAACTTCAACAAATCAAAGGTAAACTCAAGAAACCTCAATTTTATGGGAGGGAAGATGTCAGGTTCCAAAGATCAATGTGTAATAATAGGAGAAGAAGCAGGGGCTGGAAATTAGTAGTGGTGGGGTAGGACATTGCAATTAGGGAGGAGGTTCACCAGGGTTTTCATGGGAGGAGGATATTCTAGGTAGTTGGGGGAAGAGGGAGAGAAGCAGTAGCGGGAAAATCCTTAGAACTAGTGGGAATGTGTTGAAAGAATTATGAAAAGATATCACGGGAGAAGATTGATGAAAAGTAAAAAAATTGGTTTAGCATTCACAAAATGAGAAAAGTAAACAAGTTAAATTTTTAAGGATAATTTTGTCAATAATAGTAAAATTGTTCTAGCAGGATAATCATTGCTCTAGCATTAACACCAGCCTTGCTTTTATGCTTTTCCCCTTTTTTTTTCTCCAGTAAAGTCTTTCTTTCATTTCTATTATTATATTTTGCCATTGTATTTTGTTCCTCTTCTATTTTTGTTTCCATTTTTCTTTTTCTTTGTTTTTTCTAGTTTTTTCTTTTCTTCTTCATTGCTATCAGGAAACACTAATGTTTCATAATGGGTCATTAATGGAGATTCACCATGGTAGTAGCCAGTGGCACTATGGCGGGTCGTTGCCTACAAAATTCCAAAGATGCTCAGTCAAGCCCAGAATTTTATGCCCTAGTATATTTTTAAACTTAGATCTCAAGTCCAGGGATAGATTAGGCCAAAAACAACCAAAGAGCGGCCAAATAAAGCTCGTCCGTGACAACTTCTTAGCTGATTAATAAGTGTAAATCAAGTTCGATCATCAAATCAAAGAAGCAACATAGAAAGCCATGCAAAATGGACCGGAAATTAGTTAAATGCCACTAGCTGGGGCAAAGTTCACAAAACAACAAACCTAAACCACTAGGGCCGAAATAAAGGCAAAAACCACCACTTTCTCAACGAATCATGCCATGATCCCTTTTGAAACATGATCAAGGGTCTGGAGCATGGTTTAAAGTCGCGGTCACGGTCGCGGTCGCGGCTCGTACCGTTCCACATCGGACTCGGTATATCGGTCGCGGTCTCGGCGAGACACATATTTTAAAATAATTTTTATTTTAAAAATATTAAATAATCATTCAAAATATTAAAAAAATGTTAAACAAAAATGATCTAAAAAATAGTAAAGAAAATATTTAAGATGTACTATTTTTACTGATATAAAAAACGGTATATATTTTTAAGATCCAAATAGACCTATAAAAAAATAAAATCAAAATAACACAAAACATAGTTTTAAAATAATAATTATAAAAGCAAATTAAAAAATAGTAAAACTTAAGTTTTTTAAGGCATGCCTACACTTTCTATATATCTCTTGAGAGAATTGAAAATAAAAATGTCAAAATACATTTTTGATGTAGCATGCCTATATTATATGACTAAAATCTTTTGTAAATTGGTTGTTAAAAATAATTAATTTTTTTATTTTTATTTCCTAATCAAATGAATTTCTTATTTCTTTTTCTTTTCTAAAACTCTAATTTTTATTTTTCCTTTTTCTTTATCTAATTCCCCTACCCCAGCCCCACCTCTCTTCCTCTCACGTAGTTCCCCTGCCCCTCCCCTTCTCGCTCCCTGTCACTCCCCCTTGTCTCTACTGATGCTCCACAGACAACCCTTCTTGTCTCTATCCCCCCACCCACCACCCACCATCTCCCTCTTCTCTCTGTTTCTCTCTGATCCGTCCTCCCTCTCTTTCCTCTCTGATCCGCCGCCCGTCCTCCTTCCCTTCCCCTCTCTCTCTATCGCCGGCCACCACCATCCCCTACCCATTATCCCTCTCCACCAGCCATCTCCCTCTGTAAAAACAGCCCTGCGTTCTCGTGGTTGTGATCTGGTGCTTTGTGTGTGGTGGTTGTGGTCAATGGCTATGGATGGCTGGGGAGGGCTGCTGTGCGATGGTGGGTTTTTGGTGGTCACTGAGGTGGCTTTGTTGGTGGTTGAGGGCGGAGTTGAAGGCATCAGGGGTGTGTTTTTTTGGGTTTGGCCCGGGTTGACTCGGTTAACTCGGTCGCAACTCGGCCGTTTTTCTTCGACTCGGAGATGATTCGGTCCGAGTCAACCGAGTTCCGGCGAATTCTCGGCGACTCTCCCGTTTCCGAATAGGATCGGAGCGGTATCGGACCGGAAGCCTCCGTTCCGGTGACGACTCGGCCGAGTCATCTCCGACTCGGCCGAGTCTTTGAACCATGGTCTGGAGAGATGACAAATCTAGCTAGAAAATGACAAAAACAAACAAATCAACTTGATGAGAAAAGTGAATGGACTGAAGATCAGTCGCATCCAATGGAACTAGACGCCCCACCACTAAGTTTTTCGAATCACAAACCAAGGAAGGCAGGCCAAACATGAAGATTATGCTAGAAATAAATCACTCGTAATCGAAAAAGGAAAGGTACCTTCAAATGCATCGCCATTCAGTCAAAAAGGAGGCCCCTATTGCCTTTTTTCTGGAAAAAGTAGAACCTACATGGAGAGAAGAAATTGCTATCGTGAATGAGAAATGGCAAGAAATAGCTTTCATGAGTGTGATTGACCTCCTTGTTTTGAACTAGAGGGGTGGCCTTTGGATGTAAGAGACCAAAAGCCTAAGGAAACCCTCGCCCTCCTCCCTTCCCCCTCCCCTTTCTCGAGTTATACAAGGGCCAAACTCCTTTGGCACTATTATGTAGTATGTATTGGGCTTTGAAATAATAAGTACAAAAATTCCTGATTAGACCCTAGACATCCAATAAAGTACGGCGTTTTGAGATTTTGTCGAAAAAGTTTGACGAGGATCACTTTTCGAGACACAAAAATGATGTTAAATTCAAATATATGCATAATAATTTCCAAAAACTACAGAACTTTTGAAAATCTATTAATATGAAAAATGAATAAAGCCAAAATTTTGTCCAAAAATTCTAACTACACTATCACTTAGGGAAGCATGCTGTTAATGGAAAATTTGCAAAATTCAGTTAAATAGTAAACCCACTTTTAAAAATCACCAAACTTTTCTGAAGAATCTAAATCACATAAAGGTCTTATAAAAAAAATCATATCAAAATTGTAAGAGTTCAGCTTTTTCAGAAAAGTGCTACTATCAAAAAAGCACAAATCTTATATGGGATTTTGCATTCTGAATGCCCTGCAATTCAGATAAAAATTGAATGGAAACCACCAAAACTCAAGTAAATGCCTAGAAGTATAAAAATTGAATTTGAAAACCAAATTGGATAAAAACGCTAATTAAGGTTAAAATTATCATTTTATCCCTATAATAAAATTTAAAATGGTACATGCGAATTTTCAAAAATGATCCTCATCAACTGCAAAGAAAAGCCTTCTAAAAAGAAATTCAAAAGGGATGTGTCAAAATTTGATGTCACAATTTTGATTCAAAACTTTCATTAGTATCTTGCTCTATTTCAACTAAATTTCTTTCTTTCTCGCTAGCTTTCTAATCTGGTGAGATTAATATTTTCCTTTAGCACTTGATCTTATATAACTAAGATCTCTTTAGCAGTTTTCAATCCAAATAATTTGAGGCTCTCTTATTTCTTTTTAGTCTAGGTTTCCTCCTCCTTCCATTCCTTTAGTTACCACAACTATGATTTTCTTCAATGATTAATTTAGTGCATTTAGGGAATCTCTTTCTATTGTTTTAGCATGATTAGGATCATAGAACATCTCGTCTACCATATTTGTCATCAAAAACTATATTTTAATGTACTTACACAATTCTATTACTAGACATGCATTTCTTGATGTTATTTTAGGCATTTAGATTTTTTTAGATCATACATTTTGCCAGTCCTTGAGCATGTGTATTAGCTATGATAGGATATCCTCCGACATGAGATTATAGACAGTAATGAACTTTTCAATAATGTGATTGCCCTAATTTCCACCATTATGAAGATAAATTGCTATCAAATATATTTACACGCTTAATTCGTATTTCTCCCCGTGCTAGTTATATGTCTTATGCATGCTATTGAGTATCAATTTTCTAATTTTTTTTATGAATTTAAATACTCACCATATCTCTTACAAGTGAATTTCTAATGAAACCGTAGTGGATGGACTAGTGAAACACAACCCCTAAGAGGCCCCACTTTGTGTAATTCAGACCTTGCGTGGTTGGTTGTCTGGTTTCACCTTCACACGTACTTGCACTTTTGCATGCCTTTCTATTTATTTTCACTTGCACATATATGTATTGTTATTTAGATATCTAATTTAATAAATTTAAGGATTATTCTAGATAAATACGAATTAAATTGCACAATCAGGCTTGATGTGAAATGGTATCTAGGTTAGATTTGGTCTATTATATACTTCCCTTTCCTCATTTGAGACTTGTAGACTGTTTCTTTAGTTCAGTAGGCAATTAGTAATCTCGTTAGAAATTTCCTTATTTTTTCTTCTTTACATGTAATACTATAGGTCCCAGCTCACAAGGGAAAGGGGATAGGCCTAGTTTTTCATCTAAAGTGTTTTGGTCCTATTTTTCAACTATAGCCTTTATCCAAGCCTACTTAGATCTTAGTTGCCCTTGTATACCTAATATCGAGTGTTGGCTCATCTTCTCTAGTTTTTGAAAACCCCACTATAGATTTTTCATTTTTGAAAATTGTAGCTTAGTTTTCTTCCATCTCGCAAATTCGTTGCTTTAAGTCATATTGCATTTCTTAAGGCCATAGAGAATAATAAATCATTAATCTTTTTTCCCATATCTCTTTAGCAAAATGCAAAGTACTATAGATTCTGTTAGTGTATGCCCTAAAACCAAGATGGTTTAAGGTGTTTTATATGTTATATTTATCCATGTGGTATTTTTTCTTTATCGTCTATACTTGTATTTTCATGTTACTTGTTTGATTGATAAAGTCCTTAGAATATTGACTGTGTATTAGAGATTGTAAGGGTTACAATTATGAGACTCTAATACATAAAGTCATATTCTTAAATATCCCTAGTCGTAGTATTAATGAGATTGGACATCATTAATGCGGATAGATTAGCACATACTTTGCCTCTACTTATGGTAAGTAGCAGTTGATCTCATTGACTATGGTGTGCATGACACTTAAGCTGGTATGTGGATGCTTGTTTGAGAACAAGTTCATTGGATTGATCCGCCAAGAGTTTTAACTATAGTGCCAATGGTTAAACTCTTAGTGGCAATAGTGTAAGTGATCCTTTGACTTGAGATTACCATAGTATCTTGAGTGTGGATTGCTATACTTTGACTCTATTCCTCGGTGCCCGTAAAAGGGTAGCCCATAAGTTAGAGATTGGGTATAGTTTGAAGCATGGAAAGATAGTGAGTAATCAATATAGGATTCACCACTCCTTAATAAGAGAGTATATCCCTTTATGGCCACTTGTTGGAAATATTAACTCATAAATCTTCTGCAGAAGTGATAGTATAACTTGGAAGTAGTTTCAAGATTATATATCATGGAGAGTTGTATTTCTGGAACAAGAAAATATAAATTAGTCATTTAAAAGTATGCACTATACTTATAGGCTAATTGGGATATAGTGTGGTGAAAGGATATTAATTACACGATAACATTGTCATTGAAGGGTATGGTCTACCATATGACTTTCCTATTCACTTGGGTGGTCATGATGCATTGCTAGACGCCACTCATGATCTATAAGTATGAATTGATTAATTAGTGAATTAATGATAAATTAAAAGTGTTTAATTTATCCAGCTCAATTAATGAGTTATAATTTATACTTATTGCCAACGTGAATGGAACCTAATAGGTCACACACATTAAGAACAAAATCTTTGGGTTAAAATGTAATTAAGATAAGTATGAGATACTTATGGGGTTAATTTATGAGATAAATTAACTTAAAGGACTTATTTATAAATATTCTAAGTCTTGCAGGAAATTGGTTTCCTAAAAGAAATAAAGTAACTAATTGGTTTCCTTATGGAATAAATTTCCTAAAGGAGAAGGATTAGCTTAAAGTAAGTTACCTAAACCTTCTTGACTTCCAATTAGCTTTATTTCCTAAAAGACTAGAATACTTCCTCTATAAATAGGTTCATGCTTTGACTCTTGAATTATTATTGCAACACAAAAAGAAAACTAGTGAGAGAAAATTGAAGAAGAAAAAGGCACGCCTCTTTCTCTCTCTAGGCGTCTCTCTCTCTCTCTCCTAATTGTTAGGTTTTTCTTCTTCTTGTGTTCTTAAATAATTCAAGGGAGCTAGCACTTAAAAGTCAAAGCAAACAAGCCTACAAGGTTCCCAAAGAAGTTGTCGTGTGGATATCGTTAGAGGCTCTACGCTTGGAGGGCTTTTCGTGGTAGATCTAACATCTTCTTCGAAGGATCTTTGCCTAGTAGCATAGAAATCTTCTGTGCTTAAGGTAATCTTCATGCAAACTCCCTTGTTAATCATATAGATATGTCAAAAAGATCTATGGTTAAGGTAATAAAATTTTATTTTTTCACTGCGTTACCTATGCTATTACCTTACATATTCTTCATGTCAATCAACAAACTAAGCTTCAGTTTCATCTTGTTTTTGAATTGGTGCGGTGGTGTAACCAGTAGTTATATGTCATAATTTTCTTCTTTCAAGGAATTCAATATTGCTTCAACCAAGTATAATTAGATCCATTTAAGGTAGTGGAGAATGGATACAAAATATTATAGGATTGACCCGTAGGAACCAAATGCGAAACGAAATCAAAGAAGAAATCCAACAACCTAATACAATAAAGAAACAACACTATAGAAGCCAGTTTTAACTAAAATCAAGGTCACAGATAGATCAAAGAGTTAAAAATAGCAGGGAACTAGGTTAAACTATTGAAAAGCCCAAAAGATCATGATCATACCAAATTGAAAAGAAAATTGTAAACAATCGAAACCAAAAATACAAACTAAACCAATTAAGGACAAACTAAAAGTTGTTGTGTACTAGATTGCTAATTGGCCACCTATATCACAAATTGACTCGATAGTGTTGATGTGTCAATGATATGGCAGGATGACAGCAATTAAGGGACTAGGTTTGGTAATTGCCTAAAACGTGACATTAACATGGCTATTACGTGGCATTTTCATGGTAACTGACTCAAAAACTCTAGTATTATAACTTGATGACATGGCAAAAGATGGTGAAGAATAAGTGAAATGGTGCAGATGTGGTGGATGTCGTAATGGCTAATAGGATATAGGTGCATTTAGAATCTACATTCCATGTTAGATTGGAATTAACAAATCCCCAACCTGACCATATGCTTGAATAGAACTTTACAGTACCTTAGTACCAAGGCAAAGAAAATAAAGATTGGAGCAATTTGTGTATGATAGTGCGTATTTAGTTAGTATTAATTGTGTATTTTTTCATGATATTTTAGTTTTTTATTGTTTTTATGAGTTGGTTCTACTTAATTTTATGTTTTGTGTCATTTTTAAGCACTTTGGCATATTTGGTGCAATTTGGAGTAAAAAATGCAAGTTCCAGAAGAGTTTTGCTCGTAAGGCGTGGGCACACTGTAGCTGGAAAGCTCAGTTGCAAGATCAAGTAGAAACTTCCTATTGTGACTTAAGTTGCACCCTTTTTGTGCAAGATTTTGGAAGACCAGCATATTTTCAGGAGTCTATTGTTATCTTTTGTAAATTAGAATCAATTAGCTTTATAGGAAAGTATTATTAGTCAATCAGACTTCTATCTAAAAGGAAACATTTCCTTTTGTGAGAGGATTCTAATTAGGATAGAAAAAGTAAGAATAAGTGTGAATTAAGAGAGGAACGACCTCTCAATCTAAGCCTCTCTCGTTCTCTCCTCTTGGAAAGGAACGATCTCTCTCTCTTTCTCTCTACTCGTTTTATTTTTCTCTGCTTAGTTTCTTCTCTTTCTAGTCAAGGGAATATTGAAGAATTGGTTCTACAAACTGTGAGATCTAATTTATTTTAATTGTTTCTTTCAATTATTGGTATTTGTATATCTTTCCATTAGCACTTAGGATTATTGTGTTAGATTAAATATTTTCAGCCGAATATTTAGTTCCATCATATAATCCATGGTCATTCAAAAGAGTTAAATCCGTAATTGTTTAATTATTTTGACACTTGGGACAACTAGTTTGAATGATACACAATCTAATTTAAATGAACCCTCATAGTGTGTTTATTGATTAGAATTGGGCTTTTCTAGTTTGTATTGCAATTGTGAAATTAAATTCTATGGTCGTACCTAGGTTGTCTCTCAATTAGAGAAGTAATTAACGGTCGTACCTTAATTACCGAAACAGTAAGGGAGAGCTGGCTGTTAAATCGTATCAACAACTATAACCAGTTTATTAGTAATTGTTAGAATTTATCCTTGCATCAATGATCAGTCGAATGAACCAATTCCGATATCATTCCTTTGGCTAGAGCTTTCTCATTGTTGAATTCCTTTAATTTTGTTTTCTGCAATTTCGTTTATTTCCTTTTGATTAGTTATTTCTAATTATTTCAAAACCCGCCTTACTTTGGTGACATAGGAATAAATAAATTGACCAGTCCCTGAGGAGACGACCCTACTCATCGCTATACTCAAAATCATCTTTTAGTGAGTAGGTTTTTAATATTAATTTTTGTGCGGTCGACACCCGTCCAGTGTATCGTGACACCTTTTATAAATGTTACAAATAGGCTCTATATATATATATATATATATATATATATATATGCTTATAAAGAAACATTCCAACAAACTATACAATATATGTTGCTTAATAAGAATAGTAATCATATTGTTTGTAAGGACTTAAAGGTAGTTGAAGTATAAATAATAGATTATCAGCAAAGGAAATGTAAGATAATTGTAGTTGAGAGTACTTAGGATGAAAATCCCCTATAGTTTTGATTTTAGCATCAAATAGTTGAGTGCATGCATCGATTATTATTAGTAACAAGTGTAGAGAGAAAGAGATTGTGTTTCCTTATCTCAAATTTTTTTCACTAGAGATATAATAAACTAATGTGCTATTCATATTCAAAGTAGCATAAGATAATGCACTAAAGATACTAGGAAAGTTCATTACTTCTAATATAGTAAATAGAAACTCCCAAATAATAGTATTATAATCTTTCATTATGTCTATTTTGAGCAAACATCTAGGGTTTTCCCCTTTATGTGATAATTCCTGACAAGTTCATGTATCAATAAATTATTATCAAAAATATTTCTCCTCCTTTAGAAAGACATTTGATTCTAGCTGATTAATTGCTCCAGGATAATCACAAGTCTTTCAGTAGAGACCTTGGAAATTTATTTATAAATGGTGTTATAGCAGGCTATAAGTGTAACACCCTAGAAAATGCACATATAAGAAGCATTTTTTTTTATTTAGGGTTAAGTGTTAATCCTTGATTTATTAGTTGGGAGATTTCTTGAGTTAATTAGGTTAATTAGCTAAGATTTTCATTTTGAAGCAAGAACACTTAAGTACTAAAGTTAGAATAATTTTTCTTGACCATTTAACTCATATTAGTGTTTAAATTTTGACTAGTTCATTTCACTATTTTCTAGTCTTTTGAATACTTGAAATTTTGCTCAATTTTATTCAAAAAGTTTCACTTATTTTCTCACCTTATTTTTTTTTCCTTGGCTGAAATTTTTTTTTCTCTCTTTTCTTTCTTTCTTGGCCGAAATTCTCTCTCTTTTCTTTTCTTTTTCTTGGGCCGAAATTCTTTTCTTTTCTTTCTTCTTATGGCCGGTTCTCCCTCTCCCAAATTTACCCTATTTTTTTTTTTTTGCTTTAATAATGTATGTCTTCACATGGTTTAAATTAAGTGATAAGAGTTGATAAATTTAACCAATTAAATTAAACCAAGTTGCTAAACTTGCATTAAAAGCCCACTTTTTACTTTACTCTTGTAATGATGTTATTGGCTAATTATTTGCTCACCTTTTCTTCAATTCTTTTTCATTTTTCCTAGACTATTTCTTTCTCTTTTCTCCTCACCTTGGCCGGCCATGCTTTTTCTTCTTCTTCCCTCATTTTTTTTGCTCTCAACTTCTTGGACTTTCATCTCTCAAGTTGACACAAATCAACCATAGGAAGTGGACTTCTATCTTTTCTAAGCAAAGTTCTAAGCATATCTAAGGTATTTACCATGAACTTACCTTATTAAATTTCATGTTTTAATTAGTTTTTATGCAAGTTTAAATCCAAGTTTCTTGTTAATACTACTTGAAGAAATTAGTTAGAACTTGAGAATTAATTGCTATATAAAGTGTTCTTGTGGTTGGATAGACTAGTATGTGGCCTTTAAACCTTGAAAATTTATGTTTTATATGTGGTTTAGTTGAAGATTTAAGTTGAAACTCAAGAACACTTAAAACAGTCATGCTGGACCAGTTTTAGTAAAACTTTCATAACTTGATGTAGATAGCTTGGATTCGAATGATTCTTGTTGTTTTAGAAACTAGATTCATAGGGATTTCAAACGGTATAAAGCTTGCATGGTGGTTCATTGTGTATTAACCGCAGAAAGCTTGCAAAGTTGGCTGAAAATTCGGTTCTGCGTAAACAGTTTTGATGAAGAGCCAACTTGGGGCCTGATTTTGAACCTGTTCTAGTTGGAATTTTAAGTGATGATCTTCATGAAAGTTGTAGCCCTATAAATGTACTTTCAAACCATGTAATCACAATTCCCTAGTTCTTAGTGGATTGACCCCAGCAATGGCACGAAGTTGGCTGAAAACCAACCCTGTGCAGAGTTGGGGGATGATTCTTGGAGTAGGGATTTTGAATTTGAGTAGAATCTTGATTGAATTTGAGTTTAAATTGAACATAGAAGTTGTGGTACATGTTGAATGGATTGGGTTGTTGAATTTTCTTGCAGGTTTAAAAAAATTTTGGTTAGTCCGGTTTAAGGGGAAATGCTACCGAAATTTCGGTAGAATTAAAAGAAGAAAAATGGATAAGTGAAATTTTAAGCTTAGAATGTGTTCAATTGAGGGAAATTTAAGTGTAGGAATTTTTAGAAATGATCTAGTGATAGATTAGACTTTATTAGAATAAGTAAGCTTTAAACCTTAGAAACCCTAACACCAAAACCCTAGAAGTAAGTGGGGTATTTTCTTGACCTTTTTCTTACTAAATTTACTAGGATTTTAATTGAGTTTTTATGTTATTATTTCTTTTAAATTTCAGGGTCCGAAAACACAACACGACCGTTTCACGAGATATTTTCTTAGGCTTTCAAGGTGAGTGTCCTTATGTGTGTATGATGCATGAAATGTGATATTTATTTGGTAAACATTATGTTAAGATTTAAATCACTATGTGAGTACATGTGTTACTTGAGGAAAGATGTGTACTTTATCACATCTATTCCGCAATGTGTTACTTGCTTTCATTGACTAATGTGTTAATTGTGTGTGAGACTACCGTGACTAACTTCATCGTTATTTCACGGATAGTCAACCCGGCTGCACGTGGGAGGTCATAAGGTGTTGGGTGTTTTAGGGTGTGAATTCTTTCCTTTTGAGTTGTGAATCCTCAAAGAGGCCAACTCCGGATTGAACTTTTTGTGTGCTTGTTGGCCCTTTAGGGTTGAGATTTTTCTCCCCTGGATGTGGTAGCTTGTACGGAGGTTATAAGGTGCTTGGCGGTTAGGGTTTGTGCTTGATAAAACTGATATGTTATTTGATAAAAACCTGAGCTATTATCACGGTCCAAATATCGTCACTACATTATCAGTATTTGCTCTTTCTGCGGTTAAGCTTGCTTCCGTAGTTGAGCCCTGTATCCTCCTTTGACTACATGTTAAACTGAATTGTTTATATCTTGATTTATTAATTTAATTGTTCGATTATTTCATTTACTAAAAATAATGAGTTCTTGATATGATTGCATGACTTGGACATTCACTGGGCTATTATAGCTCATTCCATTTTATTTGTTTTCCTTTACTCAGGTTGCTCGAAAAATTAAAGCCGGATTGACTAGTTTTGATTATTATAAATATTTAGTTAATGTAATAGCCGAGCTGTGTTAGGTTATTTTTGTGAAAATTATGTAAATTATGACATGTAACCTTTTGATGAGAATCGTATCTTTAAGTTAAATAATAAGAGTGTATTTTATTTTATTCCATTTTATTTTATGTTATTTTATTTTAATCTAAGTACGCTTGGACGTTTGCGTGAGTGCGTGTATCGAGACCTGACGAGAGCTAGGCAGGCAGTCCGCTAAGCCCTTTGGTGCGCCTCTGAGTAAGGTGGGGCTGTCACAATAAGTCCTATAAAGAACTCAAAAATATATTTATAGATAATATTACACTAGGCAATAGGTTTGTATTCCTTTATCCCCACTAGATTAGTAAGACTATGTATGAAAATATAAAATTGTGCCGTCAGATAAGAAGGGACAACTGTAACACCCTAGAAATTCATGCCAAAACCATTTATTTTGTATCATGTTCATTAGGAAAAAAAAAAAGTGGTGGCCGAATTTGTGGAAAAAAAAAATAGAGAATGAGCATGTTGTACTTAGTTCCTTAGGAGTTGTACTTAGGAAATCTTGCAAGACTTATTATAGGATAAATAATAAAAATCCTTTCTAATTAACCATTGCCAAGTGTAGTCTTCCATGGAGAGAAAGTCAAGAATTACTTTGTCTTTGTCTTGTTTTGATTGGTAAAAAATTTTCCAATTCTTTTCCATTTCTTTTCTTCTTTACTTAGCCAATTTTCTCTCTTTTCTTTCTCTCAAAACCGGCTGTTCTTTCTCTCTTTTCTCTCCATTTTCTTTCAATTTTCTTGAAGCTTTTACTTCCATTTACTCATTTTTCAACCATAGAAATTGAGTGAAACTTCCTCCTAAGCAACAAACTTGTCTACCTAGAGGTATTTCCCATGAATTTCTCTTTTAATTTCAAGTGAAAGATCATAGTTTTTAGCTCTTAAGTTATGTTTTTATGGTTAAGTATGATTGATTTTGGCCATGAAAATGAAGTTTTATTCCATGAATGTGAAGCATATAGACTTGTATGCCTTGTAGATAGTAAATTAAACTTGAAAAGTCATGATCTAGGTTTGATTTACTTGAAGAAATTGGAGTGGTTTATGTATTTTTATGATGAATTTGAATGGAATTGAATTGAGTTTGATGTGAGAATAGTAGAACTAGTTGAAATTGGGTTGTTGGACATTTTCTTGCAGGTTTAAAATTTTTGGGTTAGTCCGATTGTAGGGGAAGTGCTGCCGAAATTTCGGTAAAACCTAGGAAATAAAAGTGATTAGGCTATGATTTAAGACTTTATAAGATTTAATTTAGTGATTTAAGCGTGCAGAAATTTTCGTAGATTAGCTATTAGTGAATTAAACCTTTCCGAGCAAAACCCTAGAAAGTTAGAAAACCCTAATTTTGAAAACCCTAAACCCTAGGGTAAAACCCTAAGCTCCAAAACCCTAGAAATTTAACCTTAGAAAGACTTGGGGTATTTCTTGAATTTCCTTATGAAATTTCTTAGATTTTAGTTAGGATTTTTATACGATTATTTCTCGTGAATTTCAGGATCCGGAAGTGAGACGCAACCTTACCGCGAAATCTTTTCATAGGCATTTCAAGTGAGTGTTCTTATGTGTGCATGATGCATGAAATTCCATGTAATACTTGATATTATTATTTCGATGCATAAAATGATATGTTATGTTTGACATGATTATTTAATAAAATGTGTTACTTGAGGAAAGATGTGTACTTTATCGCATCTATTCCGCAATGTGTTACATGCTTTCACTATCCAACGTGTTATTTGTGCATGTGACTTCCGTGGTTGAGTATGGGAGAGATATAAGATGATGGGCGTTATTCGGTACGTGTTAATTTTATATTTGAGTAAAGTCCTAAAAAAGGCTAACTCATGATTAAATTTTATGCTTGATCTTGGACTTCCGGGGCTAACTTCACCGTTACTCCTCGGTTAGTCAACCTGGTGAGTTTGGGGTGATATAAGGTGCTGTGGGTTATAGGTGCGTGATATTCTTTCCTATATGAGTTTCATTCCTCTAAGAGGGTAACTCTGGATTGAATTTTTTCAAGTGTCGTAGACCTGAGCTATTATCTCAGTCCCGATATCCTTGTTATCTTGTTCGTGATTGATACTCCTGTAGTTGAGCTTGCTCCTGTAGTGAGCCTGTATCCGCCATTGATTTTACTACACTTCACATTTCTTGTTCATCATTTATTAAATTTGTTAATTATTATCCTTAAAGGTTTATTTGTTATTGGTATATTGCATGACTTGAGCACTCACTGGGCTATTATAGCTCATCCCATTTATTTGTTTTCTTTAACCAGGTTTTCCAAAATACTAAAGCTAGAAAAGCTGATTTTGGACCTAGTACATGTTTTGTTTAATGTATCTGGACAGCCTAAATGTGTAGGCTTTTATTGTAAATATTATTATATTTTGGGTTGTAAAAACTCTTGTGATATTTATACTTTTAAGTAAATATTATGAATGTATTTATTTATGAGTGCATTTTGTTTCGAGTTAAGTACGCTTGAATGTTTAAGGGAGTGCGTGTTTGAGTCCTGGCGAGAGCTAGGCAGGCAGTCCGCTAAGCCCTTTGGTGCGCCTCTGGGTAAGGTGGGGCTGTCACAACAACACCAATCTAAATACAAAACTTTATTGCTTCTATAAAATTAGCACCAACTTTTTCTCAATTTTTCTTGAAGACATCTATTTGGATCCATCAACTTCATGTGCAATTCCCTCAAGTTGAAGGATCAGTTATCATAATGCCATAAGTTAAAGCCATTATCATTTAGTAATTATTTATATAGTACCTCATAGTGGATCAATTCAATGAACTTGTTCACCAATAAGCATCCACCTATGAGTTTAGTTGTCACTACACTATTGTTCATAAGATCAACTATTCCATATAACAAATAAAGTCTAAGCATATGCTAATCTATCCAAATTAATAATATCCAATATTGTTAATATATATAACCAATGATGTTAAGAATACAACTTATATGTACAAAGAATGCCATCATTTTGTTATATATAGTTAGCATTTTACTGACTTTATTAAATAAGTTTAGATGATAAACAATAAGCAATTAGCGATGAACAAAAGTCACATTTACTAATAGCATAAATAAAAGTCAAAATACAGTCCTAAACTAATTTGATTTTAAAGTATATAATATCTTTATTAATAAACATATATAACAAACAATAAGGAAAAAACAATAAGCAAAAATCATGTTTACTAATAGCATGAATAAAAGTCAAAATACAATCCAAAACCAATTTGGTTTTAAAGCATGCACTATCAAAAGGAGGCTTCAATTGATACAATCCTAAACCAACTTCCATTCAAATAAGAATTAGCCCATGTCACATATGGAGGCTTCAATTGAGATAAATCAAGCCTAGCAAGTTCCTTAAGTTTTAGACAAAAACTAAAGATCTTGTAGAAGTGGCCATTGAAGGTCACAAATTGTGGCAAATTACCAGTAATGTTTATATTTCACCTGGAATTGTAGGAATTCGTAGATAATCGATCAATTCTTGCAAGAAATCATGTTTATCCATTGTAATCCTCCAATTACAAACACAATTGATGTTGTAAAACTCACTAGCAATTTGATGAATTACCGATTATATTGTTCTCACTTAGGTTTCCCATCTTTCTGCCATCAAATTCTTTTAACTCCAAAATAAGATTTAAGTAAAATTTCTTTCAAGAGCAGTGGAATTTTTTAAATAATAAAGACGATCAATGTTTAATATAATTTCTCATAAGGACAAAAGATAATTTAGTTAAAAAATATAATTTATTATATTTACCTAATAAACATCCTTACCTGTACTATTTAGTAAAAAGTATTCTAACCTGAGTAAAACGATGCAATCTTTAGACAATTTCTTGCATTGTTCTCCTCTTACACACTAATCTCAAAATTTCAAAGTACAATAATCATTTTCCAAGTTTGAATTCATCACTTCAAACCCTACTTTCAAGACTAAAGAGTTCTACACATTAAATTTTCATTGTGATATGTATTTATTTCTCTTGCTATAATTTAAAACCCAATTCCACCTTTAAGACTAACAAATTCCCCATAGTAAAATTTTATCACAGTAGGTATTTCTCTATCATATTATTTTTCTTGTCATATTTTAGTAAATCTCACTTGATTGTAGAAGAAAATTATTTCATGAATTGTTTTTCTATCTTATTGTTAATTTGTGTGGATTTTATTTGCTTAGCATTTATTAATCATTTTATTATATGTAATTGATGAGTGTAGATTAGACTATCAAAATATCAATAAAAACACAACACTCAACAAGCAATAAAGAACCTAATTTCTCATTTACTTTGAATATACAGGTCAATTGTAATATTGAGAGTATTAGGCATCGAATTTCACAGGGAATCAAACTGTTGAAATCTGGGAGATTGATATCCAGCATGTATCTTTAGGGCATCAACTCTTACTATGTATGGTTTGGCATGGAAATGGGATGATTGTTCCCTCATTAAACTTCTTGAAAAGATCAATGTTAATGGTCCCTTCAGGAGAAACTGAGACATTCTTTGTCGCATTTGACTTTGAAGGCTCCCTTGCCATGGAAGAAGTCTCAGCATCATCAAAGGTTTCAATCTACTTGGACATGAAAGAGCTACTTTCATCAGCATTCTTGATCTGATAGGGTGCTAATTGATGAATTAATTTATGTTTATTTCCTTTTTATTATTATCGAATATTGTGCTAATTGAATGATTCTACTCATATTTGGTAAAATTGATGTTAATTGCAGGAATATATATATATATATATATATATATATAAAGAAGGAAATAAAAGAAAGTTAAAAAACTTTTCAAAAAAATCATCTGTGAAGTTCGCGCGGGCACACCTAACCCTCACGTCTGAGACAGACAGTCCAAAAATTTTTGAACTGTGGAAGACCTTTCAAGTTTGAGTCCCTCAAGTAGTTTAATTGTGTTAGGAAGTTATTTAATATTTGTTTCCTTATTTTTAGGACATCTCTTCTAAAGAGAGAATTTGGAAACTATTAGATAGCTAAAAGTTAGGAGAAAATCATAGAAGGAAATTGGAGGGAAGAAAAAGAAAATGACTTTTCTTCCTGGAGAGGAGAATATCAAGCAAACATTATTCAAATTTTGACTCACCCAAATGTGAAAATAGATACTGTTTGTAAACAAAACATCTAGTCATGCATAGTGTGAGAATGTGATGAGATGTAAACCAATGAATGAATGCAAATACGAAAAACATGCAACCGAGCTCTCTAGGAGTTGCCTACGTATTCCGATAAACGGAATTAGCTCAAACGTAGTTCAGAAGCAAGTGAACTGTGGATGCGAAATACAACCGCAAATGGTAACATAAGAATTCAAACTTTTTAAAACTTGTGATCAAAAGAAAGAAATGCAACATTTGAATTGCTAAACTTAAACAATCTAAAGCGATCCAAGCTACTTGACAATGAATATCACAAACTAAATGCAAAAAGTGATGCCCAGGCAGCTGGACAAAATAAATTCCTAAACTAAATACAGAAAGCGGTGCCCAGGCTGCTGGACAAAATAAATTCATAAACTAAATGTAGAAAGCAGTGCTCAGGCTGCTGGACAAAATAAATTTATAAAGTAAATACAGAAAGCGGTGCCCAAACTGTTGGATAAAATAAATTTCTAAACTAAATGCAGAAAGCAGTGCCCAGGTTGCTGGACAAAATAAATTCATAAAGTAAATAAAGAAAGGGGTGCCCAAACTACTGGACAAAATAAATTCATAAAGTAAATAAAGAAACGGGTGCCCAGGCTATTGGACAAAATAAATTTATAAAGTAAATGCAGAAAGTGATGCCCAGGTTGCTAGACAAAATAAATTCCTAAACTAAATGCAGAAAGCGGTGCCCAAGCTGTTGGATAAAATAAATTCATAAAATAAATACATAAAACGGTGCTCAGGCTACTGGACAAAATAAATTCTTCAACTAAATGCAGAATGTGGTGCCCAAGCTGTTAGACAAAATAAATTCCTAAAGTAAATGCAGAAAGTGGTGCCCAAGCTGTTGGACAAAATAAATTCCTAAAGTAAATGCAGAAAGTAGTGTCCAAACTGTTGGAAAAAATAAATTCATAAAGTAAATGCAGAAAGCGATGCCCGAGCTGTTGGACAAAATAAATTCATAAACTAAATGCAAAAAGTGGTGCATAGGCTGCTGGACAAAATAAATTCCTAAAGTAAATGCAGAAAGTAGTGCCCAAACTGTTGGACAAAATAAATTCATAAAGTAAATACAAAAAGCGATGCCCAAGCTGCTAGACAAAATAAATTCATAAAGTAAATGCAGAAAGCGATGCCCAGGTTGCTAGACAAAATAAATTCCTAAACTAAATGCAGAAAGCAGTGTTCAGGCTGCTAGACAAATTAAATTCCAAAACTAAATGCAAAAAGCGGTGCCCAAGTTGCTGGATAAAATAAATTCATAAAGTAAATATAGAAAGCAGTGCCCAGCCTGTTGGACAAAATAAATTTCTAAAGTAAATGCAAAAAACAATGCCCAAGTTGTTGGACAAAATAAATTCCTAAAGTAAATGCAGAAAGCGGTGCCCAAGCTGCTGGACAAAATAAATTCCTAAACTAAATGCAGAAAGCGGTGCCCAAGCTACTGGACAAAATAAATTTATAAAGTAAATGCAGAAAGCGGTGCCCAAGCTGTTGGACAAAATAAATTCATAAACTAAATGCAGAAAGCGGTACCCAGACTGTTGGACAAAATAAATTCATAAACTAAATGCAGAAAGCAGTACCCAGACTGTTGGACAAAATAAATTCATAAAACTAAATGCAGAAAGCGGTGCCCAAGCTACTAGACAAAATAAATTCCTAAACTAAATGCAAAAAGCGGTGTCCAGGCTGCTGGACAAAATAAATTCATAAAATAAATACAAAAAGTAGTGCCCAAGCTGTTGGACAAAATAAATTCATAAATTAAATGCGGAGTCTAGGCTGCCAGACTAAAATGAAAAGAAAGCGAGTCCAGACTATTGGACAAAATAAAATACATATTTAAATTTAAGGCACAGAGAAACTCAAACAAATGCATTCAATTTAATTCAAAATTGATTTTTCTCTTTTCTCTTTTCTCTTTCTTTTTTTTAAATAAAAAATAAAAAATTTGCCCCAATACCAATTTCTCACTAATTTGAAAATCACCCATTTCAATAATTTGGCTTTGTGTAAAAACATCAAAATCTATTTAAAATCAATCTTTCGAAAGGAGAAGTTTTGCCCCTGTATAAATTAAATGAAATCATTTTGAAATTCGCTTTTCAAATTTGCCCCAGTATAAATCAGTCTTTCACAACATTTTGCCCTAATCCCAAAGTATAAAATTAATCTCAAAAGAATCAAAATTTTCCTCAAAAAATTTGGCCGAGTGTCAATTTGAATGCAGTCTTTAAATTGAATTGTGCCACTGACCAAACCTTCAATAACTTAAACATTATCCTAGTTTTCATCCTTGATGAAGGCCTCAAGCGATAGTAGCGAGCTCCCACCTGCAAAAGAAAACAAATGGCTACATTGCAATATGATGCCACCACATGGCGGTCCTTTACTCCGCTAGCACGTATAAACATGAAGATTGCCATCTCTAAAAGCTGATACTGTCTCGTGCTTCACTTTTTGCAAATTTCTGATTTCAACAGATTCTAGTTCATGGTTCAAATCATATATCCATATTGTCTTTCCTGCATGTGTACGTCAGACTTTTGATAAATTTTAGGATTGCCATTACTTTTATTTTAAGTTCAAACAAATCAAGCATCAAATTTCTAATCATAAATCAGTGAGAAAATACTTCACATGTAGTAGAGTAAAAGAAATTCTTCACAGTAAATATTATTTCAAATGAAATGTGTGAAACTTTAGATTTTAAAACAAAATTAAGAATAAATTGTTACACTTAATTACAAAATGAAATTTTAGGTGACAGCTCTGAAACATCTGCTATTTTGATCCTTTGGATATCATTCTACTCGAACTTCCATGATTGTTACAAGATGATCAATTTAGAAGAAAAACCTCAAGAAACCATGGTCACCAGCTTCCACGAAGACCTCCATATTTCATGCACAGATATCTTACTTCCTCACTTGTGAGCCTTTATTTGTAGTTACCCAACCTCAACGCCCTTTCGGGTTTTCACCGAGGTTTTCCCTTCCCATTTTATTTCTTTTCTTTCTCTTTTTTTTTTCTTTTTTTTTCTTCTTTTTTTTTTTTTTTTTTTTTTTTGAAGCGCCCTTTCAGATTTTCACCTTTGTAGAGAGAAAAGAAAGCAAGCAACATTTAAGTCCTGATCAGTCGTTCCCCTTTTCATGAAATCAGATTGGCATTAAAATATTTGGCATCAGTAGGACAATCTTCCCTTGATTGATTAGCGATAGATATATTAACATCATATACCTTGTTGATTTACAAATTTTCATTTCAAAATTATCACAAAATAAAGACGAAGGTCGGTAACATTCTCGGCTTTTGTAACGGGGTCAAATAAGGTGCTCGAAAGGTTAAGGCTAGAAAACGGGATTTGTGAAAGGGTTGATTATCTTGAGGCCGCATTTTTAGAATGACTTATCTCAACTTTATTCCTTGCCTTTTTGGGATTCTTTTTTCCTTCTATTTTCTTTCTTCTCTTTTTTTTTATTAAAATTTGCCCCAATTTATCACTTTCTCGTGGGGTTTTGTATCATTTTTACTTTTTTTTTTACTCTTTTTTTTTAAACAACAGTCACCAAAATAAAATTTGACCCAATATGGGGTGCGACCATCAAATAGGTTATGAAACGAAACTTATAGATTCTGAAGGCTTAAAAAGAGAAAACTAGGAGAAGAAAATGTTTAAGGGAAAGAAAGAAAGCATGATTTTTATCTATCTCTTTTTTGCAACAATTTTTAAAAGAAAATTTACTAAATTAAATGAAAAATCCTTCTTTTCCATCTGAATTAATGATCCAGGAAGATATCCAACCATCTAATTCTGCTAGAACACAGTGATGCTTCTCCTCTTTTCCTTTTTAATGAGAAAGGCCGTGCTCTAACTGATCCAATCTATTTGAATGTCCTTAGCCTGCAAAAATTTCAAAAGCTTGTGTGTCAATCTGCTCAAATTATTGTAGCCTTAAAATTCTAAATTCAAATGAAAAATATTCAAAATGAGTCGAATTCACACCAAAACAAACAACTTAGAAGTATAATTTTGACATTTATCAATTCCCCCACAATTAAATCATTGCTTGTTCTCGAATTATTTGAAAAATGCGAGATCAACTAATGATTCAATCATTGAAATCAGTACGTGCATTCTAAAATATATTTCCTCAACAAGTAAATAACCATTCTATAATTTATTATCTTGTCTTTAATACTCATAATATCAAGTAAAGGGGAAAGAATTATATCACAATTAAGCAAGTTCAACTTAATTTCTTCACCTTACCAAATTTCACAAGCATATGAGTCATATAATCAATCAAAGCGCATCACATGTCTATGATCAATTTCATTTTTCACATGAGAAAATTTTATTCTAATGAACTAATCACTTAAAATACGAGAGTGTCTTTTGACGCGAAAATTGACATTGGTTATGAAGATTCTCGATTACTCAACACCTCAACCCTTAAGCAAGTAGCAAAAACTATATTTGAGAAGTAAAATTGCCTTTTTACGCAAGAATCAACATTGGTTGGATGAAGATCCCTAGTTATTCAACAATTTACTTGTACAAATTTGTAATGCATTACTCATAATTCAAATGCCGTTTGATGCAAAAGCCGACATTTGTAGATGAAGACTTCCGGTTACTAAACACAAGAACCATTGGAGTAGAAAAAAGCTACATTATTCTTTTTTCTTTCTTGTCCTCTTTTTTTTTTAGCATAAAAATCCCTCATAATAGATGTTACATCATAAATCACATAAGTGCACTAATTGACCATAATCAGCATTTAACATGTGAAATTAAGTAAAGAAAAGAAATTTTCATCAAAACATACAAAATTTAGACATAATTTTAACCACTTTATAAGATATACTTTCTATAAGAACAAAAATCCAAACCACGTAATAATTATTTCTTAGTAATTGAAGAAAGCATTTGCCAAAGCACATAAAATAATTTCAACAAGTAGGGAGATTTAGACAAAAATCACGATTGTGAGCAATAACTCACAAGCATGTGACATCCTCTATTTTAACCTCACAATAACTTATACAATACATTCCAAAGGTGAATAAGAAATTGTGGACATGAAACAATAAAACTCCCCTTGTGCAATGGTTGAAGTCGTATCCTCTGCATGTTTATTTCTTTAGTTGTGCTTGAATTCTCCAAACATTCATCCAAACTTGCTTGGTGAAGTTGCTAAACATTTTTAAGGTCTCTGGAATAAAAGCGCATCTTGCCCTAGCTCCCTAACCCATTTCTTGGTGCCAATATTTATAACTTCTTTCTCTTTCAGGTTAAACTTGGATTCCTTTTTGTACCATCAAGTCCAAATTCCTTTTCGGTGTCATTTTAGCTCCTCATTAACAGCTTGTGTTATTTTAGAATTCAGAGAGATATTGAAGTGGTAATCATTTGTTTCAAGTAAGGTGACATCCAAAGACCATAGGCATTTATTTTCACCATCAAAATATACAAGAATTTTTTTTTTTTTTTTTTGCATTAACTCATCAAAAGAGAAAACTTCACAATTACACAAACTTAGTATCAGGGTTTGAAAGAAATGTGATTTATTTCAGGGTCTTATCAAAAAATCATTTGCTAAATATAACAAAAGATTTGAAGAAAATTTTTTCAAAAGCTAAATGCAATACATGAAGGGAAAATCAAATATCATAAATAAATTTCAGAAAGTAACTTATTTAACACATCATTTGAGAAAAAATTTTGAACACAAAAAATCTTAAATTTACAGAAGAAGTGCAATTATTAGCATCCAAATTATTACTATTCTTATTACATCTAATAATGAACAACTGTCTAGCTACGAAATACAATTTTATTTATCATACTGATTATTCTAACCAAACTCACCTATCTAGGTTCTAGGCACTATCAATTATAAAAAAATCGATCGTCCATGATCCGTCGAATAATTCAAAAGAGCACTCATGTTTTTGATATCCTTATGGGTCTCAAGCAT
The DNA here is from genome assembly GCA_024721245.1 of Mitragyna speciosa. Taxonomy (NCBI): domain Eukaryota; kingdom Viridiplantae; phylum Streptophyta; class Magnoliopsida; order Gentianales; family Rubiaceae; genus Mitragyna; species Mitragyna speciosa. The sequence goes on along the minus strand of CM045566.1, from coordinate 21,915,443 downwards.
GTGACGGTTTATTTAGAATTGGAACATAATTTAAAAATACTCAAATGTAAGACAAAAAAATGTGTCCGATATCTTTCTTATTTTATTGCCTCCATTAGAGGAACTGTAAAAATGAAAAAAAATCAAAATTAATATAAATAAAAACAAAAACAGATGCATGTCCTAGCGGGAGCCCATGTTATGTCAAGGGTAGGCTTAACATGAAATGCAATCTTCTAGGGTGAGACTCCCATTTTTAACCAAAGATGGGCTACATCCGTCGGGAAGAGATACATTCATTCTGCTCGTATTATCTTACTTAAGGTCTCACCCGTCAGGATTTACCGAAAATATAAATATGCATATTTTTTAAGGTTATGTACCCAAGACAAAAAGATGGCCTTCCTATCATGGAATTCTCGAAATGGCATTCCCTGTAAGGTTTATGCATGATTTCAATATATTAAAGTAAGTTAAAACATGTAAAATACAAAATGTTCTAAAATTTTTATTCAAATAATGATGCATAATTTCTTCAAGAAAGATGGCAAATGAAGTGTACAAAAGATTATTGACTTCAAATTTATTTGATTGAAAAATTGAGTTTTCATGAAGTTACGGGACACAACATTACAAGAAAAAAAATATGACTTTATTGAGAAACCTATAAATAAAAAATATCAGTTTATTAAAGTATGATGAAATATGTTTTAAAATCACTTTTTGTGTAAAGTGGGATGGGAGGGCGGGGGATATGGAAAAAATGATGTATTAATTTCTTTGAAAAAGAATAAATGTGAACTGTGCAAAAGTTTGACCACTTAGGTACATTTCTTGATTCTGAGAAGAATTGGTTCGAACAAAACTGACAAATATAACAAGGACAAATTAAACTTTGAAGAAGGTCTAAAGTTACAAATCTTATTCGAAAAGGTACAAGTTAAAAAATCATATTTTCGAGATTTTACAAAATTTACAATGATCGGACCCTTGGGGTACCTTGCTTACAATAAAAATACAATTTTTAAAATTTTATTAAAATCTCCTTTCTATCTTTCTCGAAGAAATTAAGGGTAAAATGACAAATTTAAATGTGCCAATAATGAGTTGGTTTCCTACGAGAGCACAATGCCAGGGCTCTTTATTCTATGATTGTGAATACAATCAAAGAATGAGAGACTATGTATTAGTTTATTCAACAAATATCACATAACACATTGATAAAACAAATAGCAGTAAATAGTACAACAGAAAAATAAAGAGGGCTGGATTCCCTCCTCTTGTGCCTGGTGTACCTAATAAGATAAGGTTGACCTACCCTAAGCTTATTCTACATGGATACATGAGTTTGGGCTCACTAATGCATTTAGAGTCGATTAGGCTGTCGGTTCCCAAACCTTTAGATCTAAAAGTAAGGGTCATCAATCCCAAAGCCCTTGGCCGATGGCTCGAGTGATCCCCCAGACACTGCTACGGGTACGTTGGGCCACGGCCACATTTCCAAGTGGATTTTAAAGTCTCCGAATCTCTAGACTTATGGACTTAAGCTGAGAGTTCGGGTGATCTCCCAAACATGATTACGTGCACATCGTGCCACGCTCACATGCCTAAGTAGATCAATACTATTCCTAACCGGGATGGATAGATGACAACCACAAAAAAAAGGATAAAAAGTATCGAATGCATGTATGGAGTGTTCCTTATGCGATGAGGGAATGTAATATTAACACGCGTGGGCCTTAAGGGTGGCTAACACCTTCACCAAATGCAAGCGCGGTCGAATAACAAAGATAATTAAACCATACATCACATAGACGAGAGATGAAGTGTGTGAAATGCAAAAACAAACCCTAAAAACTTAAAAAATAAAAATGCAATCCTAACATCCAAACGCAATGGAATAAAAGGGTTAAAGGAGGAAAAGGTGATTAAGCCTAGTGCTCGAACTCACTAGTGATCCTCAGTGAAGTCGTCAAAATTCTGTCGCGTCCTAAAAATTGTGGTGTGGTGGGGTTGTTGACTGTCGCGCCCCAAAAGGCGATCCAGTCTGGTGTCCCTTTTCGAAAAGATAAAGTTTTGAAAAAATTGTGCGTGTGTGATAAAAATCGAATTATTAGTGAAAAAATATATTTTTTAAGAAAATAGTATTTTAAAAGAAAATAAGGTAGGGACTAAAAGTGCAACAGTTTTGGCTAACTAATTTTGAAAAAGGGTTTATTTTAGAAATGGAGTCGCCGCTTAGTATTGAGTTAGGGTATACCAAGTCACCCAAAAAATGATTTAGCAAAACAAAAATAAAATTTTAAAAAAATATTTGAAAACCCTTTTTCAACTCCAATCGACGAAAAAACGAGAGATAAAGGTTCGGGAGTCACATTTGAAGAAAGAGAAGGCAAAAGCTTACGCCTAAGGCACCTTTTCTACCTAGTCGAGGCTAATTGCGATGTTTAATCACATTTTTCTAAATTAACCCCTAAATTCTATCGCGTTTTGGATGTGTCTAAATGAATGTAAATCCTAAAATCTAAATGTAGGTATCGAGATGGTCGAAATGTCCCGTCAAGACTTGGTCGAAATTATCACATTAATTGCGAAACCGGAGTCGAGACCTTGAGGGAGTCATGAGTGTAGATGCAAAAATGAAAATGCAAAAAGAAAAGAAAAATAATAATATAGATAATAAGTGGTCGAAGAACGTGAGAATGCAACATAATAGGTACGGGAGATTAAAAAACTTGTGACTGATATTTTTCTACTCAAGGAGGGGAGAACAGCGTATACGCCACCGCTTCCCATGTGAGTAGGCGATTATTTCTAGTCGAATCACACAAGTGTCCTAAAAGTTTAAGTGAAAATGTAATCTAGATTTCACACATTGAGTATTTGTAAAAATAGATAGATAGATAATAAAATATACAAAAATCATGCAAAAATGAAAATTTTTTAAAAAAATTAGTGTGTGAAATGATATGAAATGAACATGAGTGAAACTGTCACTAAAATACCCTGAGGGTCTAGCGTTGAACTAGCCCTTTCTAGGGATTCCCATTAGCGTTGGACTAGCAAGGAAACGATAAAGCCACAATTAGCGTTGGACTAGTGTAGTAATGGGATAACATAAGACCTAAATTAAATAGTAAAACATGAATTAAAAGTAAATTAAATATACAAAGACATATAAGGTCAAGTAAGAGTACATAACACGTAAGCATAATATCTAGATGCAAAACCCTAAAGAAAACGGTAAAACATATAAGCACACAAGCAAGCAAACCCTGACTATTACACCGGGGAATTTGATTTACAATTTAAGAGGGAGAAAAAATGACCTATCTATTACACTTGCTATCTAAATACAAAATTTTTGTTTTTTTGCTAAAAATATGAGAAATATTATCTAACTATTACATTGACTAGCTAAATACAAAAAATATTACACTTTCGCCAAAATAGTAAAATTCAAAATTAAATAACATAAAATGCATAAATACATAAAAGTATGTAAAATAAGAAATACATAAAAAAAATATGAATAAAAATCACATTGGAGCACATAAAGAGAAACTAACGAGTAATAGGGATACATTTTTGAAGACCCGGTACAAATACTAATCAAAATTAACAAACGAATCAAGATATCTCGATATAAAGAAATAAAGGCTAAAAATATAAAATACTAACAAAATTAGGCTAAAGATGTAGATTCTATAACACTAAATGATACGTGCGGAATTGTGAACGGCCTAGAACTCTTGAAAATCAGTTTGAACAACTCAATGAATTTGACCTTGATGGAATTTGTCCAACACAATCAAGCCAAAAGATGTTGCTCGAACAACTTGAATGTCTTAACCTCAAGGAAATCGTTCCAAGCAATTAAGAAGAAATCAGGTTGGTTTGCCTTGAATTGATTCAAGCTTGTTGAATTCAATCCCTTAGAATAATTGCTAGACCTCTACCTATCAAAGGAAGCAATCTAGTTGGAATTAATCTAATTGGACCTAAATCAAACCCTTTGAATAATCCTAAGCTAGTTGTATGGTCGCCACGAGATCACTCGATAAGACCAAGAATAGTTCTAATCCAAGAACCAAAGAAGAACTCTCTAAAAGAGAAACTCAATATTATTAATCACACAATGACTTAATTAAAATTCGGATGAACAGTACCTAGCCTTTTATAGGCTTACAAACTCTTGTAAAGAAAAGTCTAGAAGCTTAACTAAAGTAAACTACCAAAACTCTAAATCTAACATAAGTAGAATACTTAACAAAACATGATTTAGTGACTTAAAATACTAAAAATTCGTCCAAATAAAATAAAAATAAAAGAAAATTCGTCCAAATATATGTCTTGGGCTGGCTGTCCTCTTGTGGGCTTCAATTGGACTTGTTCTCTCTTTAAAAACAAACTTGATCCACAACCACAACAAAAGCCAGCCTATTTGGACCATCTTGGACATTTTGAACCTTTTGGACTTAAAGCCTTCTTTGAAAATATGCTTGATCCAAAGCCAATAAATGATCTTTAAGCCCAATTTCCTCCTCAAAAAGTCATGATCCACCTTAAGCAAATCCATCAATACACGCATGAAGGTTGGATGACTCCTTGAACTATGAATTCTCCAATGACTATCAAGAACGACTTCAATAGGCCTTCCATGATACCTATCATTCCCTCCCCCTTGAAAAGGATTCGTCCTCGAATCACCTACATCATAAACACAACAATAAGTACTTTTGAAACTAATGTAGGCATTATTTAGGAACATCAAATCTTTAAAGGAAGGACTTTCTCTAAAATCAATATGCAAGTTTTCATCAAAGAAGATCAAGTAATACTCATGTATATAGACTAAAGCACATCTCAAATCAGCATAAAATCTTACATGCACATGATCTCTAAACACCCTATGCAAGTCTGAGTAAGAAAATCTCAACACAAGATAGAAATCATATGGGTGATTAACATAATCTTGCACAAGAAAGTTAAACAACGAATTAAACTCATGCATGCTAGTAACAAAGTCTATGGCATGTGACTGATCTAATGCACCATCCAAATATGATGTACTCAACTCAATGACACATGAATTTACAAGCACAAGAAGTACAAAAGAAAAGTCATCAAAGTCATCCTCTAAGAAGATAGGCAACACACGATTTTCATGCAATCTAACAATAGAAGAATTAAACTCTTCAGAATCTAATGTAATGCATCCTAAAGCACTAGACAAGGACTCCAATATGATAGAAAAACAAATTAAAATGCCAAAATCAGAATTTAAGCCATAGAGGTTAAGGCAAAACACTATACATATTGTATACCTACTAGAATGCATGAAGAAAACAGAATAAACACATGTAAAATCTCGTAAACTATAATGCAAAACAATAGAAAAATTAGATACACTATGCCAACAATCAAACATATAATTCATAATCCAATTGTTATTGATGACATAGGGCAAGAAAACTCCCTCAATGCTCAAATCTCGACCATGATTCACTTGAATACCAAATCTCAGTCAATTGAGCATCATCCCAAAGAAGAAAACGGACTTCAGATTGTATTTCTTCTTCCACACTTTGAACTTTAAGTGGCTGCATAAAAGAAACAAAAGCACTAGGAAAAACAAGTGTTAAGAGTGTTAGCAAAATAATCTACTTCATTGTACAAGGGTACAAGAAGCTTTGGTCTCACAAGTAAGACACTCTTATTCTCAATCTTGCTATTTTTCACTCCCTTTTCTTTTACAACTTCAGTTTGTTTCCCTTCATTCAACTCACCACATTCATTCTTTTCAAGCACTCTCTCATCCTTTTTAGCATTCTTTACTTTTGCTTGTGCTTTCAAAGAATTCTTTCTCTCTTCACAATCCCTAGCTATGCGCACTTCATCTTCATATGCTTCCAATGGTGATAATGGCTTAAGTGATATCTTTTACCTTGCCAATCAAAAGTGTACCTATTCTTCAACCCATTGTACATGGCATTTCTATCAAATTGCCATGGACGCCCCAATAGTATATGACAAATATGCATAGGAACAACATCACACAACACTTTGTCATGGTAAGTACCAATAGAAAACTCCACTTCCACTTGCTTAGTCACCTTCAAATCAGAATTATCAGCTAACCATTGCAAATGGTATGGTTTAGGATGTCTCCTTGTGGGCAATCCTAGCTTTTCAACAAAAAGAACACTAGCCACATTAGTGCAACTTCCATTGTCAATTATCATACTACATACCTTATCATTCACATTGCATCGAGTATGGAATATGTTTTCTCGTTGCACTTGATCACCATCCTCTCTAGGTGCAAATCCAATTGCCCTCCTAGTGACCAAAAATTCCCCATGGGCGACACCAATGTCTTCGTCACTTTCTCCCTCCAATGGTGGCATATCTTCATCACTTGAAGATGCACTTTCATACTCACCATCATCTCTCATTAGCATAACTCTCTTGTTAGGGCATTGAGAAGCTATGTGACCAATGCCTTGACACCTAAAACACTTCAAATCCCTACTCCTTTGTGATGCCTCGGACTTATTCTTTGTTGGTGGCAGTTGAAGACTTTGCTTCATTCTTAGAGCTCACGATCTCTTTGGCCCTAGAAGTGGAACTGCTCTTCCTTCTCCTCAAATGTTGCATTACGCCTCCATCTTACTCCACTTGATGAGTTTGATCCACTCCTCAATCTTCTTGCTTGGAGTTGCTTTTCTACTTTGATGGCCATGTCCACCAAATCCCTTATCTCCACGTAATGTTGCAACTCTACCCTCTCACTAATTTCTGGATTAAGACCACCCATGAATCTAGCCATAGTAGCTTCTCCATCTTCATCCAAGTTGGCACGGATCATCAACATCTCCATCTCTTTGTAGTAATCATCAACAGACATGGATCCTTGTCTCAATGTTTGAAGCTTCCTATGAATATCCCTAGTGTAGTAACTAGGTACAAAACGCCTTTGCATGATGGTCTTCATCTCTCTCCATGTACGCACGGGCTCTTCTCCATACCTTCTTCTATTCTTCACAAGTTGATCCCACCATATGCTAGCATAATCAGTGAACTCTACGGCTGCCAATTGCACCTTTTTCTCCTCAGAATAGTTATGGCATTCGAAGATGTGTTCAACTTTACGCTCCCAATCTAAGTAAGCTTCAGGATCAAGTCTTCCTTGGAAGGATGGTATCTTCATTTTGATGCTTCCCAAGTTGTTGTCTCGGGTAGGTGGCATTCTCCTTCCTCTCCTAGTAATGACATCCTCGTAGTCAGACATATCACCTTCATCCTCTTCAAAGGGAATTCTAGAAGCCTTAGAACGATTTGGCCTCTCAATGCTATCAATTCGAGCATGTACACCCTCCATTGCATTGGTGACAGCCTTATTCACCTCCTTAAGCATTACCTCCATCATGTATTTCATGTCAAAAGGTGGTGGCGTACGTGACTCTTCTTCTTCTCTAGACATGATGTAAAACCTGCACAAAAAAAGGTTAGTAACAAAAGAAAATAATAAGAGAAATAGCCTCACCTCTCCCTTAGTGTATACACTCGTACTCTCGTGTATCACTCAAGTTCAATGGCTTTTTCCCTCTAATGAGCTCACCACTAAGCCTTTTTCCACTCTAGAGAGTCTTCTTATAAGGCTCTTAAACAAGAACTTGCTCAATTGAACCTTATCAAGTCACCTTATAACAACCAAAACAATTAGCTCAAGAATAGAGTAGAAATAAATAAGAATATGAACAAGAGATTAGAGGTTTGATACAAGGAAAATTAAAGAAAGAGTAAAACTCAAGATTAGACTCAAGAAAACATGGAATAGGAAACCCTAATGTGTGGTATTCTTGTGTGAAAAATCTTGATTTTTAAAACTTTCTTGAAAGAAAATAATATTCTTGTGCAAAAAACAAAAACTACTTTCCAAAAAAGAACAAGCACACACAAGAATAAGACTTTCCTTAATCCAAAAGTCAACCCCACTTTCCTTTTCCTTTTCACACAGCCTTAGCTCTTAAAGAAAGTGAAATACTTTCCTTTTGCACTTGAAAAATCGTCCTCAAGTCTTAGGAAACAAAGACTTTCCTTTTTCTCACAACAGCCTCCTTAGTTTCCTTTTATCTTGTCACAGCTTTCCTAATCCTTTAGGACTTGGATTTCCCTTCTATTTAAGCACCAAAACAGCTTCTTATTGCCCCTTTTTAAGATCAAACAAACTGAAAAAGTTCAGAAAATTCGTAGCTATCAATCTGCAAAAATTCCAGCAAGACAATTTGTTCAAGATTCAAGAAACAAGTTCAAGAACTTGATCCTACCAATCCCACATAGAAAGCTGGTCCAAAACCACAACAAAACAGCCCAAAAACTCCTGAAATTCGTGCACAACTTCCCTTATTCAAGACACAATCCAATTGCAAAAGATGTTCCAAGAAGAATGATGCAAGAAGTTCAAGAAACAATTTTCCAGCAACAATATTTTTCAAGAACTTCAACTTATGAGTTAAGAACTTCAAGGAACTTATCAAGATTTTCAAGAAACTTGTCAAGAACCTCAAGAATGCTCAAGAACTTGTTCAAGAACTTCAAGAAATTCAAAAACAAAATCTGGACAGTTTCAAGACTCCAAGAATTCACCAAGTAAGTCCAAGATTCTTCAAGAAACACCTTGTAACACCAAGAAACAACCAAAAATAGTTGAATGAAATTATTTGCACGGCTTTTACACCTTGTGCAGCCTCTTTTATTTCTCCTTTTTCTTTGATTTTGTCCTCTATGCTTTTGGCTTTTCTTTTAAGCACACAATCTGCCTTTTTTTTCTTTTTTAAACGATTTTTCTCTTTTTTTTACTTCAAGAGCACCACAAAAACGAATTAAACCCCCAAGAAGATTTGATTTGTGAATGTTTATGTTCAAGAATCTTCTTTTCTTGAAAGTTTTTGACACAAGAAAATCCAAGAAAACAATAAAAACAGTCAAGATTCACAAAAACACCACACAAGACCTAGAATTCTAATTAGGAAACAATTAAGAACGACACAAGAATTTCAAGGAACAACAAGAACACCAGAACACAATTAGGACAGCAAGAAAAAACAAGAAAAAGAGAAAAACGATTTTTTTTTTAGCACGAAAGAACAAGAACAACAAGAAGGTCACGAAAATTCAAAAGAAAAACAAGAGGGATATATCCAAATTTTCAAGAAGAAGATCTTCAAGAAAATTGGATTGGAAGAACCTGAATTTCAAGAAGCCAAGCTCTGATACCAATTGATACGCGCGGAATTGTGAACGGCCTAGAACTCTTGAAAATCAGTTTGAACAACTCAATGAATTTGACCTTGATGGAATTTGTCCAACACAATCAAGCCAAAAGATGTTGCTCGAACAACTTGAATGTCTTAACCTCAAGGAAATCGTTCCAAGCAATTAAGAAGAAATCAGGTTGGTTTGCCTTGAATTGATTCAAGCTTGTTGAATTCAATCCCTTAGAATAATTGCTAGACCTCTACCTATCAAAGGAAGCAATCTAGTTGGAATTAATCTAATTGGACCTAAATCAAACCCTTTGAATAATCCTAAGCTAGTTGTATGGTCGCCACGAGATCACTCGATAAGACCAAGAATAGTTCTAATCCAAGAACCAAAGAAGAACTCTCTAAAAGAGAAACTCAATATTATTAATCACACAATGACTTAATTAAAATTCGGATGAACAGTACCTAGCCTTTTATAGGCTTACAAACTCTTGTAAAGAAAAGTCTAGAAGCTTAACTAAAGTAAACTACCAAAACTCTAAATCTAACATAAGTAGAATACTTAACAAAACATGATTTAGTGACTTAAAATACTAAAAATTCGTCCAAATAAAATAAAAATAAAAGAAAATTCGTCCAAATATATGTCTTGGGCTGGCTGTCCTCTTGTGGGCTTCAATTGGACTTGTTCTCTCTTTAAAAACAAACTTGATCCACAACCACAACAAAAGCCAGCCTATTTGGACCATCTTGGACATTTTGAACCTTTTGGACTTAAAGCCTTCTTTGAAAATATGCTTGATCCAAAGCCAATAAATGATCTTTAAGCCCAATTTCCTCCTCAAAAAGTCATGATCCACCTTAAGCAAATCCATCAATACACGCATGAAAGGTTGGATGACTCCTTGAACTATGAATTCTCCAATGACTATCAAGAACGACTTCAATAGGCCTTCCATGATACCTATCACTAAAGGTTTAAAAAAATAAATTCACACAAATTTAGGGGCCAAAAAATAAATTCAAGTAAGCATGGGGGCATAATTGTAAATTAACACTAAGTGGAAAGCAAGAAATAAAATTTTCACAAAGTATGGGACATAAAATGCAAATTCCAGTAACGTTAATAGGTCTAATTGATAGAAAATAAAATCTGAGGGGATCAATTTGTAATTATCAAGGACTTAATTATATAAAACAACACATTCAGGGGGCATAATATACTACTCAAAAACCTCAAGGGCTGAAATGTAAATATCTATTTTTATGATAAAGTAATCAGAATAAAAACAAAAGGCCCAAATGCGACTAACACTAATCTGTTAATCAATTGAGTCACTTAAAAAAATTAAATTGAGTTAAAAATAAACAAATTGTCATAAAATAAATGATTAAACCAAGTAAATTAATGAATAAACCAAAACTAAACAAATAATCACACACCCCCCCCTCCAGAAATCGTCTTCTTCTCCTTCCCTCACTCTCTCTCTGCTTCTCCAACAAAACTATGATAGCAACACCTTACCCTAAGGCGTACCAAAGGGCTCAGTGGACTACCTGTCTAGCTCTCGTTAGGACTCGGGTCAAGCACGCACTAGATTCCATGAAACAATCGATATTTTATAGAAAACTCGTAAATACATTCATATGATTCAAACTTAGAGTAAAGGTACCAGTTACGTAGTTTACATCATAAACACCTAACTAATACAGTAAAATCTCAAACATCTTTTTACTAACAAAATCCTACCAAAAACTACTCTTGAATCCTCACCACCAGCCTTTAATAATAAGAAGCCTGTTTAAGGAGAACAAATAAAAAGGGATGAGCTATAATAGTCCAGTGAGGTTCCCACACATGCAAACACGCAAAGCAGACAATTAGAAAAATAAATACATAAATAACAGTTGCCATAAAACAGTATAAGAACAAGTTAAGTAAACAATTGATCAAATAAGGAAGGATACATCTCAACCACGGGAGCAAACTCAACCGCGGGAGTATCAAGTACATAATCATATGGCAATAGTGTTCGGACCAATAGAGAAAACCAGGTCCTTGCCAATGATCAGGTAAATATCAGATAACAGTACCCGAAACCACCCATGCATCTTTACCTCCTCAATACCTCCACTCCAGGGAGAGATCTCACCCCTGGAGGGTAAAATAGTTTGTTCAATCCAGAGTCGGCCTCTTTGAGGAATCTCAACTCAAAGGAGAGAACACGAAATCCCTAACGCCCAAACACCTTATATCCTCCTAACCAGTATGACTAACCGTGGTGTAACTGGTGAAGTGTGACCACGGAAGTCTAGCTCGAAGGCTCAGTTCAGTTGAAAGTTCACAAACAAGTATATTCACATTTGATAGAAGTTGTGTATGTAACAAATTGCGGGATAGATGTGATAAAGTACACATCTTACCCTCATATAGCACATTGTAGTAGCTAACAAGTATCAGGCATAAAATAGAAATTAACACTTAAACATGCATCAAGCGCACATAAGGAAACATTCACCTGAAAATTTCAAGAAAATGTCTCGTAAAACGTGCGAGGTTCAGACTCGAATCCTGAAATTCAAAAGTAGCCTAATTAACCTACTGGATTTTCTTTTAAAAGAATTTTATAAAATATACCCAAGTTTAACTAGGATTTTAAAATTAAATGTAAATTGGTTATAAGGAAAATTCAAGAAGTTGTAATAAAGGAATCTGGGTAAAACCCTAAATCAACCAATAAAGAAATTTTAAAAATTCCCTTTTGAAAGTAATTTGGTTCTAAGGGCAAATAATTCATTAAGTGTCAAAATTAAGGTTAAATTCAAAAGGAATAATTAATACTAGAAATTTGTTACTAATTTCACTTTATTTACTATTATAATTGCAAGACTTTAATAATTCGTTATAAATTCTGGACCAAAAGAAAATACTGCTAAATACTATGGACTAAAGAGGGTAATTTAAATAAATATTGATTAGGGTTCAAGGTTTTGGTGTAAGAAGAAATTTTGTCCAAAATAGTTAATTTGTAGGATAAACTAGCTTTCAAAGTCCAAGAAAGATTTATTAGTAATAGTCAAGTATGATTTAATAATTTAGCAAAATTAATGTAAGTTAAAATGAGAAAACTCTGAAATATCCTATACTTAGGTAAATTAATGGTTTTAAACTAATTAATATCAAACTAATGATATTTAATTAAATTAAGACTAGTTAAATAACAAATTAGGGTTATTTGGTGAAAACATACTAGAATCAAGTGTAAGGTTAAACTAGTAAAATTTTCACTTACTCATTTAATAAAAGTCTAGCTTCTAACCAGCTTAAATCTTCAAAATTTTATAAGAGTTTCTTCCTAAAATTGATTAACAAGGTTCCAAAATCGTTGCACAACATTTTCCTAAAAACTAGTTAAGTAGATTAAGTTTAAGGTGCTCAATATTTGGTGTCACTTCAACCAATTCACAAGCTGAAATTTCCAGCAGTTTATGTCATCAAAACTTGGCCAAAACAAGGTTAATATAGCTGGAAATATTTGGTTATCAAAGCTGAAATTTTTGTAAACTAGTAAAGCTGAAATTTGTTCAAGGTTTTGGAACAAGGAAGTGCCGGTTTGCAAGCTGAAATTCAAGCAACTTCAGCCCACTAAACAGGCCTTAAATACTGAAATTTTTCAGAATTTTTCCTCTAACAAGACTACCCAACATGCCTTCTAACTCTAGTCAAAATTTTCAGCCATGAATTCCAAGATTTAGCCACTCAAATAAAGCATCAATTCTTATACAAAGTCCATACTAATCAAGTAAGTCATAACATAGTTAATCTACTATCAAAGAAATGATCAAAACAAGGGAAAATCTCATAATCATGAGCATAAATATTCATATATATAACAAGAGAACAAAATATAATCATAAATCTTAAGACATAATGAAATCATAAGAAGAACATAAGAAATCTTCTATTAAAACTTGAAAGAACTTGAAGTTTCTTGATGAATTTACCTCAAAATAGATAGGGTTTGAGTTGAAGAAGAGTGAGTGATTAGATCCCTTAAGAACCTTGACTTTGAGCAAGAACTTGGGCTTGAAACTTGGAGATGAATTTGATGAAATTTGAGAAGGATTTCTTTTCTAGTTAGGTTAAGCTTTTTGGGAAAGATTAAGTTAATCTTTTAAGTGTTTAAAATGGTTGAAATTGAAGTGTATTTTTGTCTTTATGGTGGCCGGCCAAGAGAGAGAAAGGTGCAAGGAAAATTGAGCTCAAAATTTGAAAAGAATTAGTAAAAGTAAAAGCCAATACTAGGTGGCCATTCATGGTGCTAGGTGGCATAATCTCCTAAATATCTAAGTAATAGGTGGCCTTACTATTTCTAAATATTTAAGCTTGGTTGGTAACATTTAATTGGTAGAAATTTTCCTATGATTATCATCAAACATGTATTAATAATAAATCAAGAAATTAAATTGTAAAAGAAAATTATACAATAACAACTAATAAGGAAATTTTACAATTAACATTCATAACATAAAAACTAAGTGGTTTTAAGCTTCTAGGGTTTTACAAAAACCAATTCCTGTATCTTTTGGCTCTCTTCCCTTTCTTTTTCGATTTATCTCATGTACTCTCTTTTCTCTTTTCTTTGCTTGTCTTTCCCTCTGTTCTACTCTCCTCCTCCAATTTCCTTTTTCTTTCCTCTCCAGTTCTATTCTCTGTTCTCTTCCTCTGTCTCCATTCTGCTTTTGTTTCTGATTCTCTCCGTCTGTCTCACTTCTATTTCTCTGTTTTTCTCTTCCTTTTTTTGTTTTCTCTTCCATCTCTCTTCTTCTACTGTTCTTCTTCCACTCCCTCACATTCTCTTGTCTCTCTCTATTACTGGGTTCTCTCAGTCTCACTCTCTGATTTCTTCTTCCTCTCCTTTCAATCTGCCCTCTCTTTTCACTTTCTTCCCCCTGCATCCCTTGCGTCTCTCTTGCTCCATCATGTGAGAGTGTGGCTGTGTTTTAATTATTTGGTGAAGGTGTGAAGCTTTTTTATTATTGGGCTGTGTTTGTGTTGGTTTAGGTGTTTTGGAGGGCATGGAATTGGGGCTGATGGCTGTATTTGGGCAGCCTCTTGACAGTGATGACGGAGCTGCCGGGTTATGGCTTGGCTTTGTTGGTGTTGTAGTTGTGCAGATTTGCAGTGGTCTCATTGAGGGGGATGGGTTTGTGTATGACTATGAATTCTGATTGCGATTTGTTTGATATTGGTGGGGCTTGGTGGATTAGTGATAACTGCTATTGTGTGTGGGGTTAGATGATTATGGCTCTGGAATTGCTTGGTTGTTGTTCTTTTTTTTTTTTTTTTTTGTGTAGGTTGAGAAGGCGAGAAAATGACCGTAGCTGGGGGTGGTGGACTGATTAAATTAAGTTTGATGTTTGGATGGTTTCGGATGAGGGATGGGGGGTACTACGGTGGTAGTTCTATTGGAGTTTTGTGGTTGGGTACTAGTGGATTGTTTGGTGAGAATGGGGTTGTCTTGTTGAAATTGAGCTGATTTTGACTGCTTTAGTTTATTGGAGTAATTGTGGTTTTGTGGAGACGGTTTGTGATGGTGAGGGGTGGTGCGATGCTGCTAGTGGGTTGAGAGATGACGGCGTTGACAGAGGGGTGGAAGAGGGAGGTGGAACTGTGAGTAATTGGAGACTGATGGAGCTTGGGTTATGTGGCGGTGAACATGTTGGTTTTGTGTGATTTAACTGGAAATAACAACTGAAGGTGGTGGTAATTGGGGCTGCTACTGGTGGTTTTCCGGTTGGTTGGAGTGGTAAACAATGGGATTAAGGTTGCAGCTTGGATTGGGTTTTGAGGAAGGCTGATTGGTGGGTGAGTTTGGATGAGGGTGGTGGTGAAAAGAGGTTGAAGTAAACGGTGGAAGATAGATGGTTCTGGGTAGGTTTTGATCTGGATTCTGGTCTTGCTGATAACTTTGGTGGTAGGAATGGATGAAATGGTAGATTGCAGAGAGAGAGGAGAGGCGATAGAGAAAAAAAAACCCAAGAATAAACAAGCCAAAAACAAGAACAAAAACCCAGAAACCAAAAAAGAAAAAAACAGAAGAAAAACTAGAAAAACATAACAGAAGGAAGAAGAAACGTAAACCCATGACTCAAGAACACAAAACCAAGAACCATGACACAAGAACATAAAACCAGGAGCAAAATTGAAGAGAAATTGGAAAAAAAAAAGTTAACTAAAATTCTAAACAATTATAAACATAATCAAATTGCATGAAAGAGAAAAAAAAATGGATTAAAACAAGGGGAAAAGAGTGAAGAAATTACCTTTTGAGCGTGAGATTGATCTGCTGATGAACAGTAAATGCCTTCTTGAAGAAATGATGAACAGTAACAAGGAATTGAAAGTGACAACAAGTGTATGTGTTTTTTGTGTAAAAAGTGTGTGTTTTAATCTTTAAGAAATAAAAGTAAATGTGTTTTTAGAATTTTTTATTTTTTTTATTTTAATGGAGGTATTTATAGAGTTAGTTGTCTTGGCCTCCAAGAATACTACAAAATAACAAAAATGCCACCGGTAATAAAAATTCTAATTTTATTTTTTAAAAAATATTTTTAACCCAAAAATTAAAAAAAATTAATATAAAGAAACGACAGCAAACTCCAAAATTTGTCAAAAAATTCAAAGTGGATTTCAAAATAAAGGATAGAGCTTAAAACTGGTCAAAACACGTTCAAGGTGTGAAATGACGATTTTGTCCCCTATAAAGACAAAATGTACAGAAAAATGGCTATTGTCCACAAAAAAATTTTTTAAAAATTAAAAATAACTTTAAAACCCTCGAAATGCATTATAACTCAAAAATTGGTGAAAAATAGGTTAAAAATGTGAAATAACGATTTTGCCCCTAAACAACGAAAATACACTAAAAAATGGCTATTGGTCTCAGAAAATTATCAAAAATTAAAAATAAGTCTAAAACCCTAGAAAGTGAATTTATGACTCAAAATTGGTGAAAAATGGGTTAAAAATATAAAATAACGATTTTACCCCTGAACAACAAAAATATACAAAAAAATGACTATTGATTTTGAAAAATTACTAAAATTACAAATAAGCCTAAAACCCTAAAAAATGCATTATATGACTCAAAATTGGTGAAAAATGGGTTAAAAATGTGAAATAATGATTTTGCCCCTAGACGCGATATTTACAGAAAAAAATAGCAATCGTTCTCCAAAAAAAATAAAAAATTTAGAAACATGCTTAAAGAGTTAGAAAAATACATTTGGGACCTGAAATGAGCGAAAATAGTGTTCGCGATGCGAAATTACCATTTTACCCTTATGCTGATAAAATAAAAAAATACCAATTAAACCCGAAAAAATTACAGAAAATTAAAAAATATGTATGAAAGTCAAAATATAAATTTAAAACCTCCAAAGCTAATGGAAAAATATTTACAGATAAAAATTACTATTTTACCCCTCCGAGATTATTAATTTTGTTCCCCCTTTTTATTAAAAACTTAGAAATTAACCACAAAAATATAAACACATCCCCAATGTTTGAAAAATAAATGGTGTGTCAAAATTTGGTGTCTACATCTTCTTCTCTGGTCTCTCTCTAGAATTTATCTCTCTTCATCTTGTGTAATTTTCTTCCATGGATCGCAACTAAACTACTCTTTCTAGTCAAGGGTCGATTTGAAGACCTGGTTCTAAACATCTGTGAGATCTAATTAATTTTCAGTTGTTTCTTTTATTCATTAGTATTCATATGTTCTTTGGTTTATTCTCTTTATGATTATTTTGTTCTTTGAATATTAAGGGCCCGATGTTCAAATTAACTTAATAATCTACAACCATATTAATAAATTGAATCTGTAATTATTTGATTGATTAATTCGAGTGGTAACTAGCATGATTAATTTCATGTTAGGGGAACATATGATCTAATTTAAATAAACCCTTGTAGCGTGTTTATTGATTAGGATTTGGACTTTTCTAGTATCTAATGCAATTGAGAAATTAAATCCTACGATCGTCCTAGGATTATTTCTTAGTTAGGAAAATAGACAACGGTCGTACCTTAACTATCGATATAGGAAGGAAGAGTTAGCTATAAGCTATAACCAATCTATTAATGAATAACTGAACTATTTTTGCATCAATGATCAGTTGTGTGAACCATGTCTGAAAAGTGTACCTTTGACTAGAGTTTCATTATTATTGATTTAATTCTCCTTTATTTCTCTTGATTACTTTTGCTATAATTAATTGATTATTTCTTTTTTAAGTTTGCAAAACAAATCCCCCCCTCATTTTTATTTTAAAAGTAACAAATTTTCCCCAATCCCTGTGGAAACGACCCTACTTACTGCTAGACATAAGTTTACATTTTTTAGAGTAAGATTTTATTATTGCACAGACTCGACACCTATCAATTTTTGGCATTGTTACCGGGGATTGGTGTTTGAATTATTTTTTATTTTATTTTATTTTATTTTACTTGATTCGTTTTTTATGTTCCTTGCTAGTTTATGCCGCGTTCTTCTCGTGCAGGTGAACTAATGTTTATTCTTGAGATAGAGAAGACTGCACGTAGGCTTAAAAAGGAAACCAAGAAACGAAAGGAGGAGCAGTTAGTGCTCCATCTCCAAGGCTAAAATTTGCAACGAAATTGGTGAATTCTTCAAGTGAAAGTTCAAGTGATTCTACAAAAGAGGAAGTCACCATGGCTGACAATAGGACATTGAGGGAGTTGGCTGCTCCCAATTTAACTCAACAACGATTATGCATTACATTCCCTAACTTAGATGAAAATACTTCTTTTGAGCTAAAATCTGGTTTAATTCATCTCTTACTTTCTTTCCATGGTCTTTCAGGTGAGGAGCCCCATAAACACTTGCAAGAGTTTGACATAGTGTACTCAAGTATGGAACCTCCTGGAGTTACTGAAAACCAAATCAAGATGAGGGCATTCTCCTTTTCTCTTAAGAATGCTGCGAAACACTGGTTGTACTATCTACCAGCAGGGAGTATCACGACATGGACTGAGTTGAAGAAGAAGTTTTTAGAGAAATATTTCCCTGCTTCTCGAGCTACAAGTTTGAGAAAAGATATATGTGGTATCAAGCAACAACATGGAGAGTCTCTTTTTAAATATTGAGAACGGTTCAACAAACTATGCATCAAGTGCCCACAACATCAGATAAGCGAGTAGTTGTTGATCCAGTAATTTTACGAAGGGCTTCATCTAAATGACCGGAATATTATTGATGCCGCAAGTGGAGGAGCTCTGGTAAACAAAACTCCCACAGAAGCATGGGAGTTAATTGAAAGAATGGTAGAGAATTCACAGCAATTTGGTTTCCGGGATAGTACCCCTATCCGTAGAGTGAATGAGGTAGAGACCTCGTCTATTCAGCGACAACTGTCTGAGTTCACCTCTTTTGTGCGATAGTTGGCTGTAGGAGGTTCACAACAAGTAAAGAGGTGTGGGATCTGCACAAATATGGGTCACTTCACACATATGTGTCCTATGCTTCAAGAGGAAAATGCTAAACAAGTGAACATAGTTGGAAACACGCCCGCGCCAAGAAGGCCATATGATCCATATTCCAACACTGACAACCTAGGTTGGAGGGACCATTTGAACCTTAGCTATGGAGGGAATAGGCAACAAAATTTCTTTTAGAATAGACAGCAAGGGTTCCAACCTCAATACCAACCAAAGCCTCAAGCTACGTCCTCCACTTCAGAGAGTTCTTTAGAAGACATTGTTACAGTTTCAACAGAAAACGGAGATGAGCATACATAATTTGAACACTCAAATGAGTCAAATGGCAACTATAGTGAGTCGTTTAGAAGCCAAAGTGGATGGAAAACTACCATCACAACCTGAGGTAAACTCCACGAATGTGAGTGCTATGACTCTTAGGAGTGGGAAGGAGATAGATGGGCCCAAGTTGATCAATCCAAAGGAAAAAAGTGAAAATAAAATTGAAAAGGAGATTGAGAAAGAAGAGCTGAACCATACAAACTCTAAGGTAAATTCTAATCATTTGGTTCAAACTAAATGTAATCCACCACTTTTTCCTTGCAGATTAGAAAAATCGAAGAAGCGAGATAAGAAAAAGGAGATTTTTGAAGTATTTAGAAAGATAGAAATTAACATTCCTCTACTGGATGCAATAAAGCAAGTGCCAAAATATGTATGTCAACAAGAGAATATTGAGAGGAGATGAAAGAGTAGTAGTGGGAGAAAATGTGTTTGCTGTACTTCAAAGGAAGCTCCCACCCAAATGCGGGGATCCAAGTATGTTCACTATCTCTTGTAAGATACGAAACACTAGAATAAGGAATGCTATGTTAGACTTAGGAGCATCTATTAATGTGATGCCTAAGACCATTTATGCTTTTTTAAATCTAGCACCATTAAAGGACACATGCATTATTATTCAATTAGCAGATCACACTAATGCTTATCCTGATGGGCTAATTGAAGATGTGTTAGTCCGAGTGAATGAATTAATATTCTCTACAAATTTTTATGTTTTAGATATGGATGATCACAATGCTCTTAATCTATCACCGATTATATAAGGTAGACCATTTTTTAGTATAGCAAGAACAAAGATTGATGTTTTTTAGGGTACTCTATCGATGGAGTTTGATGGAGAAATTATTCGTTTTAATATTTTTTATGCAATAAAATCTCCTATTAACTATCATTCAGTGTGTGCTGTTAGTACAATTAACCCTATGGTGTAGGAAGTTTTAAAACTTGATAGTAGAGATGAAGTAGAAATACCACCAACCAAACATTTCGAATTGGAAATAATTCGTGGTGTAAAAATGGGTGAAGGGTTAAAGAATGAGGCTTATGAGAATGCTATGAATTATAAGGAGAAGGGTAAGTTATGTTCTCACATGATTGGCCCATTTGTTATTACTAACATTTTTCATAATGGTGCAGTAGAAATCAAAAGTTTGAGAACGGACAAGAAATTTGTAATGAATAGACGTTGTCTCAAACCTTATTATGAGAGATTTGAAGTTGAAAAAGTGGAGACAATTCCACTTGAGAAGGATCCAATTTATAAGACTTGAAAAGACTTAACTGCGTCTGGCCAAAGACATTAAAGGAAGGCGCTGCTTGGGAGGCAACCCAAGGATTTTAGAATGTTAATTGTATTATGTTTTTGTTATTTTCATGTTTTGTTTAAGTTTTAGGTGTTACTAAGTGATTTTGTCTTTTCATGATAGGAAGCGTTTGGTTAGACGTGCCCGCACCTATTAGTCATGTTAGAGTTGAGAAATTGGGACTGGTGGATAGAAAACTCCTTGGAAGTTAAGCGTGCCCATGCCTAGTGGTCGCTTGTAAGGGAAATTCTTGAGTCTAAAATCAGACGACTTTTGAGGAGTTAGGTGTGCTCACATCTAGTGGTCGTACCTAAATGACCATTCTTGAGTTTAGGATCAGAAGATTTTTTATGACTTAAGCGTGCCCACACCAATTGGTCATGCCTAAGAAAAGATTTATGAGTCTATGATCAGAAGACTTCGTGTGAGTTGAGCATGCCCACACTCAGTGGTCATGCCTTAATGGAAATTGTTGCAGTGAGCAACCAGAAGACTTTTGAGGAGTTAGGCGTGCCCACATTTAGTAGTCACGCCTAAAGGACAATTTTTGAAATGTGCGGGCAGAAGACCCTTTGTGAATTAGGCATGCCAAAGTCTAACATGCTGGTCATGGATAAAAATAAAAGATCATCCACCTTTTCCTCCTCAACCATAGTTTGGTTTTACTCTCTCTTGTGTTCAAGGAAGTCTCGTTGCCCCCTTTACTCTTTACTTTCTTGTTTTTGAATTGTTACATTGGGGACAATGTAATATTTAGGTATAGGGGAGGAGTTTATTAGTAGCTATGTTTTGTTTAATGTTTTGTGTGTTTATGTTCTTTTTGTATGTTTATGTTTCCTTTGTTAGTGTCTCTGTTTAGCTATGATGATTGCAATCAAGATTTAAGCGTTTGTGGTGATTGTGCTAATGAGTATCATGTTCTTCTTAACAATGGATTTGAATGATGAGTGTATTGGATTTGACCAAAATTTCGACCACTTTGTGAGCTTTTGAGCCTATTGATGAGCATTCTATTCAAAAGTTGCTCTATTTTTTATTGTTGAGTGGTTATTGCACTTGATTTTGTCATTGTAGAACTTGCTTGGTTATGCATGTCAAGACCACATGTGTATGAGTTTAATGCATTAAAATGACAAGGGCACCTAGGATTTACCCTTTTTTTTTTACTTTCTTAAAAAAAAAACTTGCCCTTATTCTAATCATCATTTGTGAGCTAAATTTGAGCCTTTAATCCTTTCTTTGTTTAATAACCACAATTGTTACCCAAGGCCTATATTTAGACTTTCTTTTGAACCTTAAACCTTAAGTCAAAGAATTGTCACAATTTTATTGCATGAGAAATTGATGTGTTCTTACAAGGCAAAAATTAAAATTGTCAAGTATTGGCGAAATAGAGTTTGGTGTGGAAGCAGTTGAAAAAAAAAAGAAAAAAAAATGCTGAAAAAAAAGAAAAAAAAAAGAAGAAAAAGGAAATGGTTGTTGTGAAGTAGTTCTGTGATTACTTGTGATATTGAAGGTTGAAAAATCAAATGTCAAAGAATAGTGCCTACACTTGTTAAATTTAGTGGGAGTTGTCAATTTGCCTTTGAATGGTGATTTTGAAAAAAAAATTTCCGTGCAATAGATTTGTGGTGTTCTTTTGACATAGCTAAACCTGAATTCTACCTTTTTATCCTACCTTTACCCAAGCCCCATTACAACCTATTTGAAAGTCCCTTTGATTTTTGCGTTTAACTCTACTAATTAGTGGTGGAGATGTGATATAAGAGCAAGCATATGGTAATGTCACTCTATAGTGTTGATTTGAGAGTTACATTTATACCCTAAACACTTTTGAGAGTGATGAGTGTATTCATTAAACATCTTCGTGAGGATTGTTGAATCTGATATATTTTGAATTCAATGAAGTTGTTGGAAGGATAGGGTGCCTTACTAATATGATTTGCTATAAACTGCTTGATCTTGATTGTGCTTCTGAGCTTGAATATGCTTGAGGGCAAGCATAGTTTTGGTGTGGGGGAGATTGATAGGGTGCTAATTGGTGATTAATTTATGTTTATTTCTTTTTTATTATTACCGAATATTGTGCTAATTGATTGATTCTACTCATATTTGGTAAAATTGATGTTAATTGTGTGAATATATATAAAGAAGGAAATAAAAGGAAGTTAAAAGACTTTCTAGAAAAATCATCTGCAAAGTTGGCGCGGACACGCCTAACCCTCACGTCTAAGACAGACAGTCCAGAAATTTCTGCACCGTGGAAGACCTTTCAAGTTTGAGTCCCTCAGGTAGTTTAATTGTGTTAGGAAGTTGTTTTATATTTGTTTCCTTATTTATAGGACATCTCTTCCAAAGAGAGAATTTGGAAACTATTAGGTAGCTAAAAGTTAGGAGAAAATCATAGAAGGAAATTGGAGGAGAGAAAAAGAACGTGACTTTTCTTCCTGGAGAGGAGAATATCAAGCACACATTATTCTTCTTCTCTGGTCTCTCTCTAGAATTTCTCTCTTTTCGTCTTGTGTAATTTTCTTCCATGGATCGCAACTAAACTACTCTTTCTAGTCAAGGGTCGATTTGAAGACTTGGTTCCAAACATTTGTGAGATCTAATTAATTTTCAGTTGTTTCTTTTATTCATTAGTATTCATATGTTCTTTGGTTTATTCTCTTTATGATTATTTTGTTCTTTGAATATCAAGGACCCGATGTTCAAATTAACTTAATAATCTACAGCCATATTAATCAATTGAATCCGTAATTGTTTGAGCGATTAATTCGAGTGGTAACTAGCGTGATTAATTTTATGTTAGGGGAACATATGATCTAATTTAAATAAACCCTCGTAGCGTGTTTATTGATTAGGATTTGGACTTTTCTAGTATCTAATGCAATTGAGAAATTAAATCCTACGGTCGCACCTAGGATTATTTCTTAGTTAGGAAAATAGACAACGGTCGTACATTGGCTATCGATAAATTAAGGAAGAGTTGGCTATAAGCTATAACCAATATATTAATGAATAACTGAACTATTTTTGCATAAATGATCAGTTGTGTGAACCATGTCTGAAAAATGTAACTTTGACTAGAGCTTCGTTATTATTAATTTAATTCTCCTTTATTTCTCTTAATTGCTTTTGCTATAGTTAGTTGATTATTTCCTTTTTAATTTTGCAAAACAAATCCCCCCATCATTTTTATTTTAAAATGAACAAATTTTTCCCAATCCCTGTGGAGACAACCCTACTCACTACTAGACATAAGTTTACATTTTTTAAAGTAGGATTTTATTATTACGCAAACTCGACACCTGTCATGATCTTATCTATCAATTTGGCGATCTTCACATCTTGAGTTTGCACATGCATAACAAGCCCATCAACGAGTTTGGTCATATGGACAATTTGCTCCTCCATGGTTGTGGCATTTGTCATCATGACAAGCATCGTCACAGGAGTTGTTGTATGGCTTAGACCATCAACATATGCAGCACAAGCGCCATAGTCACCATTCTTTATTGGTAGGATGGTAGATGTCTCCACAATAGCAGCAAAATCAGCAATATTTTTCACAGCCTTTTGCACTAATGCCTTCGTCTTGCTCCTTGTCATTGGCTCAACATATGGCACATCTCGACGTATAGAAGCAGAAAAGATTGAATCTTTCACAACTGCAACTCTGGATCATACAACAGAAGAACTCTTTTTGCTTGAATCCATCATTGAATTCTTGGAACAGGACCTTTTAGGAAGAGAAGGGATAAGAGGCATAGATCATCCTACCAAGCATGCCAAAAATTTGTATACACAAATGTCACTTCTGCAAACAAAAAACATGGAAAATAATTGCACAAATTCTAATTTTATTAATTTAAAAATGAAAGTTACAATCTCTAGATTGATTTCTTTACAAAAGAAATATCCTTTGGTTCTCTTCTTCAAGATTTAATTCAAGGGTCAAAGACTTGTTCTTGAATTAGGTTTGAAGTTTTATACGATTTGATGTAGAAAATGATTGATTTGATGACGTTCTTTAAACACTTAAAACTTCGATTTTCAAGCCTTCAACTGAACGTGGAGATTATTAGATTTTGAAATTTGGATTTGAAGGACTTGAAAGGTTTGATGGATTTAAAAGAGAAAAATTGCTTGAGAGCTTTTAAAAGTTTTCCTCTAAACTTTTGAGAAGTAAACGTGTGTCTGATTTGAGAAGTATAGCCTTTGTTTATAGCCAAAAAATGGTAGGTGATTGGTTTAAGATCAACTCTCAAGAATATTCTACTACTTTGGCTACTTATAATCCTAGGAAGCCCACTCAAAAGAGAGATTCATAAATGGGTCGGCCCAAGTTATCCGAGGTGAATTAATGAATTAATTCACTCTAATTTAATAGATATTATAATTGAACTCGAAGCCCAAATGCCAATGGTCCACTATCGCAAATTAATTAAATTAATCTAGCTTAATTTAAATAGAATTTGAACCTTAATTTATTTCACGGCCTAATTTCAATTCAACTAACTTACAAGTCCAAGCATGAATGGACTTATTAGATATTCAACTTAATTAATCAAGATCAATTTAATTCATTTAATCTTGACTAATTAAATTAAGATAAAATTTTATTGTCTGCAAATGCCCCACTTCGAGACTTGGTGGAATATTGCTCGACAATCACTTAAGACAAGGCTTGAAGTCTCTTCAGAAGTTCACTTCCTCTTTTCTAGAATAAGAGTCCAAAGGCACAAAGCCACTATTGCTTTGCATAAGTAGCCTTGAAAATTGGCCAAGTTAATATGATCCAATAATCCAAATTAACAATCCAAGCATGCTTCTTGCACGGTCGTAAACCAATTTGAGTTCCCCGTAAGTTAAAACTTGAGAACAATCACAACTCAAAGTCCGAAGTTACAGGTTTAGAAATTCTATTTCTACTCCATCGTCACTTAATTGCCATTTCCAAGATTCTGCCAAACAAGCCATGTTGATCTTGATTTTATCCCATGAAACTTGAGGCAAACTTCCAAAGAATCAGAAAGTCAACTTCCACATAACTTCTTAGGACGTGATTTTAGATACCAACCAATCAAACCCGAAATAAAAGCCAACGCCATGCAATATAGGATTTGGAAATTTTGTCCTTAAGTTAGACTTCGAGACAAACAACTCCAGCATGAAATCTTCTTAATTAGGACTTCACCACAGATTTAGAAAACGGCATCAGCGGAAGCCAACTTTGATAACTTCAGAATTGAAATTCCCGAATCCTTTTCCTCCGTAAATAAAGCTCATGATAATTTAGAAATTTGCTAAAAGTTATCATTTAAGTGAAGATTTAGGTGACCACAAAATTTTAATTTGAATTTTCTAGTCGAACAACTCGCAAAACCGAACTGAATTTGCATTCACTATCTGTACTTCAACTTCCAAATTATAGCAACTTCAATTCATAGTTTAAACTACCACAAAAAATAATGCATCTCTTCCAAATTAAAGTTGACTCCTATCAGCTTTGTTTCCTTATCAATTTGGACTTTCTAAACCACTAAACAATATCCAATTAAGAAATACCAAGTGTTGCATTAATATTATTTCTGTTAAAACTTCAATTGTTTCCTTATCAATTTGGACTTCCAAAACCATTAAAACGAATCCAACTAAAAAACACCCACAATTGCATGCATATAATCTTTGTTTAACTTTGATTTCAAAACGACTAACATTCCAATTAGAAGCAACATCACAATTTTTTAATTTAATCGTTATTGAATTAGCACAAGGCCATCTCTATAAAATAGACAAGAGCACGATTATAATTACATCAAAGAACAAATCTGGAGCAAAGCTTCTTACCATTGCCATTGGATGGAGACAATCGATAGCTTAGAGACTTTAAATGCTTCCCTCAATGAACTCCTTGAGATGATCATTGTTAACGGTTCCTTCAGGAGAAATTGAGACATTTTTTGTCGCATTTGACTTTGAAGGTTCCTTCGCCTTGGTAGAGGTCTCAGCATGATCATAGTTTTCAATCTACTAGGGAATGAAAGGGCTACTTTTTGTCAGCGTTCTTAATCTTATTCATCAATTTGATGATCTTGATATGTTGACTTTGCACGTGCATAACAAGCTCTTCAACGAGTTTGGTCATGTGGGCAAGTTGCTCTCTCATGATTGTGGCATTTGTCATCATGATAGGCATCAACACAAGAGTTGTTGTATGGCTCAGACCATCAACATATGTAGCACAAGCTCCATGATCACCATTCTTTGTTGGCAAGATGGCAAATGTCTCTATCACAATAGCAGTAGCAGTATCCTCCACAGCCTTTTGCGCCAACACCTTCAATTTGCTCATTGTTATTAGCCCAACATATGGCACCTCTCGACCTGTAGGAGCAAAGAAGATTGAATCTTTCGAAGCATCGAGTCTGGATCGAACAGCAGAACAGGATCTTTCAAGAAAAGAAGAGATGAGAGGCAAAGCTTGTCCCACCAAGGCCACAAAAAATTTGTAGACATAATTTTTATGTCTGCAAAGAAAAGACAAAAAAAACTTACACATATTATGATTTTATTGATTTAAAAATGAGAGTTACAATCTCAAATTAATTTTTTTACAAAAGAAATATCATCTGATTCTCCTCTTCGAAAATTTAATTCAAGGGTGACTTGTTCTTGAATTTGATCTAAAGTTTTCTATGATTTGGTGTAGAAAATAATTGATTTGATGACGTTCTTCAAATATTTGAAACTTCGATCTTCAAGCCTTCAACACCAAATGTGGAGATCTTGGAATTTGGGAATTTGGATTTGAGGGACTTGAAAGGTTTGAGGGATTTGAAAGAGAAAAATCTCTTAAGCTTTGAGAGAGAAAAATTCTTGAGATCTTTTAAGTGTTTTCCTCTAAACTTCTGAGAAGTGAGGTGCCGTTTGGCAAAACTGAAATCTGAAGTCTGAAGTTTAAAGTCTGAAATTTAAGTGCTAAAAATATTAAGTTACTAAATTAAAAAAGTTTTACCTGTTTGATAATTAACCGAATATATGCACTGAATTTAAATATCTCCTCTCATAAATATAATTATTTTATCTTAAAAATTTAAAATAATTTATTAATAATGTATTTGAGAAAGAAAGATATTGTTTGTTTATGTGTGAGAGAGAGGGAGAGAGAATAAATCTATTTATGTATGAGAATGTGTGTGAGAGAGAAAGTATGTGTATATATAAAGATGTATGTAAGTATGTAAGACGAGAAAAATTAAAATATATGCACGTGTATATAAGAGATAGAAAATGTATATGTGAAAGTATGTGTGTGTGTGTGTGTAAAAGTGTGTGTGCAAGAAAGTGTGTAGGTGTGTGGAAGAGAAACTGTGTGTGGGAGGAGAGAGAGAGAGAGAGAGAGAGAGAGAGAGAAAGAGTTTGTGTGTGTGTGTGAGAGAAAGAGAGAGGGAGAGAGAATATGTGTATTTGTGTGAAAGTAGGTGTGTGTGTGTGTGTTAGAGAGAGAGTGTGTGTGTGTGTGTGTGTATGTGAGAGAGAGAGAGAGAGAGGAGAAAGAGTATGCATATGCGTGTGCATAGGTGAGAGTGTGAGAGTGAGTGTATGTATGTGTGTGTGCAATGAGAGGAGAGGAAGAGTATCAAAATTTAGCAAATTAAGTGAAAATTTTTTACTTAAAATTTTGTACAGATAAGTGCTTAATGTATTAAGTGATAAAGAAATTTTGTTATCAAACACACTGAATTTAAAAAGCTCTTAATCTATTAATTTTCAGCATTAAGTTATGTTATCAAACACTCTCTGAATGTACATCTGATTTGAGAGGTAAAGCCTCTATTTATAGCCAAAACTTGGTTGGTGATTGGCTTAAAATCAACTCTCTAGAATATTTTACCACTTGGGCTACTTGTAATCCTAAAAGCCCGTTCAAAATAAAGCTTCATAAATGGGTCGGCCGAGAAGTCCAAGTGAATTAATTTATACACTCTAATTTAATAGAGATTATAATTTAACTCGAAGGCCATATGCCAATGGTCCACTATTGCGGATTAATTAAATTAACCTAACTTAATTGAAATGGACTTTGCACCTTAATTTATTTCACGGCCCACTTTCAATTCATGAAACTTGTAAGTCCAAGCATGAATGGACTTATTAGATAATAACTTAATTAATCAAGATAAATTTAATTCATTTAATCTTGATTAATTAAATTAAGTTAAAATTTTATTGTCTACAGAGAGATCTACAGCTGTGTACCGAATTGTCAGAAAATTCCAAAAATCTTTAGCAGAGTCGAATCTCTTAAGAAGACGATTAATAGCAAAAACAGATGTGTTTGTAGTCCAAGCGATAATTTTGTAATTATCACTATCCCATTCGTCAAATCAAAGAAGAAAGTTTTCATCAGATTCACTTGCATCCTTAACAGCACTTTTGACACGGCTAATAATACATTCCAAAGTTTCCACTATGAAGAAAATTTTGGAAAGCTTGAGCCCAATGGGAGTAATTGGCATAATCTAAAATAATGTTAATGGACTGTGAAACATTAGACTGAGCCATAATAAAGAAAAACAAGTTAATATAGGCATAAAATAAAAGAACAACAGAGTAGAACAAGGTTATGGAAGCAAAATTTGATTAGACGAGTGCCAAAATTGAACTCAGAAGACCCAAAAACCTTAAGAATTGGTGTAAAGAAAAATCGGAGTAGAACAAAGTTATAGAAGCAAAATTTGATTAGACGTCGAGTGCCAAAATTGAACTCAGAAGACCCAAAAACTTTAACAACTGGTGTAAAGAAAAATCGGAGTAGAAGTAGCAAAATGAAACCCAAAAAACAAACAAGTAATAGAATTAGAATTGAATTGAAGTGATTGAACCAACAGCAGAGCCGAACCAAAAAGAATACGCGGGTCTGGGTCCAAATGGTGGATCTGGACTGCTGTGTCGAAGGCTGAGCCGTGGGCTGGTGTTGGGTCGGTTGCACGTGGGCCTCGGGCGCCCAGGTTGGGTCTATGCTGGACAACTCGTGTTCAACCAATAGTAGGCACGCGCAAAACAAGTGAAGAAACATCCGAGGATATTCTTCGGCACGTGGAGACGTGTGAGAAGAATTCCGGTGACAGAGTAGTGGCGACCGTGATCGCCAGTCATTGGACAACAATTTTAATAGAAAGTGGAATGAAGAAAACAAGCAGATGTTAAAGAAATATGGGGTGAAAATCTTATGAAGGTTTGAAAATAATTTTGTACAGTATTAGAACTCTGCTCTGATACCTTGTTAGAAAAGTATTAAGCGAAAACTATATATTTATATTATATTGTATTATTATATTTCACAATTGTACATAACATACATATATGCACATAAGAATTAGGAAATTAAGCACAGTTATTTTCCCCCTGTCAAGGCAAGATGTCATCAGGAATTCTTATGCAGTATGAAGGACTATATACCTAGGTCAGATTTTATAGACGGAACCATTCGTGCACTTGGCAGCCATTTCTCTGTGAAACCAATGAAGATGGAGGCAATTGAATTTCCCTCAAACATAATATTTAAACCCACCTCTAGACGACTTACAAAGCAGGAACTTGAAGCAGCCGCAGTTGACTTACAAACCCACTCCCAACCGGCCTTATAGTTGAATCAATACATGAACTTTTCAACTCGTTTTCCGATTGTATGGGTCCATTTTAGCCTCTACGTTGTTTTTTCTTCTAATATTCCTTCAGTCATAGAATGAGATGATTTTTTTTTTGGGGGATTTGGGGGAAGTTACCATATCCTAAGCTAGAATGTCCTCTTTTTTCTTTCATTAGTTGATACTTTCTCCCTTTTTCTGAGATATGAGCATGGTTCAATGTCACGATCTCGGTCACGGTCGCGGCGCGTATCGTTCCACATTGGACTTTGCATCTCGGTCGCGGTCTTGGTGAGACGCACATTTTAAATCAATTTCTATTCTAAAAAGTATATATAATCATTCAAAATATAAACAAAAGTATGCTACACAAAAATAACCAAAAAAATAAGTAAATAAAATCTCTAAAATGTGTCATTTTTATTGATATAAAAAAACAATCTATATCTTTAAAAAGGAATCACATAAACAAAATGTAAATAATTGAAAAAATGTCTAATATTATTTTGAATGTTCACCTATCAATACCAAGTAGAATGACGATGCGGTTCAAAATCACTTTCATTTTCCCCCGATGGATGGTAAAACAAATGTGGATATGAGACAGGATCTTGAGTAGGTAACATATAAGAGCCATCTTGTGCATTCGTTGATTGTGAGGATTGACTTGGCATTCCATGATCATGATACGTGAGAATTGATTGATTGCCAGTGAATTCCGGAGCATAATGATAATATCTGAACCCTCGATAGTTAGCACTATCGTTAGTACGATCATAGCCAAAGCTATTAGAGTCAAAAGAGGAGCTATCATGATGTCTATCAATTGCTTGTTCATAATATCTGCCACCATGACTACTAGTAGAACTATCAACTTGTCTAGTTCTATCAAATAGACCATATCGGCTATAATAGCCCGTATCAATTCCGTATGATTGCTCGTAGCCATATTCCGATTGACTAGTGCTCCAATCTTGACTAGAATCGTACTTATAAGTTCGGATCTATACTCAAATTTTGCATATGCTCTTCAACTCCTCTATGTCTTTGTGAGTCTGAAGGATAAGAGAAAGTATCTTGACTTGGAAACTCAGTTAATTTGTTGAGATATTCTCGTTGTTCTTCTATGCCTGAACGATAGCCGTGATCAGTGTCTTGAGTGACATAATAATTATCTTGATCTCGAGCCTACGACATACCTCCTGTTTGTTGGCTCTCTTGATCGTGACTTCCACTATATCTCAAAGAATTATCTACTTCATTTCCATCGCCACCATCATCGCCGTCATCATTGTCACTATTACTTTTATTATACGAGGATGAAATAGCAACATGCCTACTCGTTTGTCCAGCCTTACCTTTACCTTTATGCCTCTGAGATGATGATTGAATAAGATTTTTTTTGTTCCTCCTAGTAATAAATTGGGACAATATATCACCAAAATCATCATCACTATCACGTCTATTGCCATCTTGACCTCTTTCTGATTCATGTTGGTGAATGCCCTCATCTAACCATTCGAGATTATCTTCAGATTAGGTTAGGCTGATCACTTTCTCTTATCCATTCATCTAATATATCATCTTGATGAAAATTGTGATTCAAATCAATTGGGCTGTAGAAGTCATCAGTGTCCCTTTGATACATCAGATTTTTCACCTTTAATCGCATATTATAATGCACAAAGACCAATTTGTGTAATTTTTTAATTGCTAGACGATTGCGAAGCTTTGTATGAATCAAGGACCAAGTACTCCAATTTCTTTCGCAACCAGAGGATGTGCAAGTTTGACTTAATATTTTCACTGCAATCTTTCTCAGATGTGGAGCATCTTCACCGTAATTGAGCCACCATTCAGCTAAACAGACAAAATAATAATCAATTAGGATAATAATAATAATCTTAATACCATAAAAAATATTAACTTCGTTCATATAACTTAAACTTAGTCTATATTGAGTTGAGCTCGAACCTGGTAAGGATTTCGACAATGCTCTTGCTGCAATAGAACTTCCAAATCCTCCTCTTTTCTCTGTGAAAATTTTGATCTACAAAAAATGACATATGCATATATGTTAAAATTCTAGAATTTGGTAATGCATGTGATCACTAATACATATAAATAAAATAATCATAAATATACCTCATTTATTGCATCAACTTGTGCATCCAAATCTGGCTCCAACTTTGTAATGACTCTTTTCAACCCTTTACGAACTTCATCAGTGTTATACTCACATGTTCCAGAAGTATTGCAGGGTCGGGTTTAAAAAATATGCTAAATAAAATAAAATCATAAAATTAACTAAACAAGTGAATACATATATAATGCATATTTAAATTGCGTGTATTATTTTAAATTACCTGCTGCATGTAAATCACAATGTAATTGGTCGTACCATCTGTTGTCAATCACATCCCAAATACTCCTCCAATTTTTCACCGACTTTTTAATGGCCATTTTTGCTCTGTCCATGGCCTCATAAATAATTGGTAAGGTCGGTTTATTGTCTTGATCAACGGTCTTTAAGACTTTGACCAAAGGCTCCATTATTGCACAAGACAAATCTGACTTTATTCCAAAACCTTTCAGATAGTATCAATTCAGCTACTTTAGCAGCTTCTCCTCTTCGTTTGGTTGTATTATTGACATCTATCCATTCATCTGAGTTGCATATTCTTTTCAATTCTAGACAATGTCGAATAAAACTTTCTAAAGAAATGAATTCAGTAGCGCATCTTGTGATACGGGGACGTAACAATTCCCTTTTTCTTGTATATGTCTTCATCAAATTCACTACTTTATCACTGTTGTATATGAAACTAGTGATCCTCTTTGCCTGTGCAATAGTTTGTTTCACCTCATCCATTTTTCCAATATCTTCCAACATCAAGTTGATACAATGAGCAGCACAAGGTGACCAATATAGATGTTTTCTTTTTTTCATTAGTAATTGGCTAGCTGCTTTCATACTAGATTCATTATCTGTCACAATTTGTACAATATTTTCTTCACGTATAGACTCTACCTACCTCATCCATTAATTTAAAAATATACTCTGCATTTTTTCTCACATTTATGTAATCAAATGATTTGTTAAATAGCATATGTCTATCACAGTATACCATAAAGTTTATTATTGGGTGCTTAGTGCGAGTACTCCAACCATCACACATAAGTGTGCAGCCAAAAGTTGAAAACTTTACCATAGACATCTTCCAAATATTTATGAACCTCTTCAAATTCTTCATCTAAATATTCATTTCCAATTTGATAAGCTGAAGGGACTTTAATTCCAGGACCAGCTTTGGCAATTTCAGTCAATCATTGATTGATAGTATGGATTATCGGCAGCATGGAATGGTACAGCATTGAAATGAAAAAATTTTGAAATTGCCTTACCGACTCTCTTTATGTTTTCCCCTGCGAACATTGATTTGACTGATTTTTGTTTATATGCGAGTCAACTTCCTCTAGTTATGATTTCATCAGCTTAGTCTGACACTGAAATTACGAGACAGGTCCCTTTTACTTCTAAGCAGTTGCTTGCTTCAAAGTACTAGCACCCATATATTCTGGAGTAAAAGATGTTCAGAAAACAAAAAATAAAAAAATAATAATTTCAATGTATTTTAATAAATTGATATGACAACTTCTATAACATTTTAATTTACAAATAATACCTGGTATAGATATGGATGATCGACTTCCAGACACTGAATGCCTTCGCTGCTCTTCAACAAATTGTAAGTATCGGCTCTCTCTCATTGCTCGCCTTCATCTGCTTATCTTCCGATTCATCAATCTCATATACGTCTTCTTCCTCCTTCGTCGCCATACATATTCTCCTCTTGCAGAGAGCTCAATATTTCTTCTTTTTTCTTCTTTAAGGTAGCTCTTTGAGCCTTACCAAGCTCTTAAATGCATTTTTATTACATTTATAACTTCTCTTAGAGCTTTTGGACAAGGTTCAACTTGTCCTGTAATATGACCGACATGATCTTTCAATCTTGTAATACTGCCATGCATTACTTTTCCACAATAACTACATCTCACAACTTTTCTATTTCCACCTACAGGTGTACCATGTTCCCAACCGATGTCCTTACTTGCCATTTCACCTGTTACATACATTATTATAAATGGTTAGTATCAATAATCTATCAAAAAGTTACTACAAGTAATGAGTTGCTATTTGACAAAAGAAAAGTAATTATTTAGATTATGTTAGTAATTTGCAAATCTTATTTACACATTAACTTGTTTGTATGATTACTAGTCCAATTTTTCAAAATATATTTTTACTAAGATTTAACAATAATATATATTATATATACGTGTGTGTGTGTGATTGAGTGTATTACAATAATAATACATATACAAATCCAGAATATAATATATATATCATAACAGTAATATATATACATATGAAAAATATATAAAAAATAAAACATTATAAAAACAAGAAACAATAATATACACATATCAAGGATAATATATATACACACACACAAACGCATGTATATATATGTGCGTGTGTGTGTATTACAATAATAATACACATACAAATCCAGAATATAATATATATATATATCATAACAATAATATATATACATATGAAAAATATATAAAAAATAAAACATTATAAAAACAAAAAACAATAATATACACATATCAAGGATAATATATATACACACACACAAACGCGTGTATATATATGTGCGTGTGTGTGTATTACAATAATAATAAACATACAAGTCCATAATATAATATATATATATCATAACAATAATATATATACATATGAAAAATATATAAAAAATAAAACATTATAAAATCAAAAAACAATAATATACACATATCAAGGATAATATATATACACACACACAAACGCGTGTATATATATGTGCATGTGTGTGTATTACAATAATAATACATATACAAATCCAGAATATATATATATCATAACAATAATATATATACATATGAAAAATACATAAAAATAAAACATTATAAAAAAACAATAATACACACACACATATATATTATGTATGTGTGAATATAATATATATATCATAACAATAATATATATACATATGAAAAATATATAAAAAATAAAACATTATAAAAACAAAAAAAAATACACACACACATATATATTATGTGTGTGTATGTATTTTACAATGTGTGTGTATTACAATAATAATACATATACAAATCTAGAATATAATATATATATATATATATCATAACAATAATATATATGCATATGAGAAATATATAAAAAATAAAAAACCATATATAAGTAAAAGGAAAACTAACTTGAAATTTTGCTTGAGGGAGGCGAAATTGATTTCCAAAGAGCTGCCTGCGGGATGCTTTGAAATTTTGTTGTTTACAAGATAAGAAATTGGACATGTTTGGTCTACGGGATGTGGACTTTATATAGAAGAAAATCTGATGGTAAATTATATAAAAAATTGCCTTCCATTTGCACGAGTCTGTTAAAAAAATCAAAATCTGTGTGCAGTTGCACATTATTTAAAAAAAAAAAAAAGGCCAACGCGCAATGCGCGTGGTGCCTTTATTATTAAAAAAAGGACACCGTGCACATTGC
The DNA here is from genome assembly GCA_024721245.1 of Mitragyna speciosa. Taxonomy (NCBI): domain Eukaryota; kingdom Viridiplantae; phylum Streptophyta; class Magnoliopsida; order Gentianales; family Rubiaceae; genus Mitragyna; species Mitragyna speciosa. Next base: position 21,879,768 of record CM045566.1, on the reverse strand, counting down.
GCGTGATCCTTTTATTATTAAAAAAAAAAAGGCGCAAGGTGCTTACAACACAAAAAAAAGAAGCCATCATCTCCTCTTCTCCTCTTCTCCTCTTCTCCACTCAAACCAAGTTCCACCCTAGATCAGAGATCGCTGCCAGCAACCGGATCACCCCCCTGCTATTCAACATCACCACCACCGAAACATTACTCAACCTCAACCACCATCCCATCGAAATCCAAACAAATTGCAGCAACAATAAACACCAAAATAACCCCCCAAATCAGCCACCTAAACCACCAGAAAATCAACCCCAACGCCGGGAAATCAATCGCATCCGAACCGGTGAGTAATATCTCTATCTTATTGCTTTGGATTATGGAATATATATGGTGGTCCGGATTGACTCGGACGATCCGGTCCGAATCGGGTGATTCGCACCGATTCGGATCTGACTCGGTCCAAGTTCACTGATATCGACTGATTTTCTGGCGAGTCCGCCGTCTCCGAGTGGTATCGGAACGGTATCGGACCGCCAAGTTTCGATCCGGTTCTGACTCGGCCGAGTCTTTAAACCATGGATATGAGCGGGTTCAGATCTTTCTTTTAAGTTCTTCATTCAACTTTTTACTTTTTCTTTGTCTCTTTTTTTTTTTTTTTTGGGAGAGGGGGGGGGGGTGTGACCCTTGTATGAAAACCAAAATGGATGAAATAAGTCAATAAGTTGCCGTGAATTTTAGACATTTTTATAGCTGACCCATAAATCGCATGAAAATTTGTTCACACATTATTAGGTTTAAATCCCCAGAATTTCACAAACACATTTTTAAGAACGATATTTTTGGCCCATATATACTGTAAACTGACTCTATGATTGCTATGGAAAATTATCGTGACTCCTAATTATGTTATCACATGGACACAGTGAGCTACTACCCCTCTCGAACCACCAATACTGTTTTGGTCGTCTAGGCTGCCTGCGGCCACCCATTCCAACCCAAATACCCGAATACCCAAGAACCAATTTGCCGCGAACACGAGCATTTCAATGCAATAGAAGTAATGCCTCAGTCCATATTTTAAAAGGAAAAAAACTTGTATGAACCAGGTCAACGGGTGAGGCTATAAATTCTATGATCCAAAATCAGCTATCTCATATGTGACCCACACTTGGTCCACATTGACTCACCCATGACTCACCTAATTGATGAGTTGATTGATTTTGGACTACAGAACGTGAACCCGATCTATGTAAATATTTTTCGAATAAAAAACCAACCGATAAATTTATGTTGAAATAACGTACCACCTTGGCAATCCGAATTTTACATTACAGAATCTGGACGATGCGTTTTAAAATTATAAACTGATGGCTAAATTATGGCCTCCAACCTCAGCTAACATTGCATATCTGCATCCTTCAAATCAGTCCAGAAGTAGTCAAACCATGTTCGAGAAAAATTAAGCTTTCAATCTTCATTATTATATCCCTGTTGAAAACTTTGACCAAAAAGGAGCTTTAAAAAAAGAATCTCCTGTTTAAAATTTCTCTCTCTTCTGATGGCATCACTTTTCCTGCATTATATTTACGTTCTACCGTAGTGTTTAAACCATGTAGTATTCCAGCTCATGATAACCTGTTCTACCTTAGTGTTTAAACCATGTGGTATTCCGGCCCATGATAACCAGTCAAGAGGGGGTAGTTTAGCACATGGGGTCCTCTCGCGCCACTTTTTTCAGTGCGATTTAGGTGCCAAACACAAATAATTACCAAGTTACGTTCACACTTTAATACTTATTCTAAAAATTAAGTCATGTTAGAAGTGTAAACACAACTTAGTAATTATTTGTGATTGACATTCAATTGATACTAAAAAATATAGTACTAAAGATCCCAACTTGTAATTTAGGCTATCTTGAAATAACTCTGTTCAGTCCAAGCAATGGAGTCTCAAGCTCATTGGCTTTTGCTGTTTACCTAATTGTCTAAAAGAAGCACATCCTTAACAGGAAATACTTAGGTGGACCCAAAAGTCCATGAACCCGTGAACCTTGTGCCTTAATCTCAACTGTTGGATCCACAGGCGAGATCTATGGATCCGGTTCACCTAAATATTTTCCCATTCCTAACCGCCCTAGGAACCAATTTCAATATCAACTTCTAGTTTGCAACCCAAAAAGGGTCTTCAAAACCACAGCCCAGTTGTAAACAATCATTCTGCAAGTAGGTTAATCCATACAACAATAAGCTAAACTATTAAACATGATACTGATTATTAGAAGTATAACATACTGTCTTAGATACATATCAAGTCCGATACAAGTCTTACATGTCCATAATTAGGTGTGCCATCAATGTTCATGCACATGCACGACAAACAAGTTCTTAATATCGATACTTGGTAGAATAATCTTTTGGCGCAATAACTAGACCACGGCCTTTTCTTGCACCTCGGTACACAGTCTCAACAATGTCAATAAACTCCTGCTTGTCTTTCATTGCCCAGTTGATCTTGTTGTTGTTTCCAGTACCAAGATCAATCATGATGTGTTTGTTCCTAAAGAAAAACATGACTGTGGATGGATCATACAGCTCATACATTGTATTAAAATCAGGCACCTCAGTTATATCAACCAGGTACATTACAGCAAAGTTCTTTATTGTCTCAGCAACTGATGCTAACACTTCATCCATCTGCAAAGAACACAGACAAAGAGAGCTGGAAAACTAAGAAAATTGCTAAAGCAAGAAAAACCCAAATATTCACCAGAAAATGAACAGCTCAATTAAAAGATCCACAACACTCCCAAAGCAACTAAAAAGGCGTTTTTAAAATTGTATAAGGCGTTTTTAAAATTGTATAAGTATAAAAATCATAAGCAGATAAAGACATTTGAATCTTATTGCAGTGTCTCTGTTTTAGGAAGTCAAGATAATCCCATCGAAGAAAAGTTTTGTGCGAAGAAATATACCGAGCCATACAAAAGTTAGCTGAATTGCTTGGCCCAATATTTACAAGAATTATAATTGCCTCCCATGTTTTAGGCAAACTACCCTGTGGAGCTGAATTGCTTGGCCCAATATTTACAAGAATTATAATTGCCTCCCATGTTTTAGGCAAACTACCCTGTGGAGATTAGGAGTACTACGGTCCAACCTTTTGACTTAACAGAACCATAATGGTGTTGAATTTGTGCCTAAAACTAACTCAATGCCTTCTGGTTTTAAATTGCGTTAATAATGAAGAAAAATGAAATAGATAACTTTATCATTCCACCATCAAAAGAAAGAACAATTGAATGAGAAAAGGAAGCCAGTTCCAAATTCCTTATTGCCCACCATCTACTGCCCCCATACACATTGTCACCCCAATTCCCAACCTGGCAACCAAGCCGGTCTGTTTCCCTCCCAAATCCAGCCCTCAAGCTCAGCTCCTCTAAAGTCTCAACCCAGCTGCCCCCCCCCCCCCCCCACACCATTCTTTCTGCTCCTCTAAACAACCAATCTGACCAATCTCCTCCTCCCCTCTCTTTTCTAGCAATCATTTCCCCAAAACCAAGGAAACAAAATTAAATCCTCACCCTCCCCCCTCCCCCGCAAAACAAAAATCGGACAACCCTTCTATCCAACTGCAGCCACCACTTTCTTTCCTCTTCCCCTAACAAATTACAACAGAAAATTCTCATCTCAAGATAACCTTCAAATCTACATGCAATAGTTGGCAAAATATCACATCAACACTAGTATTACTTACTACATTTATGGTCATCCTCTTATATAAGTCATATTTTAGAAGAAAATTGCATTTTGACACAAAGTGCAAGATGGATTTGACTGATTTAAAATTGCTTTGTATGGTGACAATGCATGTCCTTTTTTTAACAGTGCATCATGTTTTCATGTTAAGGGTCCGTGACGTGTATCAACTGTCATGATGTGTTTGCCCCATCAGGTGTGGTAAGTATGCATTTTCATGTGGCAGCCCTTGTATGTTTTCTGTTCAATTGTCTTCGTGCTTATGCTTGATGTGAATATTTGCTGGAATTTTGAGTAGGAAGATAAAGGCAGTAGCACAGAAGGAGGCAAGCTGAAAATTAGCAGGTGGAAGGAAGTGGAAAAGAAAGAGATAAATTTCACTAGTTCAATTTAATAGGAGTTAAATAATGTTAGTAAGTATATTTCAGTAATGCCATCTACAGAATCATTTTCCTTTTGCTTAAAAGGTGTTAAGATGAAGACAGCAGGCGATTCTTTGTTATTTGACTGACAAATCAAAGGTGTGACTTGCAGTATCTCAAAATTCAAAGGTTCCAGTTGTCAATTGTCCAAATTCAAAACACAAATTAACCCATCAGTTACTTAAACATTGATCTACCACTAAATCAACGTGGCTGCAAGGAACACAAAAGCAGCCACCAAAAAATTACTTTCTCCCAATTTCAGACACAAACACCAAACACTTCATGGAGAACCAGAACAAAAATAAAAAAAACATCTAGTAGCCTGTTTCGTATGGTGCAATGCCTTTGATGAAAAAGTAAAAGCACTGTCAACCACCTCCCTGCTTCACATCCTCCCCCCTTCTTCTCTCTGTTGTCCCATTTACAAGTTTTTAAGAAATTTCCGTCACGTTGCTAATCATAATTAACTAAACTATGGACTCTTTCTTGAAACCATCCAACCTCAACTACTTTTCTGCTCTGGAAACCATTTAGACCTTTTGATCAACTAAAAGATTGCAGTGCACAAGAAAATGTTAAAAATAGAACGTTAAAAAAAATGAAAAATTCCCTGATCCTAGAGTTTAATAAACAGTAACTATAGTTCTTTTCAAGCTAGCATATTTTATTTCTTTTAGAGAAAAGTCATAAGCCTCCTCAATTATCACACAAAACAGTTCAGGAAATTAGCATAAAGAACAGGTCACAAAGAATGAGAGAAAAAATATAAGGCTTTTTTTTTTTTCTTTTTGGTGCATTCCACCATTTTGGGGGGGGGGGGGGGGGGGGGGATTGTACCTGCATGCAGGTCTCGTCCCAATCATGGCCAAACCTAATGATAACAAGTCGTTCCTCTTCAGCAAGGATCGCTTGGTCGACGGCCCACCCAGAGTGAAGATGTGGCAGCAGGTACGACATTGCTTTTCTTCTCTCTGTACCTCTGTATCTAGCACAGACAGAGAATGCTAGGTAGAATGAGTAAAACAGCAAGCAATACTATGTGAAGCTTATGGTCTTATTTAAACAAAGATTGAAAGCATTATACATGCAGGACAAGATTAGGGTAGTCTCTCCTACAAATGCTAGTGGAAGAAGTAAGGGAATCTAGGATCGTTTCAGGGCTGTGAACAGTAACAACGAGAAGGAAAAAGATGAAGAATAACAAGATAATCATAATTAATTAAACTGCATTATTTATAAATCAATTATCCGTAATTTCCTAATCTAACTCTCTACCGGGGTACTTGTAGGGCATAAACCCCTCCTAAAGAAAAGTTCTTATTCTCTTAGGGAATTTGATTCCTAGCCAGAAAATTTAACTGAATAATTCTAGCATAAGAACCAAATGCAATTAAAATAGACAATTAGGAAACGTAATATTTCGGTAAAGGGAAATGATACTCGCACGCCCCTTTTCACCATTTATTAGTACAAAATGTTCACATGAAAGGTTGTGAGAAGCTAAAAGGAATGTGAACATATCATTTCCCTCCCGTAATTTCCCTGAAAATAGTAACATTGGCCAAATACACAACACCTGTAAAAATATCAAAAAGACTTAATATTATGAAATTAAAATCCTATTAGCAAAATGCTTGGCTTATTACGGCCCCCCCCCCCCCAAACAAACAAAAATAGGCTGCCTATTTATCTTCAAGGAAAATGCCTAATTAAAGATTGAGCAAATTTACAAAAAAAAAAATCTTTAATCTTAGTTTTTCTTCAGCTCTTCGTTGACCGCAGCAATCAATTATTTAAGCTCAGATCAAGTACTAATGAAAATTGGAAGCATAATAGACAATTTTTGGCTCAATGACACCGTGAAATCGTCAAACCCTAGTTCCCAATAAATCCTAAAAACACTACGAATCTTACTTGCAGCACCGGACATTTAATCAACATTTGTGATAAATTAATTTGCGTCATTGAGCGAAAATACAGAAAATTATTAAACAAAAAGGAAACAAACCTACGGCAGCAGCGACGAAAGGAAGCTGGTCGTTGATGGAGAAGTTTGGGTTAGCGGGTGAGAGGGGCTTGGTTTACGAACGGAGCCACATAATTTTAAGGGCTAATCTCCAAAAATCCCACTAACATTTGGTCAAACTTACACTTTACCCCCTAACCTTTAATTTTTCTCACTTTATCCCCAATCTCAATCAAACTCATTAACTTAACATTTAAAATATTGTGAATTGACAAAAATACTACCTCTTTAATATTTTTTTTCAAATTATCAATACTTTCCATCAATGACTATAAAATGGATATATATATATATATATATATTAAAATTCATTTTTTTCTAAACTTCTAAACAACACATTTTTTAAAGTTTTTTTTTTCCTTTTTTGTCCAAAATTCCTAAACCTAGTCATAGAAGTTAAGATCCTTACGCTAAAAATATCAAGACCCTTTTTCTAAAAAATATAAAGAAAAAAATATATTTTTTACTTTACTACTTGTATTTTTTGGGGTCAAGTTATTAAATAATTGGACCTTCAAAATTCTTGTAGTATTTATCAAACACAAGTTTTTGGCAAGCTTATAGTGTATGATAAGAATTTAAGGCCTATCCAATAAATTCAGGGGCAATAAGTTTTTAAAAGTTTTTGGACAATTTCTTTATTTTTCAACTATAAAGTTGTAACACCCTAGAAATTCATACAAAACCATTTAATTCACATTATGTCCATTAGTAGAAAAAAAAAAGAGAGAGAGGAAAACCGAAATTTGTTTAATGATTAAACCCTAGTATGATTTCTTTTGTGTATAGCATGTTATACATTTTTCTTTAAGGGTTGTACCCTAAAACTCTTGCCAATTAATAAGAAGATAAGTGTTTAAAATATCCACTAATCACATTTAACTAAGTTAGTAGCTATTGTGCCAAAAAGTCAAAACTCTAGATCAATTTTGTCTTGCTATGATTGGTTGTTTCTTTTCCCATGTTTTCTTTATTTCTTTTCTATTTTTCTTGGCCTATTTCTTCTCTTTTTCTTCCCTCTTGGCTGACCCACCTTTCTCTCTTTCTTCTCTCTTTTCCTTTCATTTTCTTGAAGCTTTTCTCTCCATTTTTGGTCATCTCCTCCATTGAAAGTGAGCTAATCTTCTTCCTAAGCAAAGATCTAAGCTTGTTTGAGGTACCTACCATGAACTTTTGTTATTCTTTCCAAGTTTTAGGTAGCCTTTGGTACAAGTTTCATGCTAGACACTTGTTATTAAACTTGAAGATTGATGTTTTGAAATAAAGTTTTGCTTGTTAATAAAGTGTTTTCTTGGTTAGATGGACTAGTAGATAGTATTTAAACCTTGAAATAATATGTATTATTATGTTGAATTGTTGAAGAATCTTGGAGTTGAAACCTTGAAATTGATTGGAATTTTTAGTGAAATTGAGTTTGATTGAGACATGAAAGTTATAGAACTTGTTGGAAATTGGATTGGTTGGTTGATTTCTTGCAGGTAAAAAATTTTGGGTTAGTCCGATTTTAAGGGAAATGCTGCCGAAATTTTGGTAGAATTAAAGAAGAAAAAATGATATGTGAGATTTTTTTAACCTAGAACATGCAAAAATTTAGGGAATTTGGTGTGCAGAAATTTTCAAAGAATGATCTATTAGTGAATTAAATTTTTCTAGAACAAGAAAACCCTAAAACCCTAAAATCTAAACCCTAGAAATAATTGGGTTATTTCTTGAATTTTCTTACTAATCTACTTAGGGTTTTAATCGGGTTTTCATTAGATTATTTCTTTTGAATTTCAGGATCCGAAAGCGAATCTTGACCTTTTTACGAAATATTTTCTTAAGCATTTCAAGTGAGTATTTCTGCGTGTGCATGTTGCATGAAATAATATCTTATGTCTGTAAATGTTATTCAATGACATGTGCTTTTTGAGGAAAGGTGCGTACTTTATCGCACCTCTTCCGCTAAATGTTATATGCTTCATTGCTTTAATGTGACTATTTGTGTATGCGACTTCCGTGGTTAACTTCATTGTTATTCCACGGTTAGTCAAACTTGGTGTGTTCGGGGGGATATAAGGTGCTGGGCATTATAGTCAAGTGTTAATTTCATATCTGAGTGAAGTTCTCGAAGAGGCTAACTCAAGATTGAACTTTATGAATAAATTTAGACTTCCGTGGCTAACTTCACTGTTACTACATAGCTAGTCAAACTTGGTGTGTTCGGGGTGATATAAGGTGCTAGGGTTATAGGCGAGTGTTATTCTTTCCTATTTGAGTTAAATTCCTCGAAGAGGATAACTCTAGATTGAATATTATAAGTATCTTGGACCTGAGCTATTATCTCGGTCCTAATATCAATGTTGAATATTTCAGTGAATGATACTCCTGCAGTTGAGCTTGCTCCCGCAGTGAGCCCGTATCCGCCTTTGATTATATGACACTTCACATTTCTTATCCATTGTTTATTGAATTTGTTAATTTTATCATTCAATGTTCTATTGGTTTAATGGTATGCTGCTTGATTGCAATACTCACTGGGCTATTATAGCTCATCCCTTTTATTTGTTTTCTTTAACCAGGCTTCCCGTACTACTAAAGCTGGAAAAGCAGATTTTGGATATTATATGTTTTCTTTTATTTTGATAGCCAAATTGTTTAGGCTATTATTGTAAATACAATGTATATTTTGGGATGTACAACCTCTTAGTGGTACTTGTACTGTTAAGTTGAATTATGTTAAAGTATTTATGGGTTATATATGTGTTTGGATGATTTGAGTGAGTGCGTGATTTGAGTCCTAGCAAGAGCCAGGCAGGCAGTCCGCTAAGCCCTTTGGTACGCCTCTGGGTGAGGTGGGGTTGTCACAAAAGTTGCAAAGATAAAAGTGGTAAAGAATTTGTAACTTGAAAAATTATTTAGAAGGTAGCATTTTTGTCAATTCATAATATTTTAAATATTAAATTGATGATGTTGACTAAAATGGAGGATAAAGTGAAAAAAATTAAAGGTTAGGGGGTAAACTGCAACTTTGATCAAACGTTAGGGGAAGTTTGTGGAATTAACCCAAATTTTAATAATGACCCATACAATCCCAAAAAAACCAAAAGGAAAAGAATGGGATTTTGCACATTTTTTCAATACTATTGAAAAACATAAAAATATTATAATACATAAAAAAAATTGATTAAGAATAGGGATAATTTCACATATTTTCATTGAGGTTTGTCATAATTTCAACTACTTCCCTTCTGGTTTTGAAAATTACACATACACCCCTTGTATTTATTTTTTTAAAACAAAAAAAAACTATTTTGACAAAATAATCTAAGAAAACCAACCAAGTATTCTAAAGTATCTTTAATTGCTTTTAAAAACAACAAATAAGTAAAAAATAAAATAAAATGGCCCTAAACTTAAAGTTTTTTGGCACTTTAATGGAGCCTCCTAAGTTATTTAAGCATGTTTTTTGTTATTGAATTGGTCACCTATTTCTTACAAATATATTTGTTTACAAAATTTTGATAAATAAAGTGATTTATTTATATTAGTTAGATTGGAGATTGAAAATTTGGTGTGACAGTATGAGTATTTTGAAATTTTAATAGACTAAATAATTCATTTTTTAAGGTTTAATTTTCTTTTTTAAAAGCATTTAAGGATATTTTAGAGTTTTTGGTTGGTATTTTTGGATTACATTATCAAAATAAATTTTTTTATAATTAAAAATATAAACACAAGGAGTGTAAGTGTAATTTTTTAAACTTGAGGATAGGTAGGTGCAATTATGGCAAACCTCAGGGGAGGTATGTGAAATTATCCCTTAAGAATATAATAAAGTATATGAAAAAAAATTGAGTAATTTCTAAAGAGTGTCTTCCAAATGAAAATGTTGGAAATAACTCGGACCAAAAAAAATTAATTTACTTAACTCATCAATTTTTCAAACTCAACATAAGCTTGACTCATGAGTATAAAATTTAAAATTTGTTATATAAAATATCAAATTGCTCGAGATTGATTCAAATCGAACATAGTAAAATTCGACATCAAAATTTATCCAAAAAATAAGGATCATGACTCTGTTTTGATAGAAAAATTGATTGAAAAAACTTGTATTATTTATTTTGTTATGGTCAGGGCAAAAAAATAATAGTGGAATTATGCACTTCTAGCAACAAAAGTGTAAAATTGCGGCTTAATAAGCAAAATAAGGAGAATAAGAGTAGTATACTCTTATTTTATACCTTGAAATATTATGAACCACCTATTCAGTGCTGTGAGAAAGAATAATAGTGAAGTACAATATTTGCCACTAAAAACTAAGCAAAATAAGAATAAAAATGATATAAATTTTTTATATTCTAAAATATTGTGGACCCCATCCTTATGGTGTAGAATTTCCTTGTGTGATCTATTCTATGCCCGTAAGATATAACATTATAATTTTCTTCACGTTAGCGATATGTCAAATGGACCAAGCATATTGACTTGGTATTGATCAATTCCGAAGAGGATAGTAAGAAAGTGTTCGTGTGGATACCTTAGAAGCCAGACACATGTGCGGCAGTAGTTGACATTGCATATTTTAATCAGGTTAATTCGTTTGATTATGTCATCAAAAATTACATTTCTAATTTTGTATAGATAATCAATGATCCTAATTAGAAATCAATTTTAAATTCTGTTGCATCAATTTGCTATTGGCATATTAATTTCCTAATAGTAATTTCATCTTCTAAACACTTGATGTATTTTATTTGTTTATGCAGCCATCAAACTGCTATTGACGATGATAGGAATGATGACTTGACTATTTACAGCAAGAATGCTTTTGCTTTGACTGTAGAAGTTCTTTTGTCTTCACAATTAGAAATAGGACCAACCAAACATGTTTATTGTTTACCATCCAGATAGTTGAAATAAGAGGCTGGTACTTGCCATCACACTCTCTTATGATGATTTATTTGTTTAATTTTTCCTACTTGTTTAATTAGTGCAATCTCTTGTTGGCAATTTGCTATTTAGATTAAACAGAAGTCCTTTGGAAATTTTGGGGCGGGGGGCGGGGGGTAGGGGGAATTGGAATTCTCTATAAGCCTTGAGCAAACATAAACAGTTGTCCCATGGCATGCTCGATGCAAATTCTGTTTTGTTGATAACGTAGTTGACAAAAAATGAATGGTGATGCCATCTTAGTTTCACTGTACATCAAAGATTTAAGTTTTGCAACAAAGCTTCAATATTAGTCAAAACCATACACTCATTGTTACAAAGACAAATATAATGGCTCCATTTGAATAGGATTATTTGAGGATTATTTGGAAAATTTTTTCTAAATGTGTTTGGATGAGTGAAAATTATTTGGAGATTTTTTTAACAAAAGTCAACAATTTTTCCTCTTATTTTTTGAAATTTGAATGCAATTTTCCCTCGCAACAATTTTCTCATGGCATTGGATGCTATCATCAGACACTAGCATCGTCGGGTGCCAGTGCTCGGTATTCCATTATAACTCAATTAGTATTGTAAATGAAGCTCAAAATGTTCGTCACAATTTTTTTCCTTTTTTCTAAACAAAATTTGTGAAAAAACTGTTACGTTTCGTGAATAATTGTGTAAAAAGTATAACGTGTTATTGGAAAGTTTTATACATTTCAAATAAGTTTTTCAAAATTCAAACACTTCCCCCATTTGCAACAAAAAGTCAACAAAAAATTGATCCGCTTTTAACCTTTCTAAAAAAGTTAACAAAAAACACACCCTAAATAATTCTTTCAAATAATGTTAAAAAAAACACTCCAAATAATCTATCCAAACAGAATATTTTCTTTGGAGCTCCATCATACTCATTTATCCGCAAGTTTTTGGACAAGTGTGTTGTGCCATGGATCTGAAAGGTGCTGTAACAGATTGTCAAATGTTCCTTAGCCAGTGACATTGTGCTGGATGATAGATACTAAGAAAGGCAACTTGACCGATCTCCCTGCAAAGACAATGTAAAAGGATAGCTCAATTTGATATGAAGTTTTGATATAGTAGTTCTACATGTAGTTCTGAGAAAGTGATTAGGCTTGTGGTAACCTCAGCATTGCTTAACTCTTTCTTTTTGGCCTCAAGTGTGGGTGCAAAGTTCAAGGGGTTGAAAATGCCACCTGGGTAGCCACATTCATTAGGGGCAAACTGTAGTTCTTGAAGATAGGGTCTTGGTTAACGTATCCAGGGTTCTTAATATCTTGCCATCTCCTAATCTCGATGTAGTGGAACAAGATGCACTGAATCACAAAAAGTGTCAATGATGATGCGATATACTTAGATTTCCTAGCATCTAATGATTCCAATCTTAGTCAACACTTCAGGTATTAAAATTATAGTAACATCCAGCATGGCCAGCAACCATTAACAAGCTCAACCTGGACATACCATCTCAAGTTCTCAGGGTCCTCAGCAAGCGCCAATGGATCAATGCCATTGTCACCATGGTTCAATGTCGCGGTGCGTATCGTTCCACATCGGACTCGGCGTCTCGGTCACGGTCTCGGTGAGACGCACATTTTAAATCAATTTCTATTCTAAAAATTATAAATAATCATTCAAAATAGAAAGAAAAGTATGCTACACAAAAATAACTAAAAAAATAAGTAAATAAAATCTCTAAAATGTGTCCATTTTATCGATATAAAAAAACAATCTACATCTTTAAAAATGAATCACATTAAACAAAATGCAAAGACTTGAAAAAATGTCTAATATTATTTTGAATGTTCACCTATCAATACCAAGTAGAATGACGATGCGGTTCAAAATCACTATCATTTTCCCCCGATGGATGGTAAAACAAATGTGGATCTGGAGCAGGTAACATATAAGAGCCATCTTGTGCATTCCTTGATTGTGAGGATTGACTTGGCATTCCATGATCATGATACGTGAGAATTGATTGATTGCCAGTGAATTCCGGAACATAATGATAATATCCGAACCCTCGATAATTAGCACTATCGTCAGTACGATCATAGCCAAAGCTATTAGATTCAAAAGAGGAGCTGTCATGATATCTATCAATTGTTTGTTCATAATATCTGCCACCATGACTACTAGTAGAACTATCAACTTGTCCAGTTCCATCAAATAGACCATATCGGCTATAATAACCCATATCAATTCCATATGATTGCTCGTAGCCATATTCCGATTGATTATTGCTCCAATCTTGACTAGAATCGTACTTAGAGTTCGAATCTATACTCAAATTTTGCATATGCTCTTTAACTCCTCTATGTCTTCGTGAGCCTGAAGGATAAGAGAAAGTATCTTGACTTGGAAACTCAGTTAATTTGTTGAGATATTCTCGTTGTGCTTCTATGCCTGGACGATAACCATGATCAGTGTCTTGAGTGGCATAATAATTATCTTGATCTTGAACCCACGACGTACCTTCTGTTTGTTAGCTCTCTTGATCGTGACTTCCACTATATCTAAAAAAATTATCTTCTTCATTTCCATCCCCACCATCATCACCATCATCATTGTCACTATCACTTTTATTGGACTAGGATAAAATAGCAACATGCCTACTCGTTTGTCCAACCTTACCTTTACCTTTATGCCTCTGAGATGATGATTGAATAAGATTTTTTTTGTTCCTCCTGGTAATAAATTAGGATAATGTATCACCGAAATTATCATCACTATCACGTCTATTACCATCTTGACTTCTTTCTGATTCATGTTGGCGAATACCTTCATCTAACCACTCGAGATTATCTTCAGATAAGGTAGGTTGATCATTTTCTCTTATCCATTCATCTAATATATCATCTTGATGAAAAATGTGATTCAAATCAATTGGGCTCTAGAAGTCATCAGTGTCCCTTTGATACATCATATTTTTCACCTTTAATCGCATATTATAATGCACAAAGACCAATTTATGCAATTTTTTAATTGCTAGACGATTGCGAAACTTTGTATGAATCAAGGATCAAGTACTCCAATTTCTTTCGCAACCAGAGGATGTGCAAGTTTGACTTAATATTTTCACTGCAATTTTTCTCAGATGTGGAGCATCTTCACCGTAATTGAGCCACCATTCAGCTAAACAGACAAAATAATAATCAATTAAAATAATAATAATAATCTTAATATTATAAAAAATATTAACTTCATTCATATAACTTAAACTTAAGTATATATTGAATTGAGCTCGAACTTGGTAAGGATTTCGACAATGCTCTTGTTGTAATAGAACTTCCAAATCCTCCTCTTTTCTCTGTAAAAATTTTGATCTACAAAAAATGACATATGCATATATGTTAAAATTCAAGAATTTGGTAATGCATGTGATCACTAATATATATAAATAAAATAATCATAAATATACCTCATTTATTGCATCAACTTGTGTATCCAAATCTGGCTCCAACTTTGTAATGACTTTTTTCAACTCTTTACGAACTTCATCAGTGTTATACTCACATGTTCCAGAGTATTGCAAGGTCAGATTTTAAAAATATGCTAAATAAAATAAAATTATAAAATTAATTAAACAAGTGAATACATATATAATGCATATTTAAATTGTATATATTATTTTAAATTACCTGCTGCATGTAAATCACAATGTAATTGGTCATACCATCTGTTGTCAATCACATCCTAAATACTCCTCCAATTTTTTACCGACTTTTTAATGGCCATTTTTGCCCTATCCATGGCCTCATAAATAATTGGCAAGGTCAGTTTATTGTCTTGATCAACGGTCTTTAAGACTTTAACCAAAGGCTCCATTATTGCACAGACAAATCTGACTTTATTCCAAAACCTTTCGAATAGTATCAATTCAACCACTTTAGCAGCTTCTCCTCTTCGTTTGGTTGTGTTATTGACATCTATTCATTCATCTGAGGTACACATTCTTTTCAATTCTAGACAATGCCGAATAAAACTTTCCAAAGAAATGAATTCAGTAGTGAATCTTGTGATGTCGGGACGTAACAATTCTCTTTTTCTTGTATATGTCTTCATCAAATTCACTACTTTATCACCGTTGTATATGAAACTAGTGATCCTCTTTGCTTGTGCAATAGTTTGCTTCACCTCATCCATTTTGCCAATATCTTCTAACATCAAGTCAATATAATGAGCAGCACAAGGTGACCAATATAGATGTTTTCTTTTTTGCATTAGTAATTTTTCAGCTGCTTTCATACTAGATTCATTATCTGTCACAATATGTACAATATTTTCTTCTCCTATAGACTTTACTACCTCATCCATTAATTTAAAAATATATTCTGCATTTTTTCTCACATTTGTGCAATCAACTGATTTATAAAATAGCATATGCCTATCACAGTATACCATAAAATTTATTATTGGGTGCTTGGTGCGAGTACTCCAACCATCACACATAAGTGTGCATCCAAAAGTTGAAAATTTACCATAGACATCTTCCAAATATTTATGAACCTCTTCAAATTCTTCATCTAAATATTCATTTCCAATTTGATAAGCTGAAGGGCCTTTAATTCCAGGACCAGCTTTGGTAATTTCATCAATCATTGATTGGTAGTATGGATTATCAGCTGCATGGAATGGTACAGCATTAAAATGAAAAAATTTTGAAATTACCTTACCGACTCTCTTTATGTTTTTCCCCGCGAACATTGATTTGACTGATTTTTGTTTCGAAGGAAACATATGCGAGTCAACTCCTCTGGTTATGATTTCATCTGCTTGTCTAACACTGAAATTACGTGACAAACCCCTTTTACTTCTAGCAGTTGCTTGCTCCGAAGTACTACCACCTATATATTCTGAAGTAAAAGATGTTTAAAAAATAAAAAATAAATAAATAATAATTTCAATCTATTTTAATAAATTGATGCGATAACTTCTATAACATTTTAATTTACAAATAATACCTGGTATAAATATGGATGGTCGACTTCCATACACTGAATACCTTCGCTGCTCTTCAACAAATTGTAAGTATCGGCTCTCTCTCATTGCTCGCCTCATCTGCTTATCTTTCGATTCATCAATCTCATATACGTCTTCTTCCTCCTCGTCACCGTACATATTCTCCTCTTGTAGAGAGCTCAATATTTCTTCTTTTTTCTTCTTTAAGGTTGCTCTTTGAGCCTTACCAGCTCTTAAATGCATTTTTATTACATTTATAATTTCTCTTGGAGCTTTTGGACAAGGTTCAACTTGGCCTGTAATATGACCGACATGCTCCTTCAATCTTGTAATACCGCCATGCATTACTTTTTCACAATAATTACATCTCACAATTTTTTATTTCCACCTACAGGTGTACCATGTTCCCAACCAATGTCCTTGCTTGCCATTTCACCTGTTACATACGTCATCATAAATGTTTAGTATCAGTAATCTATCAAAAAGTTATTACAAGTAATGAGTTGGTATTTGACAAAAGAACAATAATTATTTAGATTATGTTAGTAATTTGCAAATCTTGTTTACATATTCACTTGTTTGTATGATCATTAATCTAATTTTTAAAAATATATTTTTACTAAGATTTAAACAATAATATATATTTTATATGTGTGTGTGTGAGTGAGTGTATTATAATAATAATAATACATAAACAAATCTAGAATATAATATATATATATCAAAACAATAATATATATACATATGGAAAATATATAAAAAATAAAACATTATAAAAACAAAAAATAATAATATATACATATTAAGGATAATACACACACACACACACAAACGCATGTATATATATGTGCATGTGTGTATTACAATAATAATACATATAAGAATCGAGAATATAATATATATATATATATCAAAACAATAATATATATACATATGAAAAATATATAAAAAATAAAACATTATAAAAACAAAAAAACAATAATATATACATATCAAAGATAATACATACACACACACACAAACGCATGTATATATATGTGCATGTGTGTATTACAATTAGAATACATATAAGAATCCTGAATATAATATATATATATATCAAAACAATAATATATATACATATGAAAAATATATAAAAAATAAAACATTATAAAAACAAAAAACAATAATATACACATATCATGGATAATATATATATACACACACAAATGTGTGTGTATATATGTGCGTGTGTGTATTACAATCAGAATACATATAAGAATCCTGAATATAATATATATATATCAAAACAATAATATATATACATATGAAAAATATATAAAAAATAAAACATTATAAAAACAAAAAACAATAATATATACATATCAAGGATAATACACACACACACACACACAAACGCATGTATATATATGTGCATGTGTGTATTACAATAATAATACATGTAAGAATCCAGAATATAATATATATATATCAAAACAATAATATATATACATATGAAAAATATATAAAAAATAAAACATTATAAAAACAAAAAATAATAATGTACACATATCATGGATAATATATATATACACACACAAACGCGTGTATATATATGTGCGTGTGTGTATTACAATAATAATACATATAAGAATCCAGAATATAATATATATATATATATCAAAACAATAATATATATACATATGAAAAATATATAAAAAATAAAACATTATAAAACAAAAAACAATAATATACACATATCAAGGATAATATATATATACACACACAAACACGTGTACATATATGTGCGTATGTGTATTACAATTAGAATACATATACAACTTCAGAATATAATATATATATATATATATCAAAACAATAATATATATACATATGAAAAATATATAAAAAATAAAACATTATAAAAATAAAAAACAATAATATACACATATCAAGGATAATATATACACACACACAAATGCATGTATATATATGTGCGCGTGTGTGTATCACAATAATAATACATATACAAATTCAGAATATAACATATATATATATATATATATATATCATAACAATATTATATACACATATGATAAATATATAAAAATAAAACATTTTAAAAAATAATACACACACACACATATATTATGTGTGTGTGAATATAATATATATATATCATAACAATAATATATATACATATGAAAAATATATAAAAATAAAACATTATAAAAACAAAAAAAAACACACACACACATATATATTATGTATGTGTATGTATTTTATAGTGTGTGTGTGCTATAATAATAATACGTATACAAATCTAGACTATATTATATATATATATATATATATCATAACAATAATATATATGCATATGAAAAACATGTAAAAAATAAAACATTGTAAAAAACAAAAAACCATATATAAGTAAAAGGAAAACTAACTTGAAATTTTGCTTAAGGGAGGCAAATTTGATTTCCAAAGAGCTACCTGCAGGATGCTTCAAAGTTTTGTGATTTACAAGAGAAAAAATTGCATATGTTTGGCCTATGGGATGTGGCCTTTATATAGGAGAAGATTTCACGGTAAATGACATAAAAAAAATGGCTTTGCATTGCACGGGTTTGTTAAAAAAATCAGAATCTGCGCGCTTGGCGCGGAGTTTTGTGCATTATTTAAAAAAAAAAAACCCAACGCGCATTGCGCGTGGGCATTTGTTATTAAAAAAAAAGGACGCGGTGCTTTTATTATTAAAAAAATTGGGCACCTCGCGCATTGCGCGAGGTGCTTACAACACAAAAAGAAGAAGCCGTCGACTTCTTCTTCTTCTCTGCTCCTCTTCTCCACTCGGACCCAGCAACCCTAAATCAGATCACTTCTTCCCGCCGCCGCCGCCAGCCACCGGATCACTTCCTCCCGCCAGTCAACATCACAACCACCCAAACATTACTCAATCTCAGCCATCATCCCATCGAAATCCAAACAAATTCCAGCTTGAATAAACACTAAAAAACCCCCCAAATCAGCCGCCTAATCCACCGGAAAACCAACCCCAACGCCGGAAATCAGTAGGCTTCGAATCGGTGAGTAATATCTATATGTTATTTCTTTGGATTATGGCACATATATGGTGGTCCGGATTGACTCGGACGATCCGATTCCAAATCGGGCGATTCGCACCGATTCGGATCCAACTCGGTCCGAGTTCACCGAGACCGACCGATTTTCCGGCGAGTCCGCCGTCTCCGAGTGGTATCGGAATGGTATCGGACTGCCATGCTTCGATCCGGTTCCGACTCGGCCGAGTCGCTCGGCCGAGTCTTTGAACCATGATTGTCACCAGGAAGACTGTGATCAACATACATTAATTACCATTAGATATTGAATAAGCATCTTATAGCTGCATGAACTATCAAAATTTGTGTTTGAAATTGCATAACAAGATAGTAATACCTGCCATCAAGATAAGCAGGAAAGGACAAGCTAGGTAGCCATTTGCCTTTGGCTTCAACTTTGAATGAAGTAGTGAAAGTAGAGGTTGATGGTCTAATTGAGGTTTCCTGTTCAATTTACCAGATGATCCAGTGAGGAACCTGGTTTTTGAGACACATGGCCTGAAAGCAGCAATGGAAGCTTGTGTTGTAACTGCAGCTAGTGTTTCCGACCTAAATTTTGGTGAAGGCATTGAGGCAATGTTTGTTGGCATAACTAGATAGAATATTTGTTTTGTGTATGCATATGTATTTCAATGAGTGGTATTTTTGTCTCTGATTCAATGTCTAAAGATTCACTATTGGCTTGCTAGATTTTTGGGATTCAACAGCTGTGATTAGGTTGTGAATTTTTTTTCTAGCTAATGGGAGACAATGGCCCTTATCCTTATCTCTCTGCCATATCCATATATCTATTTCTATGTTTTTGTTGGCTTCAAAAGATCCTGGAGGGCCTTCTGATTACCAGTTGGATAGAACTTATGATTATGTCAATTTAAAGATCTTTCTATGTGGAATCTCCTATATCTAATGAGTGCCTGGCGATTGGTTTGCCAGAGTTTATGCCAGCAAAATATATCCTACTTGGGAAGTTGTTGCCATGCATCATTATGATGTTTGATGACTGATTTACCAAATCTTTCAATGTTCATTTCATCATTAGCGAGAGAGAGTATACTCCAACTTATATCAAATATGCTTAGAGAGTGTGGTATTGGACAAAAGTCGGAGGGATTAACCTCTTTGTTAAACATGAATTTTAGTGTTTAAGATGTCCTATTATTATGAGTTCGAATTGCATTAAATTAACTGTTAAGATGTTAAATATCCTTGCTCAGGATGGTACTCTAACATGTTTACCACTTAAAAGACCTTGGCGAAGACTATGCCTAATGGTTTTAAACATGGTAATTGCTATACAAAGAAAATTTTAAAGAAAAAAAAAATCAAATGTTGGAAATCCTGAAATTTTCAACATACAATGAAAATAACCAATAGAACTGCTTTAATTAGATTCGTGAATTCGATTACAACTTTAGATTTGCATGCAGCTTATGACTTCAAAAAATAAATGTTTCTTTAATGGCCATCAAATGCAAGAACATTATTTGTCTTTCACAAGGCTTAATTTTCTAGTGAAATTGAGAAACCGCAAAATCAAACTCCAATAGAGAGATATGAAAGGATAAATTAGGAGACAGATTAGGGTTAATATTCTATGGTTTGTGTTTGAATATGTGTTCCGAAAACATTTTTAATAGATGAAAGGAGAGGGGCAGATCCGCAACCTTTTTATCTATCTGTTTATTTATTTATTCTTATTTTTTTATCTATTTAGTCGGAGAAGAATTAGAGTTAAGTCTAGTTTCCAAGTATAAGAAAGATCGTAAGAAGTCAAATATGTTTTCTCATTATTCATCTCTCAATAGACGAAAAAACTGTTATCAACAAAATTAAACACCCAGTTTTCTTGTCGAGATTCTGGACTAAATGTGACAACTCAAAGCCCATAGACTGGCCCGTAGACTCGTCCACGAAACCTATTGTTGTGAAAATTTATATCAATGAATGTTTTGTGCTCATAGTGGACTGGGTAGACTAGGCCTAGTTCGAGGAAGTGTGGCTTGAATTTATGGTCTTAGACCATAGCCAAAATAGGGGAACCTTCCCAAACAAGCAAAAGCTTGGATTGTGGATATTTATAAGAGCAAAACAATAATAACTAAAATATGTCCATAGAACTATTTTCATCCTAAAATAAGGGGAAAAATGTAAAGAAAAGCAACATGGAACTTGCAAGTTAAATTCTTATATAAGACTCAAAATTCCATCAAGGTTACGCGCTGGAGATTCGAGAGTGGGGAAAAGAAAAGGAAAATTGGAATTTAGTAGGAATCAAGATCTGAGGAGGAATAAACGAATTGTAATTTGAATAGATATTCCCGGAAGATCATAAAAAAGTGTAAAAAAAAAACTACTATCCCCATACTCTTCTTTTTAAGTATATGCCACAGTTATAAATTGAAAACCGATTAATTTTATGACAATTGTATGTGTCTCACAAATAACTAATTGAGAACCCCTCCTCGTTATTGGTGTAAGGAGCGTCAACAAATAACTATTTTTTTTAATCAACCTATCCTGTTATAATGGGAAAAGGATAATTACTGTTAGTAGATTTGACCCCTTTTAGAAGTAGAGTCGAACAACTCTAATTATTTTACCCTCTCTATGTTTCCAACAAATAACTAGTTGAAAACCTCCTCCCTTTCCTAGTTACGAGGAGCAGTAGCTTACTGGCTTTTCTTCGCCTCATAAAAAGCAGTTAGAATTACCCTCATTAATCTCTGTATGTACTCGCCTAGGGTATGCTGCAAGCTGGAAACTGGTTTTTTCGCTTCAAAAAAAAAAAAAAAGAAACTGGTTTTTTCTTTTTCTTTTCATCTAAGGCTCCATTTGGTTGGATGTAAAATATTTTCCTGAGAAAACATTTTACATGAAAAATGTTATTTTCCGTACAATTTTCTAGTGTTTGGATGACAATGTGAAAATCTTTTGAAAAATAGTTTTTTGATATTTTTTATTTTTTATATTGTTAATATGAATTAAATAGACTAATAACAATTATAATAATTGTTTGATAAGTAATTAGAGTTAAATAAATATTTGTTTGTTTATAATTAATCTTCGAAATAATATAATGGTAAAACATACATAACTATAATCATATTATTGTGGAGCCCAAGATTATGAAAAAAAATTAGTTGATAAGAATTAAAAATAAAAATTAGTTTGGTAATTGAAGTTATAAAAGTAGGTGCTTAAGGTTTAATGTCACTCTTGAACTTTATGAAAAATAACTTACATTCATTAAGTATGTAAGTTATTTTTAGCCAAAGAAAGGAAAATTGGAAAATATTTTACACAGGAAAATATTTTCTGTTGTTTAGCACCAAGAAAACTTTTGAAAATATTTTTCAAGAAAATATTTTAATTGAAACAAACAGACCCTAAATCTTGCCTATTTTTCTTTTTTGGTTGTTGGATGGCCTTGAAGAGATTCATAGTTTCAGGTGCAAGCATTACTATTTGAGTATTTTCAGTTGTGAAAAATATTCCAATTGATGAAATGATTGCTGGAGTGAAGAGCTTTCAGCCCCAGACACAACACCTTCTCTCCCCCCCCCCCCCCCCCGGCCCCCAAACAAAAAAAAAAAAAACTAAAATTTAATGAACTTAAGGATTTTCTCTATGAAAAATTGTCGCTTCTTGAATGTTTTTTGTCATTCATCAATTTTAAAGATTGAAATGAATAATCTTGGCCTTCCATCCGATCTTGAATCTTTTTTGTCTTAATGAATTTTGCCCTTTTTTTTAATCAGTTGATTGTTGCGCTTATGTTTTATTTTTTTTTATTTATTTCATCATGACGTTAATGAATCAGAACTGACTCACTAAATTATTCGCTTTGAAGATTTTATGGTATCATTAAGGTTACATACTAATTATGCCTAAGAAACTACGAAATAATTTTCAAAAAAAAAAAAAGAAACTACGAAATAGGGAACCAGATATATACTTTTTAGCTATTGTATCATACCATAAATATTATAGAATTTTTTTATCCTCTCTTGGTTAATAGTTTTGTTATTCTTTCTGGGAACAGCCCCCTTTTTTTTTTTTTTTTTGGGGGGGGGGGGGGGGGGGGGGGGGTGGGGGAGGGGGGGAATAGCCTTGAGTGAGTTGGTGTTGGTTCCTCCGTGGTAGAACCGGGAAACCAGCCATGCTAAGTGTAATTTGTTAACCCATAAGGGATCTATGTGCGGTTATGATAACCACATGGGAGGTATGCGTAATTATTCCTTCACATTATCTTAGCAATTTTTTTTTTTTTTGAGTGTAAGCAGTGTTAATTTCAATATCTTACACCAATTTATTCCATTCTCGCATTGCCCCACTCTTTTATAAATTTGATCGATCATCAATGTACTTCTCAAATTTTCAATTTTCCTTAATTTAATACAATATGTCAAACAAACCCCTCAAACCCACTGAAAATCTAATTTTTTGTTGATTAGGGTACAACACCCAAGGTCTCCAAGTGCTTCATTTATGATTGTCAGATAACGCAACAGACCACATTAACGGTTTACAGTCGGATTGAATCAGATGTCAAAAGCCACGCTTTAACCAAGAAGGCAACAACGCATTCATTCGGCTTTTTGCTGATCACGGTTGCTACATCAATTTCATCAAAATACACACCATTGAAACTCAAATTACACTAAAAACTTGCCTTAGTCAACTTAAAGGGACTAAAGGAATGAAATCAAAATACCATGAAGTATTGGCGGGTGGTAAGAGCCTTAACCTACCGCTGCCCTGTTTCTGCCTTCCTAAAAAGAACTAGACAGAAACACACTTCATATGACCAAACTCATGAAAAAATGATTAAGAGCCACTTCAAAATAAGCCCTGCCCATTTTTTCTTTTTCTTTTTTTTGACATGGGAAAAAAATTACTAACTCTAATGACTCGCCTAAAATTAATTTACCAAGCTAATAATGACACTTCGAACATAGCAGAATTCTTGAATTCATCAGGTCTGTAGCTGAGTGGTTGCTTAGTTGAATTGGGCACCAGTGAAGGTTTGACCAAAGGACCAGCCAGCAGGTATTGCATTGTTGCAGACCACAGTGTGACCATCACTTGTGGTGACCTTGAATGAGATGCTTTGTCCATCAAGGAAAGAGTTGCTTTGCCAATTTTGACCCCAATTTCTTGACATTGGTTGCCAGTCACTCCTTGACCCTTTGATGGAAACAGCATGAACATCACCAGCACCCCCAACATTCGTAATTAGGACCAAGTTGAAGTAAGAGTGACCATTGATTGTAAATCTGATGCCTCCCTTCTTTTGGCAAGGTACCCTGGCGTAACAGATAACATTCATGTAATCAAAATCAAATCCTCTAACTACCATGAAAAGAACAAAGAAACCGAAAAGAGGCAATTGATTTACCTTCTATAAGACACTGGAACAATCCCGGCTCTGTATTGAGCAATATGCTGAAAAACAGGCTGGGAAAGGTCAAAATGATGTAGAGGCGGATTGCACCAACCTCCATTGTTATTTGGAAGTGCATTGTTAGGAGGACAGAAATTGGTAGCTGTGACAACAATAGAACCAGGGAGGCACCCTTTTGGATCATTGACGCATTTAATTTCAAAACAAGCCCCACAGCTCAACCCATTGTTGAAAAGTGCTGTGCTCAATGCAGCTGTGTTTGTACCATAACCTTGGCTATATAAGTTTCCATATCCACAAGCCCCTCCTACACCAAACCAAGAAAGACAAGATGCAATTAGTGAATAAATGACCATAATATAAGGTTTAAAGAAAAATATCAAAATTCTTACCCATTGTGCCAGAAGCATCACCACCTCCATAGAAAGTAGCACGAGCATCAGTCCATCCCTCATCGTATCCATGAACCAAAGGGAAGATAGAAAGACAGCTAATTGTGAGAAAAACAACAAACTCCATATTCCTGCACAAGACATTGAAATAATAGTAGTTAGGCCCCATAATGATGTCTGAACATGAAAATTAAAAAAAAAAAAAAGAGGATTTTTTCATTAGAGTAACCTTGATGTATGCCTATATGTTAATGAAATAAGAGAGGAGGTTGGAAGAGTTTGTGAGGAAAATTGTGCAGGGGAGAGGTGGAAATATATAGATAGATGCTTTGCTTGGAGGTACAAAATGGGCATTGCATGGCTAACATCACAGTCATCCTCTTTTTTTTTTTTTTTTTTTCCATTTTCGGTTTTCTTTTTCTTTGGCTGAATAAAACCGAACTCCTCAGTCTTTACTTCTTGGACCGTGGGGACTCAAAAATTGCCAGTTGCCAGCGGTTATTTCTGTTTGTATCCTCAGTATTTTTATTTTCACTTGCAAGTTGCAACCACGTGGTTTCCAAGCTTTTTGTTGCTGTCTGATTATTCAGTTAGTATATTTTGGGAGTATTAAAAATTCAGTGGGATGGCATATGACATTAGGTTACAAAAAGAGTCTAATACATGCCCTCTCAATGCAATTTTGGTTTCGATCATATGGCATTAATTCATCATTTGGTGATCGATTACCTACAAAAGAACACTCGTTTATGTCAACAGCAAAAAACTAGGAGATTTTTAGATGGATTGGATTCACAGCCTACTTGTAGATCTCGTAGTTTAAAAGAATGCCACATAAGCATAATGATACATGTTGACATAATAAAGTGATGTAAAGATGCTTGTATGACTATATTTTAAACCACAAAGTTCACGGATAGAGTCGTGGACCGGGTTCATTTAAGAATTTTTTTGCAAAAAATTGGATACACTTACAAATAATGCATGCACCTACGTTGGGAGCTTTTTAGGTGAATTAGATCCACGGCCTCACCTATAGACTTTGTGTCTTAACAAAACGCCAAGCAAGCAAAATAATGTATATTGATGTAAGAAAATGATATTAAAATATTTATATGATTTTATTTTAAACCACAAAATTCACCAATGGGACCTTTGACTAAGTACATTTAAGAATTTTCCGCCCATGTTAATAAAATACTTTATAGTTTCTTCTTTATCCTTTACAATATTCAAACGCTTATCATTTTCTCAAGAAATATGTTAAACCTATTCACAAAACCTACTTTTGATCATATATCACTATATAATTAAGACAAAAATATAAAATAATAATTTTTTTCTTTTTTTGCATCACTAATCAAACTGCCGTGTACACATTGTGTAAAAGTTTTATTGTGGACAAATATTTAATAAACTGATGGGCGTTTGGTTCCTGTTCTGGGTGTTACTTTCTCGGGGGCTTGTATTAAATGAGTTGGTTGGAACTTGGAATTACCATTCAATAGTGAATGCCCGAATGACCTCTGCTTCCACAGAAGAGAAAGAAAGACAGAAATTGAATTTAGCCGAGTCTCACCGACCAAATCCTCACTCTAGTACTCGTATCGATAGTACTACAATGGTAGCAGATTGAGCCGATTATTGAGACCTCATCGAGTGTGAAATCGAAAATGACATTAATTGCAATAGCAGTAGCAAATAGACTCATTTATTTCTGCAAGAGAAATCTGTGGGACTCTTGTCAATCACTTTCCTCTCTGTTGCACCTCTAAATAGCTCCAGTGCTATATAAACAAGTCACATAGAGAAGATATCCTTTAAAATTGTAAGGCAAGGGAAGGAAATCAGCACATGGGTGATGTATGGGATGACTAATCAATGATAAGAGAGCTGTCATAGTTGTGTAACAAGTTGGAAGAGGAACCCAAGAATAGCTGCTCTTTTTCTATTTCATTTATTTTCTTTTTTGTTTTGCGATCGAAATTGGTGTATATCCTTGGTTGTCAAACTCGAGTAATTTGAATTAGAATGTAAAAAAATAATCAAGATCAATCTCATTCTAGTTACTTACCAATTTCAAAATTATCAAGATCGGTCTCATGCTTGCTTACTGAATCCAATTAACCAAGTGAGAACACAACAATCACGACGAGATAAGTGAAAATTTTTTGTGGTTAGAGTCGAACCTTAACTGTGGAATTTAATCAAGTTGGCCTTCGTCAAAAGGGCCAGTTGCAGGCAAGAATAGGCTGCAATTGAGCGCTTTTGTTATAAATTGCACTCAGCTCTAATTTATTGCTCAGACTCACTGTATTATACACTGATTTTGAATATCAACTTCGATTCTCTTTCATTTCCAAAAAGGCTGCCACCTTAGCCTTTGGTGCATGGCATGTGATGATTTTGAATATCAAATCCCAAAAGGCAAAAGAAAGAATTGAAAACACAAATATATTATATCTTCACAATGATAGATGAGTGGTCATGTATTCCCGAATGAGCGGCATAACATCCCATACCTTCAACTTGAGCTGCCGCCTCTGCCCCTCCTTGCTGCTTTACTGCCTAGTATCTTTTTGGTTATCTTCAGCAGGGCTCTTTCTTTCCCTTTTTATTTTTAAATTTTATTTTACAATGCTTAAAGAATTCAATTTAGCTTAAAATCTTGAGCTTCTAGGTGAAGAAGACAAAAGTTCAGCGAAAATCTTTTGTGGGGAAAAGCTAGCTAGCTATGTCGTTTTGCTACCAGAAACACAACTTGGGAATGGTTTTATGGGATCACACGTAGCCTGTGCCTATGTTATCAACTTTGTCTTTGTGCTACCAAACGTGTTCGGCCTTATATTACTTTCACAAAAATCCGAAAACGACCGATAAAAGGAACCGTGTTCTTATTGACCACGACAAATCAGCAGATAGCATCATTTGGGACTGAATCAATCGATCTTTGTTTGAGTTGTTTTGAGGTTTCAAGTGGGTAAGACGATCTGCTTGATAACTTTTGCAAGACAATGGTGTTCTCCTTAGTAATCCCATGGCACCGTTATGAAGGAAAGGTTATTCTATTTTAAGGTTAGGTAGACAATGGATGGCTTACATTTAGCGTTGGAGAAAAACCTATTCACTAGTTTATTCATAAATTTATTCATTAAATGTGCTTCTTAATGAAGGAGAGACTGTTGAACAACGAAATTCAAATCCAGGTAGTAATATGTTAGTCTTAGGAACTAAGCCAAACCACGTTAAATATGTTGGGTTCATAGTAGTTATATTAGTGTATTACCTACGGATAGGGGAGAAAAAGTTTAGATCGTATCAAACCAATAAATGAAACTAACATTTTTTTTAGGGTTATATTGGTCCCTCACATTATCACAAAAAAGTTTTTCAGTCCCTAACATTTAAAGTAGTTAAATCAGTCCCTAATATATCAAAAGTATATTCTGATTGGTCCCAATGATCATTTTTGCTCAGTTTTCTAGCAACATCAGGGACCAATTTGGCAAATTTTTCTCTAAAAATTAAGCAAAAATGATCACTAGGACTAATCAGAATACACTTTTGATATAGTAGGGACTGATTTGTTGATTTTAAATGTTAGGGACTAAAAAAGTTTTCTATGATAATGTGAGGGACCAATTTGGCAAAATTTTTTTTTATTTCGTTAACAAAACAGTTAATTTTACTTTATTTTTTAACATTGGCCAGTTTCACTTTGTTCTAAACTTAGACACTTTAAACCCAAAATTAACGATCAATTATTCTACTACAAACGCACGAGAGCACAACTTTATCCTTAAGGGGCAAATTTTAGTGGTGTTTGTACAAAATTGACCGAATTAAGAAAAGGGAAAAAAAAATCCTACTTAGTCACTTGAATAAAAGTAAAAATACAGATAAATAATTTGTCTAGCGGTGCAATGTGATCAAGATTTTAATTAAGGACCACCAAAAGAATAGAGTTGCTTCATTACTTACTATGGTAACATAATGCGTCATAATACAGTGATGGAAACTAGGAATGGACAACAAAATCAAAAAAATAAAAGGAAAAAACGAAAAAGTCAGCCCATTCTAAACAAAAAATTGAAAACAACTGAATTGAATTTTGAAAACCATTTTGTTAACTGTATCTCATCTACAAGAGAAGTTCTAGATCCAATTGTCAATTTTTAGAAATCATAGTTGGCAGGAACAGGCCACAAATATGTCCTAAAGACTAACATCTATAAATATTATAGAGAAGACAATAACTATTACGTTGTTACATACTTATGTCTAATATTTTTTAAAAACCTAAATACCATACTTACTTTTCTTCTAAATTTGTATTTTGATTTGTACATCACCTATGTTTTTATGCTTTCAATACCATACATTTCTTATACTTACTATACTTTCTGTTGCAAATTATTTAGAAGCTACAGATAGATTTTTTTTTTTCAATTTGAGCTTGCATTTATATTGTATTTTTTTCTATCCATTTTGGTAAAATTTGGTAAATTAACTTAACATTATACGATTCCAATTACTTTATTACTCATAGTAATATAACTGCTGACTTTTGATTTAACCAAAAAAAAAGATGAAAAATGAATAATTGGCCAGTTAGAATTTAGACTACCAATTACATAACATATCAATCAACTTTTTTCTTTTCTCTCTTGTTCCTTATAAAACAATGTACACTTTTTTTTGTCCCTTTTTTTCTTTTTGTTAAACGAAACATTTTCATTTCGAATAGGACCTTGGGACCAACTCAGATGACCTTGGAAAAAGGTGATTTCTGTTTCAACAATTCCCCATGGTACCGCGACTACCGTTGAAAGCCGTTCCCGATCTAAATTCTAAACATAAGAAAAGAATATTATAAATGGATTACGTTCATTTTT
Source organism: Mitragyna speciosa (assembly GCA_024721245.1). Lineage (NCBI taxonomy): Eukaryota > Viridiplantae > Streptophyta > Magnoliopsida > Gentianales > Rubiaceae > Mitragyna > Mitragyna speciosa. The sequence continues at coordinate 21,849,889 of CM045566.1, read as the reverse complement.
TTTTTTGAATAAATTTTACATTATTATAATGGAACAAGGAAATTAATGTTGATGGAATTCAAACCTTTGACTTTTAGGGTGAAGTAATAGAATTCTAACCACTCGACTCTCTATTTGTTTTTAACTACGTGCATTGTGAATGTACTAAAATCAATAATTTATCGTCACGTGATAATAATAGTCACACTTTATGTTATTTAGTAATATATTATTAGTTTTACTATATCATGTGATGCACATAATACACTTAATATTTACTCAATAAAATCTTTGTTTTTTTTATAATTAATTTTAAGAAGAGGAGCGGAAGGAAGAGTGAAGAGAACACTAAGATTCAAATTCATGTTTTAATTACTGAACTACATACGATTCGCATGATTTAATAAAGATGGTCCTAAGTTTTGCATGGACCCTAGGAAAAGAAAGAGCCTTTCAGTCCTCTTTTGACCAAATTTGTCAATTAATTATCTTCACCTGACCTCCATGCAATTTTTCCAAGTACTGTAATTTTTTTTTTTGTTTACACATTGCCTATATACACTATAACATGATTTGATTTTATTGGCCTTCGGACCTTCCGGTTTTATCAGAGTCAGATGCTTTATGTAAAGTCTTGAAGCAATCTTCGTCATATATTTCAGCAAAGAATAATCACACAAGTGAAGGAAATTCAGGAAACTAATGCATCCAGGTGACTATATCCCAATATGTTAACTTTGTCTTTGATTATTAAAATAGAAAGCGGATATAACTTTGCCATTAAAGATTCTCATCCTTATCAAAGACCTGGCCAATCAATGAAAATAGGACAAAAGAAGTGATATAGGATGGAAAAAGAAGATGCTTGGTTAACGAGACAAGAAAACAGGTAATATAATGAATTACAAAATTGAAGGTGTGTTTGATTATATAATTTTTAATAAATATTATTTTTTCAATGCGTCGTTCAACTACTTTGTTCTCAAAAATATTATTTACTCAAAAAATTTACCAAAAATTTTTTCTTAAAAAGCTTCTAAAATTCGTAATCCGCATAGTCTCTAAACGTCTTACTACTGGGAAGTCTTGTTGCATTTTACCTTTAGCTGCCCTTCTATCAACATCAAAGTAAACATCTAATTATCACTCCCACATCAAGGAATCGAGATGGGCACTCTTTGTGAATTACCTCATCAAAGCCATTCAATAACTAACAACCAAAAGTGCACTCTTTCATCAATCGTGCCCCATACTTGATAATTATTCTGCCGCCAAAATTGAAATTTATACAACACTTTTTGCTTGTTTAGACAACGACTACAATTGTGGTTTATATCGTAAACAACTTACCTATTCTTAGGGTTGTTCTCAATAGATTCTGATAAATTGATTTTATAAAAGATTTAAAAATTATTTGCTCCTTATTTTAGTTTAAAAAATTAAAAAATATAGTAAAAAAATAATTAAAAATATTGTAAAATAGATTTTTAAAAAATAAGAAACTAAAATCAGGTAGAAAAAAGTTATTTAGAAGAGGCCTGTAGATCAATTCTCATCCTTATCCTTTAAGGCCAAATTTATCACTTTTAAAAGGTAATTTCTCTCTTTTCTTTCAAAGAAAAAAAACACCACAATAGGAAGTAATTTCTTATCAGAATAGTGGTGAAAGGTACTTGCTGAACTTTAAAATTGAAGTCGTAAAGAAAAGTTAGCATGGTAAGATGTCACTTTTCTCTTTTTAATTTGGGAAGCATTTGCTTCCTTTCATTTCGCATCACTGGATGCAACAACTTCCAGCTTAATGTGAGCATGCGCATACAAAGTTTTTTAGGTTTCTCCTATATTTTCAAGTCTAAACCATAAAATCTCAACAAAAAAAAAAAAACATAATTTTTTAGTTTCTCCTTTTTTTTCTTATTTCTTTTTTGACATTTGAGAATTTTAATCTTAGCCATATAAAATAGGGTTAATAACACTTTGCCCCCTGAACTTAGGGGGTAGTCACACTTTACCCCCCTCAACTTTAAATATATACACTTTGCCCCCAAGACTAGTCAAAGTTAGGAATTCAAAAAAAAAAAGTGAGTGTTATGACATTATTGCCCTTTTATTAATGAATACATTTATAACTTAATATCATTTCTTTTCATTTTTAAAAGATTTATATATTCTCTATCGTATTAATTATATAAAATATCAAACTAAAAAATTTAAAGAAAGTTAATATTTAGTTTATATCTTTGAAATTTTCCTCTTAAATTAATATTTACTTCTATATATGTTTTGTTTAATTTATTATACTTTAAGTCAAACAAAACCGATAAATAACACGACACTAAAATAAATTTAATTGTCAAATTTTGTATAAAAATGGTAATACCAAACTCATTTATTTAAACTAAATTTTTATTATTTTAAATTATTTAAACTTTTGGACTAATATCATAGTCATTTTTATATTTATCAAATTAGTCCAATATGAAATTTTTAATCAAAGAATATTTTGGGAAAAAAGAACAGTTAGCCCATTATACAGTACTAGGGCAAATAAGAATAAATAAGTCAAAAAATATATATATAACATTTAGTCCAAAACAATAAAAAATAAGAAATTCTTTAATTAAGAATTTCATATTGGAATAATTTGATAAATATAAAAATGACAATAATATTAGTCTAAAAGTTTAAATAAATTAAAATGATAAAAAATTACTTTAAATAAATGAGTTTGGTATTACCTTTTTATATAAATTTTGGTAATTGAATTTATCTTTTATTGTCGTGCTTTTTATCAATTCTGTTTAACTTAAAGTCTAATAAATTAAAAATAACATATATAGAAGTAAATATTGATACAAGAGAAAATTTTTTAAAGATGTAAATTAAATATTAACTTTCTTTAAATTTTTTAGTTTGATATTTTTATATAATTTATATGATAGTGAAGAAATAAATCTTTTAAAAATAAAAAGAAATGATATAAAGTTATAAATATATTAATTAATAAAAGGGCAATAATGTCATAACACTCACTTTTTTTTTTAAATTATTAACTTTGACTAGCCTTTGGGGGGCAAAGTGTATATATTTAAAGTTGAGGGGGGCAAAGTGTGACTACCCACTAAGTTCAGGGGGGCAAAGTGTTATTAACCCTATAAAATATCACAATCTCCAACATTGTGAATTCTTGGAGAGAATAATAATTATTATTCAACCATCTTCTATCCTTTCTTTCTTGTAGCATATATTCTGTGAGATAAGAGCATATTGAAATGTGAACCGGTCAATTTTGCAAATCAAGGAAAAAAATAAAAATCTAAACTTTCATACTTCATGGATGTGTTCAACTTGGAGAGGAATTTGTCTTGGTTCATTTAAAAAGTTCCCCGTCACATACATAAATTTTGATATATCGAGTAGTAATCGGTGTTATATTATTACTAATACGATAGTTAGAATATATACAGTCATCCAATCAAACTGATTTTAAGTGAATAATTTTGATAAATACCCCGGCCACATGCGCTAATCTACGCAAGAAAATGTACTGCAAATGCAGCAAAATGTGAGGCAGAAGTTCATTAACTTCACAAATATATCAATTGACATTTCAGGGCATGTACATCTTTCTTCCAAAATTTAATAAGAAAGAAAATTATCGCTCAAAATCCGTGAAAGTGCTACCAGATTCAGTGAATTTTACTGACACAACCGAAGAATGGACGGAAAAGTATATAATACACCACGTGCATTGTCACGTGGTGTACTAGAATTAATAATTTATCGTCATGTGGCAATGGTGGGTCATACCTTGTATTATTTGACGATGTGTGATTGATTCTAGTGCACCACGTGACACGTCACGTGGCGCGTGGTGCACGCAATACTTACTCAGAATGGACTGCTTTGACAACAACTTGCTTTATTCATCTATGGTTAGTCACTACTGACCCCTAACGTACTTTAGTAAACGAGGCGATATTGTTGACCCATAATTATGATGAAGAAAAGGGCCAAGTTTTAACAACTTAATGCTTTAATAAAAATAAATAAATAAAAAAACGGTATTGCAAGCTTAGTTGTCCTTATTTGGGATGCTTTCCTACCGGTTTTACATCTAGTTTTGTAAAGGCCATATTAACTTTGGCCAGACATGGACAATCAACACGATAAAAATGTTGGAAAAACATAGTAGTTCAACGGAAAATTGATGCAATCATTTGTAAATGTTTTCTTTATATATATATATATATATATATAGATATATATAATTAGATAGCTGAAAATTGAGGAGCACGCTTTAAGACTATCCTAGCACTTGATTTTAAGTCCGGTATCACTTTTTCGTGATAGGATAAATTTTTTTCACCAGGGTATCTATAATTTAGCGGAGGGTAGTACTGTTCTACTAATGAATTCTTTTTTGGGTATTATATTTTGTGCTCTTAGGGCACAAAATAATAAAAAAATGAAATCTACTCAAAAAGTGTATGCGTCACAAGTGCTTGTACATACATTTAGCATAAACTTTTAGGAAAATTGCTATGGTAATGAAGAATTATCAAAATAATATTAGGTTATTATAGAGTAGTAAATTTTAGTTGAAATTTACTACTTTTCTACAACTAATTTTTTTTTAGTTGAATTTAGTGACTTCTTAACAATGTCCTTCGAAGAGTAGCGTATTTGTATTTGCACGTGATGCATTACTTCACATATTTGCCAAGTATTTCAAACCTTCTTAAAGGTATTACTAGAGGTGGGAAAAGTTCTCAAGATACAATGGTTACCATGCCCAAATTTAATTAGGGCAAATGGGTATCAAAAATATGAAATTAGGTCTAGTTGAGAGTATGCCCAACAATACCCATCCAAATATGAGTACAATTAGGATTTATTTGGGATTGTCAAGGGTTTGATAGCCAATTTTTGTTAAATATTATTTAAAAGACTCAAAATAGCAAGTTTAAATATTTGATAGCCAAGATGTAAATGACTCAAACTTGAAAGTATAACCAATAATTTATTTATTTTACTATCAAAAGGAATTATTATTGAGTATTTGGCCTGTATCAAAATAGGTATAACCTATTTTATCCCGCCCATACTGATTTCATGACCAATATAGGACTGCTTAGGTATAAATCATATTTTACAATCCCAATTAAAATCCCTCATCTCGACCATTTGTCATCTCTAGGTATTATATTATAATTTCATAATTTCAAATTAAGATGTAAATAAAAAGTTATTGCCATAACAAGTTATTAGGCAATATAAATTTTCACTGCAAGTTCCAGACATCTCCGAGAACATAGAACCAGGGGCCATCGTGCCCTACAGCAAGAGCAAGCCCACTGATTTGTGCAACGACGAACTGATACCAAGGACAAAATGGTTTTTGACAGACATCTTCAATATACGAATACGAGAGTACTGTAACAAAGATGGTAATACACGGAATTAATAGTTTGGATCAACCTTGATTTACGGATGAGTGTCTACTGATCAAAGCATGATCCCAGACAAGACTTGCATCTTTAGAGCAGGCGCCACTGATTAAAGGCCTCTTGTGCTGGTGCTTTTCAATGCAAAATGCACCAACCAAATTTGTAGTCCTAAAAAGTTGGCCAACTCCTTTAACCACAGCCATACAAGGTATTAATTTACAAAGAATATTAAGGATGCTTGGCAAATTTTAAAGATAACATTACGTCAAAAATTAAATTAGTACTCTTGAACTTTATCATGAAGCTTTAGAACTATTTCATGATGCGGCATGTTTGTTCTTATTCTTTATTTCACAAGATGGACAGTTATTTTTCTGGTTTATTTCTTTTTTTGCTCAATTTTTTTATTTTATTTTTGAGAAAGCATATTCTATTACAAGGGGATTTTGAGAAAGGGAAAATGGTAAGATTCGAACTCTCGACTGCTAGACAGGAGTCATAAAGCTCTAACACTTGACCATTGTTCGTTCCTAATTTTGTATTCTTGAATCATAAGAGAATAATCAAACAGATATTTGTGTCTTGTAAAAGCCTTTTTTTTTAACCCCTCGTTGTTGCATCAAGTACACTCCATATCATGACACAGCATTAAATAATGTTAAAATTCCACACAGATCTATGTATGGTACTATCTAATATATAACTATATAATTTTAAAGATCATACCTTGATATCATTCAAACATAACATCCCTAATGTTTAATTTGCCTCACTATAATTAATTATATATTTGTAATGAGGAAAAGTAAAAGGGAAAAAAATAAAAAAGAGGATTTAGAGAGTTGAGCTAAGTACCATAGGCAGCCAGTTAATATCCCAATGAGCTTTTTTTTTTTTTTTTTAAAGAAATCATATACTACTAGAAAAGGGGTTTTGGAGAAAGGGCATGGTAAGATTTGATTCTCGACCACTAGAGAGAAACTATAAAGCTCTAATCGCTTAACTCACTATCCGTTCCTCCTAACGAGCTTTGTTGTATTTAAGGCTATACTACACATTTGGATATGGGAGTGTTATTCAATTAGCACAAAACAAAAAAGAAAAAAAATTATTTGGGAGTTATTTTTTTTTTTAATTAATACTGTAGTATCTGATTTTGGACCAACTATAAGAGTTATTTCTTATTCTAATAATATTGGGGTGATGATTGAGCGTCTTGGGCCAAGGAGTTTCAAAATGATAAAAATTGATTTTTCCCTAAGCGGCGTACAAGACCCAACCGTTTGTGGGGTTCCAAGATGGGCATAGAAACAAACAGCTTTGTTATTTTAATAGGTATCTCTGACTCTCAGGCCCAACCTCAACCACAGATTAGCCGAATGTTCTAGTTCGCTTGAATCCTTCTGGACATTGCCCAAGTACCAACCCCAGACTGCCATTTGTTTTGGCGTAATTTAGCATATACAAGTTCGTGAACTTTTACCAAAGGTCCCATTTAGGCCTTCCAACTTTTGATGTCGTCAAGCAACATATGCATATATGCAATATACTTCCACCACTGGGTAGGAATTGGATTGTGTTTTATCGAATATAGAGAGTAGCAATTGGAGTTTTAGTTTTAGACTTTAGCAGATTTGACACTTCAAGTTGAGAGCTTGGTATGTTATAGGGCTAAAATGTTATAATGGTACGGCTATAAAGAAGCTACTTTCTAAACTTTTAATAATGAAATTGATCATCTTTTTCAATTTACATGAGATGCAACTTTACAAATTTCACTTGGAGAATTGTTATTAACACTCCCATATTTGTTAATGATATTTTCATTAGCTATTTTAATCACGTAAAAAAATATAAATACCCCTACTTTTAATTGCAATTACAATCACCCATTTCTCCATATTATACTTTTAATTAACATAAGGTAATATTTATCTTTTAATATAATTGAAAATTTTGAGTGCTATTAACAAATTTTGGAGTGCTAATATTAGCTCTTTCTTCCTCGTACTAATAAGAAAAAACTTTTATTTGTGGTAAACTTATAAAGAGTTATCGTTGGATTGCCTACTTAATAGCAATATAGCATCATTTTTCGCTTATTTTATGAACTATGTTAGATAGGCATCAAAAAGTAATCACAGGTTCATGTTGAGATGCATATTTATAATGTCAATTATGAAATCTTCTTTGCCCACAAAGTTCTTTGCCAACCTTCAATCTTTCACCATTGTTGTAGCTAGGACAAGAAAGTGGATTCCGATGATTAGACATACGGCATAACTAAGAGAGACAGGAAAATATTGATGTAAACACCAAATTTTGACACAAAATTTAATGTTCTAACACTGGGGGTAATTTTTTTTCCTTTTTCGGAGTCAAATTCCAATTTCATGGTTAAAATGGCAAAATCAGCAATTCTAGGGGTAAAACGGTAATTTCAGCATGAAAATACTTTTTTCACCCATTTTAGTTTTAAATTCATGCTTTATACTCTTATACATATTTCTAAAATTTTTTGTGTTTTTTCGAGGTCAACTACTATTTTTTGTATATTACTTCAGTTCATGGGCAAAATCATCACTTCACCTTGTGAATGCCTTTTTCACCCATTTTTTATTCCTAAATTCATATTTCACATTTTTAAGTATATTTGAAAATTTTTGATAATTTTTTCGGAGTTAAAAACTATTTTTTTAGTAAATAATGCGTTTAGGGATAAAATAGTAATTTTGACGCGTAAGCGCTTTTCGGCCCACATTTGTGTTCTAAATTCACATTTTTGCAACCTTAAGCTTTTCTTGAAATTTTATTCTTTATTTTTTGCATGTTAAAAAAGGAGAGTTGTGTTTTGCAAAATTTTGAAATTAATTATTGACAAAATAGTAATTAGGTTGGACCTTAAGGATAAGATTTGGGAAACCACTTAGATGTTTCCCTTTCCTTGGAGACCAAGAATAGAAAATTTTCCTAATAGTTTTCCAACCATTATAAAAGCCATTTTTTTATTTGGGAAAAAAATAGGGAGAAGTTAGTGAGTAAAAAAAGTTTAGATAAATAATTATACATTTTTACAACACACTACACTAAGAACACACACAAAACACTAATTAATCTTCATTCAAGAACACACACCTCATCAAGAATACACACAAAACACTAGGTAATCTTCATCCAAAAATACACACTTCACCAAGAATACACACAACACACACAGGCACACATTATACACGGTCAGATAAACACACACTAGTTTACTCTCAGATACTAATTTACACACACTCTCATGCACCAGTTTGCACATTTCACACATTTTTGTACACACTTCACATACACAATTCGCACATACACACAAACTGAACTAACACATGTTACACACAGTTCATAGAACACACAATATCAATCATCACCAGCCATTGTCAACCACCAAGGCAGCCATTGAAACAGCGTCATTAACCCTCAAAACCCACCACCATAAACCAAAAGCCATCACCCCAAATGACCCCTTCATCAGCCCAATTTCCCCATTGCACAACCATCACAACCACCCGAGAACAACCAACAAATACTGCCCTGCACCACCATCATCGATCTCAGCCTTCACCAATAACCCATCACACTACTATCCAATGACCTTAGATCCAATCATCACCACTACAGACTATCACCAACTGCCACCCATGGCCATGCGACCACCTTTACCAACCACACCGAAGTCCTCCATAGCACCAGTAGCCATCACGATGGCGAGGCCTCCACTGCCACTGATCATATAGCCACCACCTGCGCCACCATCAGAACTTCATCTCTCAGTCAAATAGGTCAATTGCTCAGCCCCTCTTTCATTTTGCTTTTTGCATAATTTTCAAACAATGAGTACTTTACGGATATTGTTGATGTTTATATGGGATTTGGAGTTTGAGATTTTAGGATTTAATATTGAGTGATTTGATTGAAGTTTTGGAGTTTTGGATCCTTGAAGCTGTCGGTTGAGAGAAATTTGAAGTTTGGAGGAGTTTTTGAGTTACGATGAAAAACAAATTATTAGGTTTGGGGATGAGAATTTGATTTGGGAAATTTTGGAAAAAGTTTTTTAGACATTTTGGTTGACAAAGACAACCAAACTGGGGTTTGGGGATTTTAGTTTAATTCTAAGATTTTATGTATGGATATTTGTTAAAGTTGATTTTATTAGGAAAAGATATTTATGTTTAACCCCTTATGGTTTCAGTTAGTGTTAACATGCCTTTGAAACTTTTTGTTTGTGGCATTCAAGTCTTTACTATTTGCACATTGGCCCTTAAATTTTGAGTTTCTTTTAATTAAATCCTCAAATTTGTAATTTTGTCCTTTTGAGCTTACTAGAATTCATTTTTGCTTGTTTAACTCGCTATAATTTATGATTTTGAACCACTAATTTGAGCGAAGTTGCAATTTTTGCCCCATTGGTTTGCTTCAATTAGAATTTTCCCTTTAGTTTGCTAAGATTTATATTTTATCCCAATTCATTGGCATTTACATTTTATTCTTTATTTATTTATATCATGATAACTTGACATGTTTATTTGTGTTGTTAGTATTAGTACTAGGTCTTCAAGGGGAAGCATTTCTACCATTTGTTAATTGTTTTTTTTTCGTGCTCCTATGTGTTTTCCTTTTATGTGTCTTTGTATGTGTATTTTATTTACTTTTTGAGCATTTGATATTTTCATGTTTATTTGTTTGAATTTTTAATTTTTAAATTTTAATTATTTTTAAGAATGTAATTGTCAGATATGTTTATTGTTCTAGCAAAAGATTTGTATTCAACTAGTCAATGTAATAGATAGATTATCTTTTTCTTAATTTTGAGAAATTGTGTAATTGGATAGAAAACGTTTAGTAAATTAGATAGGTTATTTTTTTATTTTCCCCTTAAATTGTAGATAGGACTTCCCAGTGTAATAGTTAGGGTTTGTGTGCATCTTCCTGCTTAGGTGTTTATTTGATTTTATCACTTTTTTAAGATTTTTACATCTAGATATTATGTTTATGTGTTACATGCTCCTATGTGCTCTTATATGATCTTATGTATTTATTTGCTTTTATTTATACTTTGTTTATTCCGTCACTAATACTTTGTTTATTCTATCACTACACTAATCCAATGCTAGTTATGGTTTTATTACTTCCTTACTAGTCCAACGCTAGTGAGAAATTTGTAAAAAATGAGCTAGCCCAACGCTAGACCCTTAGGTCCTTTTCGCGCTAGTCTCATTCCTTGTATGCATTTCATTTCACTTCATGCATACAAGGATAGTTTTTGCACCTCATATAGACATTTAGGGTAGATTGGTTATTTGTGTGTTTAGACTAGAATAGTCGCCCTCCTTACGCGAGAAATGGGCAAGTTTGGCCTTTTAGGTCTTAGCATACCGTTTGCCCCTCTGTAAGTAAGAAAGTTAGTCACAAGTCTTAGTCCACTGTACCCATTATGTTGCATCTTCTTTTTCGATCACTTGTATCTATACTATATTTTCCTTCTTTTTTTGCACCTTACTTGGCATTGCACTCATGACCCCTTCAAGGTGCTATTTTGGGTTTTACAATTAATGCGATAATCCCAATGAAATCTCGAAGGAATATTTAGTCTCTCTCAACATCCCATTAGCTCTAGAATTTGCATTCATATAGTCACATTCGAATGTGATAGAATTTGAGATTTATTGTAGAAAAATCTTGATTGAGCCTCGCAACTAACCTCAGTAAGGAAGAATGGGTGCCTTAGGTGCAAACATTTGTCTTCGTTTTTTTCAAATGTGACTTTCGGACTCTTTTCTCTCGTTTGTTAAAGACCTGGGGTCATAAAAAAGGTTTTTCAAACATTTTCTAAAAAAATTATTTTGCTTTGTTAAATTTTTTTTTGTGACTGGGTACGCTTAAACTCATTATCAAATAGCAACTCCATTTTGATAAAATCCTTTTTTCAAAATTTTTTGCTCAAGTTGTCACATTTTAAAGTATCGATCTTGTTTTGATTGTTTTCAAAAGTAAAAAAAAAAAATCATTTTTTTCTAAAAAAAATGCCTTTTCCACGAAAAAAAAAACTCGTTTTTCCCCTCACATTTCCAAAAGAAAACTTAAAACCCATATTTTCGGGGCGCGATAGTCAAGGGGATGAAAAAAGAGAGTTACAAAGAGAGGGGAATTTTAAAATTGAAGTTGTAAAAATAAGCTAACTTAGTAAGATGTCACCTTTCCTTTTTAATTCGTGATGCATTTGCTAGCTCCCCTTCAATTCGCATCATTTGATACCCCATGCATAGTATTTTGGGTTTCTATTTTATTTCTGAGTCTCAACCATAAAATCTTTCGGAATGTGGTCTTAAATGCATAATTTTTTTTAGGTTTCTTCTTTTTTCTTATTTCTTTTTTGACATTTGAGAATTTAATCTTAGCCATATAAAAAATCACAATCTCCGTGAACCGGTCAATGTTGCAACTGGAATATATTGGGGAAAATCCTCAAAAAAAAAAAAAAAAACATGTTGGGGAAAAGAACTTTATGGTAGTCAATAATCAAGGAAAAAAAATTAAAGATTAAACTTTCGTACTTCATGGATGTGTTCAACCTGGAGAGGAATTTGTCATGGTTCGTTTAAAAAGTTCCCGTCGCATACACTAATCTTAATGTATCGAGTAGTAATCAGTGTTATAGTATCACTAATATGATAGTTAGAATACATACATTCATCGTATCAAACTGATTTTAAGTGAATAATTTTGATAAATACCCCATCTACGTGCACTAATCTACGCAAGAATAATGTACTGCAAATGTATCAAAACTGTGAGACTGAAGTTCAAAAGTTCACAAAGATATTAATTAACATTTCAGGGCATGTACATCTTCCCTCCAAAAATTTAATAAGGAGCAAAATTACCTCTCAAATGCATGCATTGCCAATAACAGCGAGGCCTTGTTTAGGACAGTACTCAGTGACAGCATTCCTAGGTTCGGTGAATTTTACCAACAAAATAGAAGAATTGACAGTTTGTACAATAATTTGCTTTGTTTATATTAAACAATTTTCCATGGTTCGTCACTACTGATAACTAACATACTTGAATGGCTGGACAATATTCTTGACACATAATTATGATGAAGAGAAGGACAAGTATAAGAACTTAATGCAAGCTTATTTGTCCTTATTGGGATGCTCTTTTACTGATTTTGCATCTAGTTTTTGTAAAGGCCATATTAATCTTGGCTAGACAGACAATCAACATGATAAAAATGTTGGAAGAACATGGTAGTTCATTGGCAAATTGATGCAATGATTTGTAAATTTTTTTATGATTAAAACGCTGGGAATTGAGGAATACGCTCTAGGACTATCCTAGTCCGTGATTATCAAAATAAAAACTCATTCTAGGTTTTATAGATAAACCTATCTACGAAAAAATTTGGACCCTTTTATCAATGTAATTAACCAGCATATGCCTACATGGGGCAAGATTCTTAGATTATTATAAAAAAAAAAAAAGTCCACCAATTGTGCTGATTTCTGGGTGGAGTTTTCTAGATCTAACATCACCACACAAGTCGTGTGCAGTGACTGAATAATTTTTTTTTTTAATTTGCAGGGTTGGGGACTAACTCGCAAATACAAAAAAAAAATTTCCAAGGGCATCGCAAACAAGCTGAGCGGCGATACTAACATGAATTTAAAATGCTTCAAAAAAAAAAAAAGAATCTAAAAGGAAAAAAAGAACATATTTTTGAGTGTTGCTGCCACAAGTTGTGCAACGACACTCTTATTTGTTTTAAAAAAGTAATTCTGGGTGTCGCCGCACATATGTTATTTTTTTAAAATTTTCTTACACTAGGCGTTAATATAGCCGTTCTCTCCCTCTCTAATTCACTTTCCGAAGTCACTATCTCCCTCTCTCTAATTCACTTTCTTTCTGTACTCTTTATGTTTCTCTCATGCATTCTATTTCTCTCAAATCCTTTGCGGAGACAGTAATAGAGACATGAAGGTAGTACCAGTGGAACAGCATACGGGATCCACAAAGCATAATTTTGTTCCCAGTATTTTTCAACTACTTGTTTAAGTATTTTATAAATAAAAGTGTATTATAGTGATTGTTTAAATATTTTGTTAGATGTTAATAAATTGTAATTATTAAATATATGCTATTTATTGTTATTGTATTACATTAAAATTTTTATTTGCCATGAATAGCAGTAATGTAGTCATTTATATGATTTGTATTATTTGACATAAATAGTTATAACAATCATTTTAATTTATGATGTTTATTCACCATGAATAGCAGTAATGTAGCTATGTCGCGTTCGAAAAATCATAAAGTAAAAGGTGTACTAGTGGGGTCATTGACTGTTGCGTCCCAAAAAGGACAGTCCGGTCTAAGATCCCTTTTGAAAAGATAAAATTTTGAAAAATGGTGCGTGTGTGATAAAAATCGAGTTTGAGTGACAAAAGTGTATTTTAAGAAAAATAATATTTTAAAAGCAAAACAAGGCCGGGACTAAAAGTGCGACAGTTTTGGCCGAATGATTTTTAGAAAAAGGGTTTTATTTTGAAAAATAGAGTTGCCACGTGGTATGGAGTTAGGGTATACCAAGTCACCCGAAAAATTGTTTAACAAAAATAAAAATTAGAAAAATATTTTAAAACCCTTTTTCGACTCCGGTCTACGAAAAACGAGAGAAAAAGGTCCGGGAGTCACATTTGAAGAAAAGGAAGGCAAAGGCTTTCGCCTAAGGCACCCTTTCAACCTAGCCAAGGCTAGTTGCGAGGTTTAATCAAATTTTCCTAAATTAACCTAGGTTCTATCGTGTTTGGATGTATCTAAATGAATGCAAATCCTAAGTCTAAATGTGGGTATCGGGAGGGTCGGAATGTTCCGTCGAGGCTTGGTCGGAATTATCGCATTAATTGTGAAACCCAAGTCGAGACCTCGAGGGAGTCACGAGTTTTTATGCAAAATGAAATGCAAAAAGAAAAGAAAATAATAATATATAGTAAGTGAAGAAAGAAGGTGGGTATGCAACATGACGGGTACGGGTAACTAATATCTCGTGATTGAATGTTCCTACTCACGGAGGGGGGAACGGCCTGTACGCCACCGCTTCCCATGTGAGTAGACGATTGTTTCTAGTCGAATCACACAAATGTCCTAATTTCTAAGTGAGATACAACCTAAATGTTATGCATTTGAAGATGCGTTAAAATAAGTAAATAAATAATAGTAATAATAATAAAAATCATGCAGAATGGAAAGACAACTAAAGTGTGTGAAATGTAAAATGCACACGAATGCACTTAATACTAAAATGCCCTAAGGGTCTAGCATTGGATTAGCCCATTCTAAAAATTCCACTAGCGTTGGACTAGCGGGAAAGAAAGAAGCCACAACTAGCATTGGACTAGTGTAGTGATGGAATACCATAAATCATGAATTAAATATTAAAGCATGAATTAAAAAAAGTAACTTAAACATATAAAAACGTATAAGATCACATAGGAGCACATAACATATAAGCATAATATTCTAGATGCAAAAATCCTAAAGAAAGTGATAAAAGAAATAAACACGTAAGCACGCAAACACGTAGAAATACACAAGCCCTAACTATTACATCGGGGAATTTAGTGACAATTTTAGGGGAGAAATTAAAAGCGCTCTATCTATTACACTTTCTATCTAATTACACAATTTTTGCTAAAATATGAGAAAAATAATCTAAGTATTACATTGACTAGCTAAATACAAAAATATTACATTTTTATCAAAATACTAATAAAAAAATAATTAAATTTAAAATGAAATTGCATGAAAGAAATAAATATACAAAGAGCATACCAAATAGGAAATATGTGGATAAAATGCATAAAAATCACGTAAGGCACGTTGGAGCACATGAAAAGAAATTAATAAGAAATAGGGATACCTCTCGAAGACCCGGTACAAATACTACTCAAAATGAACAAACAAGTCAAGGCACCTCAGTATAATTAAATAAAACCTAAAATATACAACTATTGATGAATTTGAGATAAAAATGAATTCTAGCAACTAAGGGGCTAAAATAAAATTCAATAAAACTCAAGGGGTAAGACTAAAAAAAATCACATAAACCGGGGGGGGGCAAAAATGTAAATTTAAGCAAGTAAAAAGGGCACATAACTATAAATTTCAGCAACTAGTGGGCTTAATTGCAATTAATAAAGACTTAATTGAAAGAAATTGAAACTAGGGGAGATCAATTGAAAATCATGGGGGACTCAATTGTGTAAAATAAAATAATAATAATAATAAAATAAAACAAAATAAAAACTTAGGGACTAAGAAAAACTAATTAAAAGTCTAAGGACTAAAACATAAATAACTATCTATTAATAAAACCTAAAAATGCTTACTGAATCCAATAGTTAAATTTCTAGATTAAATCAGTTAACTGAACTAGCGAATTAGCCTAATTAACTACACCATCTGAGCTAATCTTTAAAACAAATCAAAAAATTGATTCAATTAAAAAGCTACTAATAAAAACAAAACAGAAAAACCCACCACCCAAACCTATTCTCTCTTCTAACCGACCCATTTCCTTTTCCTTTTCCTTTTCTTTCTTCTTTCTTCTTCTATTCCCTGATTTCTCCTTTTCTCTACTCTTCCGAGATTTTGTTCTTTCTTTTCTCTCCTTGTGAAACTCCCCTGCTCTTCTTCTTCTCTCCTTCTGTCCGTCTCTTTCCTCTTTCTCTCTCTCTCTCTCTCTCTCTCTCTCTCTCTCCTATTCTCGTTTTCCTATTCTTTCTCTCCTGCTCTCCTTCTCGTTCTCTCAACTTTTCTTTCCCACTTTCTCTCTGGTAGCCCCTCTTTTTTTTTTAGCTTTGTTCTCTCGTTACCCCCTCCCCTTTTCTTTTATTTCCCCAGTTCTTTCGTTCCCAGATTTGTAAATCTCTCTGTGTTCTCCAATCTGTCTCTCTCGCGTCCCTTTCTTCTCTCTCTCTCTCTCTCTCTCTCTCTCTCTCTCTCAATTTTCCTTTGAAACAGGGGAATCGCAGGTGTGTGGGGCTTGCGGCTGTGATGAACTGATTGGTGATTGTTGGTAGTCGTGGGTGTGTGGGCGTCGTGCAGATGACTGTGAGTGTGGTTGATTGAGAGTTTGTGATTGTGTGTGTTGTGAGATTGTGAATCCGAGTGTGCCTCTATTTGTGAGCTCTTTTGTCTGTGTGTGTGTGAGGGCGTAAAATGGTTTGTGTGAACTGTATGAAATGTGTGTTGTGCGTGCTACTATGTGTGAAGATGGTGATTATATATGCTTTGAGTGTGTGTTTCTGCGTGCGTGTATGTGTATGTGGTGTAGAGTATGTGTAAATTTGAGCATTGCTTGTGTGTGATTGATTGTGTGTATTCTGTGTGTGTTCCTGTGTGTTCTGTGTTTGGATGGCTTTATTTTGGTGCTGGATTTGCTCGTATGTGCAGGTTGGTGGCCATTTGTTTGGCCGTTTGGAGTTGAGATTTGGAATGGTTTTTGGTGGCTTTAGGTGCTATGATGGTGATCGATTGTGAGGAATGGGGGAGACAGGGGAGGGTGTGCATGCGTTTGACTGTCTAGGGGCTTTGAAACTGACTTAGGTTGTGGATAAGAGAGGGATTGACGAGGCAAGTTAGATTGGAGGTGCTGTTGGTTTGATTTTGTTTTGCAATTTTGGGGCTGGTGTTTATCGTTTGCAGGGAACTTGGAGATGGCTTTGGCGAGGGAATGGATTGTCTGATGACTGAGTAATAGGGCTGAGCAGTGGTGGTTTTTGTCAAGTAGAGGAATTAGCAAAGAGGAGATGTTTGGGATTTGGGATTTTTGGTTTGACAGGTTTATGGTGGCCGGCTTAGGTGTGGTTGTTCCGGTGCGAAATTGATGACTCATGACTGTTGATTGGGGCTGTGGAGTGCAGGAGTGATGGCCTGATGGCCTGATGATGGGGTGGTAGTTTTGCAGTAGTTGTTGAGTGATTTGGTGGTGAATTGAGGTGGAAAAGATGGAGATGTCACGTAGAATTGAGAGAGAGAGAGAGAGAGAGAAGAGAGATAACCAGTAACGTAAGAAGAATAACAATCCCAGAAAACAAACCCTCAAAAAAAAAACTAAAAGGAAAACCCAGTAATAAAAATAAAACAAGAACAAGAACAAGAACAAGTTAACAATCAAATTGCAATTTTAATAAATAGATACAATTAATTAGGTTTGGCCTAGAAAATAGAAGAAAAGAAGATAAATTAAAGATAAGAACTAACCTTTTTAAACGCTTGAAAATGATTTGATGAACAGTAATGAGATCTTGAGGTTGAAGACGATGAATAGTAACCAGAAAGAGAAACGGCAGCTTGGTGTGTTTTTTGTGGTGTGGAATGTGTGTTTTGATCTAAAAAATCACAAAAGAAGAAGTGTTTTAGGGTTTTTCCATTTTTCTCCTCTTTTTTTGCTAATTAGGGAGAGTATTTATAGGCCACTTGTCTTGTTGACCAAGAATACTGTAAAATAATGAGAATGCCACCGGTATTAAAAAAAATGCTAATCTTATTAAAAATATATATTTTTAAACCTAAAATTAAAAAATTAATATAAGAAATATGACAGTGATCCCTAAATTTTTAAAAGAATTTACATTAAATTTCAAGAATAAAAACTAAAGCTTAAATTTGACAGAAACGCGTTCGGGGTATCAAATGACGATTTTGCTCCTAGACAACGAAAATACACAAAAAAATAGCTATTAATATAAAAAAATTACCAAAAAATAAGAGTAAGCTCAAAACACTCAAAAAATGCATTTACAACTCAAAATTTGACAAAAAATGAATTTAAGCTGTAAAATGACGATTTTGCCCTTGGGCAATGAAAATTCGCAGAAAAATAGCTATTGACTCGAAAAATTACCAAAAATTAAAAATAATCTTAAAACACTGGAAAATGCCTTTTCAACTCAAAAATTTGACAAAAATGAATTTAATCTGTAAAATGACAATTTTGCCCTTGGGCAATGAAAATTTGCAGAAAAATAGCTATTGACCTAAAAAATTACCAAAAACTAAAAATAAGCTTAAAACACTGGAAAATACATTTTTGACTCAAAAATTTGACAAAAATGAATTTAATCTATAAAATGACAATTTTGCCCTTGGGCAATGAAAATTTGCAGAAAAATAGCTATTGACCTCAAAAAATTACCAAAAACTAAAAATAAGCTTAAAACACTGGAAAATACATTTTTGACTCAAAATTTGGTGAAAAATGAATTTAAACTGTAAAATGACGATTTTGCCCTTAGCTGGTACAAAAATAAAAAATACCAATTAAATCCAGAACAATCATAAGAAATTAACAAATTCACATAAAAGTAAAAATATGAATTTAAAGCCTCCAAAAATTGATAGAAAAATATTTACAAATAAAATTACTATTTTGCCCCCCAATTTATTTGAAAAATTAAAAATTAAAATTTGTAACAAAAAGTGCAAATATACCTCCCCCAGTGTTTGAAAATAAATAGTGTGTTAAAATTTGGTGTCTACAAGCTAGTTATAAGATTTGTATCATTTGACATAAATAGTTAATATATGTTTAATATGTGTTTTATGTGATTGTTTTGTTTTACTAATTTTTGAGAATTTGCTAATTTCGTGTTATTTGTTGGTTTAATTTTAACTTCATAATTTTTTTAGAAAATGTAATAATTAGATATTTTGTTCTTATTTAGGCAATAATTTGTATTTAATTAATCATTGTAATAGACTGGTTTTATTTTATTTATCAAAATTTGCATTTAGTTGAGCAAGTGTAATAGATAGGTTAGATAAGGCGTTTCAATTTTATTTTTCCCCTTTTATATTATAGTAGGTCTTTCCGATGTAATTGTTAGGCTTTGTGTAATATGAGTTTTTATGTGTTTGTGATTTTTAATTGCTTTCCTTAGGACTATTGCATTAAGATATTATGTTTATGTGTTATGTGCTCTTATGTGCTCTACATGCTCTGACGTGTTTATTTATTTTTATTTCTTTTTTATTTATGCTTATTTGTGATATTGCCACACTAATCCAATGCTAATTGTGGTTTTCTTTTCGTGCCCTCGCTAGTCCAACGCTAGTAAGGATCTGTAGAAGTGGGTTAGTCCAACACTAGACTCTTAGGCCCCCTTATGTGTTGTCACATTTGTATGCTCTCCATCACATTTACGTGCATTTTTCTATTTTAGGATTTTTCTTTCATTTGCATGATATTTTTTCCTTATATCATCCATTTTCTCCTAAATATATAATGCATGACATTTAGATTGCATTTCATATAGAATTTTAGGATAGATAGGTCATTTGCTTGTCTGAGTTAGGAAGAGTCACCCTTTGAACAAGGAAAACGGGCAAGTTTGGCCCTCTTGGTCTTAGCATGCCGTTCACCTCTTTATACGAAAAAATATCATGTCACGTGTCTAGTTTCCCATACCTATTATGTTGCATTCCCTTTCTTTGATCACTTAAATCTATATGTGTATTTCATTTTTGCATTTCACTTTGCATACTCGTAACTCTTTCGAGATCTTATTTTGGGTTACGCAATTAATGCATTATTTCCAATTAAACCTCAAAGGGACATTTTGTCCCGTTCGATATCCCTTTTTAGGTCTAGGTTTGCGTTCATGTAGATACATCCAAATGTGATACGTTTCAGGGTTACATTAGGAAAACTTTGACTATACCTCGCAACTAGTTTCAGCTAGGTTGAAAGGATGCCTTAGGCGAGAGCCTTTGCCTTCTCTTTCTTCAACTGTGACTCTCAAACTCGTTTTCTCTTGTTTTCAAAGACCTGGAGTCGCCTGAAAGGGGTTTTCTCACTGTTCTCACTTTTTCCTAAAAATGTTTTCTAAAAAGATTTTGTTATTTTTTTTCTTACTTTTTCCGCTAAATTGTTTTTTCTAGTGACTTGTACACCAAAACTCAATATTAAGTGGTGACTTTATTTTTACATAAAACTTTTTTTAGACTCTATTTTCGGGCCCAAATTGTCACATTTTCAAAGTCCCATTTTCAAGGTCCCATTTTAGGCCATTTTTCTTTTGTTTTCAAATAAAATCAATTTGCAAAAACCACACTCTTTTCTACACTCGCTTTTTCCTTCTTTGAAAAATAGGGTGCGATAAGTTGTTGCTTGTATTTGATTTGTCTTCTAAGTGCTTGCCCTCTTTTTCCGGGGCCAGCCATCTAAAACCAACAAACATGAACCAAAAAAGTCATAACAAAATCACTACAATGTAAATATGGTATTTTTATCTACTATAATCAACAAATCCAATCAAATAAGATGACAAATGCATGTTGGACAATTAATTAACTACGATTAGGTATAGCACATTTATTAACTTCAAGTATTGAATCAATGTAACTTAGTTCGAATCAGTGTCATTGTCACCGAGAACAGTTCAGAT
The DNA here is from genome assembly GCA_024721245.1 of Mitragyna speciosa. Taxonomy (NCBI): domain Eukaryota; kingdom Viridiplantae; phylum Streptophyta; class Magnoliopsida; order Gentianales; family Rubiaceae; genus Mitragyna; species Mitragyna speciosa. The sequence continues at coordinate 21,828,969 of CM045566.1, read as the reverse complement.
CTTGGGTGCCAGTTTTTTCAATGCCACCCCAATACCATTCACTAGGGACTGCCACTTTGCATTCATACTAGGATAGTTATCCAATTTATCTCAAGTGTGATAAGTGTGAATGTAAGGTGGCAGTCCCTGATGAATGCAGGGTGGCACTGGAAAAACTAGCACTGAGGATCTGAATTGCACTGAGAATATCCTCATCCTCTTCATTATGACAACCATCATACTCATCCAGTTCTTCTTCATCATTAATGAAGTCTTCATCAACTAGCTTATTGCTGATTTTTTATTGGTCAGCATGAATAATTGATGAAGGTACATATTTTAATGGATTGCTCTCTTCTCTTGCAAATGGCGGGGGGTTATCAAGGTCTATTATAATAGAGAATTCTCCTTATGCTTGCTCTTGATACATCTCCTCAACTACTGGCTCTTTGTCTAAATGTTCAGGAACATCGTAATAGTTTCGTGAACTGAATCTTTCAACTATGAACCAATTTCTACCTAATTTCAAGTCTTGAACATAAAACACTTGTTTTCCACATGTTGAGGAAGGACATAGGGCTGGTCTTGATATCACCTCCATGAAATTGACACTTGTGTTACCCACTCTTTGTATATTGCATGCCGGAACTATCATCTATCTTCCACCAATTGCATTTAAATATGAGAACTTTTTTCTTCCCAAGCCAGTACCTCACTTCCAGAATTTCTTTGATGAAACCATCAAAATCAATAATATTATTACCATGCTTGCCTTTCACCACAGCACCACTGTTTTGTGTTTTTCTCTCTCTTTCATGGTCTTCAGTATGAAACCGATACCCATTAACAACTTGTATGTGCTAACTCTATTGTCCAGACCTAATGCCAATAAGCAAAATTCATCATTGCAAGGCTGAGGACCATATAAGACCTGACAAAGAATAAATTATATTAACAAGAGATATTATATTAAACTATAGACATAAGAAATCTAGAATTTAAAACCATAATCACTCTATAGGTTCTTTGAACCATATAGAGAATTCCCTATCATGTCTTTGGTCCATATTTTTAGTGCTTTTTGCTTCTAATTTACATTTGTGTTCACAAAAAAAATTTTAAACCGAAATCACCATCATGTGTCAGTTAACACACAAAGCATAATTATATTAAAAGGTCAAAGTATTACTTTATGTAGTCTTCAAGCTCATCGCAATTATTTAGCAAAAAGTTGTGGACTTTTGCTAGTTTTGGATCGGGTAAATAACCCCATTTGGGCCCACCGAATGAACATCCAGTGCATGAAAATATTGACAAGTGGCCAAGGTTGTCAACTATTTCATTGTTACGCTCAGGCCTGTTGAATATTGTCTCGACATTCCAAATACATAGAGCAGAATGTTAAGAATTTTTTGTCTATGTTTCAAATGGACACAAGATATTTCTACCATGCAAATTGGACAAGCATGATACCTTTTAGTACTTCATCTGGATAACATGGCATAGGTAGGGAAGTCATTTACAGTCCATAGCAAAGCACCACATAGTGTAAAATTCTGACCATTGTATGCATCATACGCTACAATGCCAAGCCAAAGATGATTCAATTCATCTATTAAAGGCCCCATAGAGATGTCAAGCTCATTTCCCAGGGATTTCGGACTAGGAATCAACATTGACATGACAAGAAAGGATCTATCATACATTTCCAAGGAGGCAAATTATATGGAACAATAAAACAGGCCAATTGCTATAAGTAGTACTTATGGTCCCAAAAGGATTGAAACCGTTAGTTGCAAGGCCCAACCTAACATTTCTAGAACCATGAGCAAAGTCTGGATACAACCCATCAAAATGTTTCCATGCTTTGCTATCTTCCGAATATCTCAAGGTGTTATCATCATCTACACGCTTTTCTTTATGCCATCACATATCCAATGCTACTTCCTTGTGGACATACAAGCGTTGAAGCCTAGGCTTTAAAAGAAAGTAGCGTAGAACCTTGTACAGAATTTTTGAACCCTTTGATCTATATCAAGGTTCTTTGCAATTCTGATTTGGACAAATTTCCAAATTTTCATATTCTTTGCGGAAGAGGACACAGTCATTGACACATGCATGTATTTTTCAGCTTTAAGCCCCAAGTCTCGAATGATTTTCTTAGCATCGTAGAAAGACTTGGGTATTGAAGCTTCAAGAGGCAATGCATCTTTAAAAACTTCTAGCAATGAGTTAAATGACTTTATAGTCCACGCATTCATTGTTTTGAGATGCAGTATAGTGAGTACAAAAGATAGCTTCAAATAAAATTGGTTCCCAGGATAGAGTTCTTTTTTGGCATCTTCCAACAATCTTAGGAAGTTATTAGTTTTAATGTTATTCACATTTGAACTCTCTCCAATATGTTCTTCTCGGCTAAACCAATTCTCCCCCCCTCCCACATTGTGCAGTACCAATCTCATTTAGCATATCATTCAAGTCTTTAGTGTCATTATACTCTTCTTCTTTCCCATCTTGATTACTATTGTTATAAATTTCATGTCAAAATTGTTCACCATGGTGTATCCATATAGTATAACTCTTACAAATTCCAAAAGCGAATAAGTGGTCCTCTACCATATTTTTTGTATGGTTGCAGAAGTTATTGCATTCTTTACATGGATATGGGACCTTAAGATGTTCAGACTTTTGTGAATATGCAAATTTCAAGAAATCAGGCACCCCAAGTTTATAAGCCTCGTCCTTTCTAGTATCAAGTTTTATCCATTTTTTGTCCATGTCGTACGTTACACATCCGAAAAATAAGTAAAGAGTGTGCTGGCCTAATGTGTAACTAAACATTATAATTGTGTTATGATTAAGTAAAATAATATCAGGATTCAAAAATTACAACACATTATCACTAGCCCAAAAAAAAGTAGAGAACTTAGCTAATTTTGGAAATATACTATACTAATAGAAGCAGGCTATTCTAGTTATAGTCAATAAAGAATCATGGTACCTTGTATTACTCAATACGCAATGTGCACAAATAAAACATAAGCATCTAGAATCTTAACTTCCTAAGAGTAAAACTAAGGAAACATTGAGGATAGTCCATTGTGTATCACACAGAACTAACTTATGATATCTTATTAAAGGCATAGAAAATAACTATAGCACAGTTTTTATTGTTTACATCCATTTATTGTAGGGACTAAAAGAGAAGAATTAAACCAAAAAAGCAATCATATAAAACTTGTTACAATTTCCAGCCCTTTCTTTCTTTCTTTTTCAAATTTGCTAAGAAACTACTATAACACAAATTCAACAAGTCCAAAGCAATTAACTTACCACAGAAACACTAATTAAATCTCTGAATGAAATAGAAGATCCAAATAAGCGAGCTGTGCTATGTAACAATCCAAAACATAAGATGCCAATTACTTATGAAATCAAATTTGACCAAAAGAATGATATTAATAATGAGCCATTGGTAATATAAGACGACTATAGATTCTAGTTTATACCTTAACACTTTAGAAAAAGCTTTCAACCATTGATAACAGCAACAACTGCTCCTTGAATTAGTTAACTTTCTTATCAATGCACAGAGCCCATTAAAGACACAAGAAACAAATTTTACTTCCAAAGTGGAGTAGAAAGTAAAGCCTATTAATTACAGGATCTCTAGATCATTCCAAACAAACAACAAAATGTCCTTTAAACATAAAGTAAAAAATTCATGGAGCATACAATTCGATAGCTAAAATTCTATAACCATGACCATGACCTTGACATAAGAAAAACTAGAATTGTGCTGCATAAAGCAATCAAGCAATTGTAACCCAACTGTAGAAACTAAATTTTGACACACCATTTATTTTTCAAATATTGGGGGTATTTATATTTTTTGGGTCAAATTTTAATTCTTCAATAATCTTAGGGGCAAAATAGTAATTTTTATCTGTAAATATTTTTTCATTAGCTTTGGGGGTTTTAAATTTATATTTTTACTTTCATACGAATTTGTTAATTTTTTATGATTTTTTCAAATTTAATTGGTATTCTTTTTATAGTTTTACCAACACAAGGGCAAAATGATAATTTTACGTAATTTTTATCTGTAAATATTTTTTCATTAGCTTTGAGGGTTTTAAATTCATATTTTTACTTTTATACGAATTTGTTAATTTTTTATGATTTTTTCAAATTTAATTGGTATTCTTTTTATATTTTTACTAGCATAAGGGCAAAATAGTAATTTCGTCTCGTGAACATCATTTTAGCTCATTTTAGGTCCCAAATTTATTAATCTAATTCTTTAAGCACGTTTTTAAATTTTTTTTATTTTTCGAGGACGATTGCTATTTCTTCTGTAAATACCGTGTTCAGAAGCAAAATTGTCATTTCACATTCCAAACTCATTTTTCACCAATTTTTGTGCCCCAAATTCATTTTTAGGTTTTTTAAGTATGTTTCTAAGTTTTTTTTACTTTTTTTTTTGGGTGAATTTCTATTAACAAATTTATTATTTACGTTTTTCATAATTTTTCTATTTTTTTGGAAGAGAATATAATTTTTAGTTTTTTTTGTAAGGGTAAAGTTGTAATTTTGGTAGTCAAGGGCGTTTTGATCTTTTAGTCATTTCTCGGAAGATAAGTCTTTTATTGCACTATAAATATCCCCACTTGGGGATTAAAAAAGGGAAAAAAAATAAAAAGCCTAGATAGAGTTTTTAGTTTTTTGATTTTATCTCTTTCACCAAGAACACCTACTAGTTTTTAAAACATCTTCAAGTCTATACCTAAAACACCTAGAACACACACTAGTGTATCTTCAAACCTACACTTAGAACACATATAATACACACTAGTATATCTTCAAACCTACACATAGAATACCTAGAACACACACTAATACATTTTCAACCTATACTTAGAACACCTAGAACACACACTAATACATCTTCAACCTACACCTAGAACACCAAGAACACACACTTCTTATTCAGATTCTCTTGCACACTGCACATACTCACACTCTCTCACACACACTACACACACTCACACTCTCACACTCTCACACACACTACACACACTCACACTCTCTCACTTTCTGTCTCACATACTACACACACTTTCTACATTTCTTACTCTCTCTCTCACACACTTGCACACACAACATGCAGTAGTTCTTGCACACACACACATTTGCACACACAGACACATAAAAAATTCAATCAGACATGCTCACTTACAATTTCACATATATTCACACATTCCAGCACACAAACACACAATCAGATAACTTCACACACTAGTTTCACACACCTCACACACAGTAACACAGTCACAAACACCCAGACACTCAAAACACACAGCCTCGAGTAAATACACACACACACATTACACACAGAATCTCATAGTCAACTACCTGCTATTGCTAGATCACCACCTAAAACCCAAACAAACCTATCATAACAGCCCCCAATCGCTACACAAACTAGCCAAAAACTATCAGAAACCATAGCCAAAGTCAGCCCAAAATTGCCAATTCCCAAACAAACACTCACACCATACAACTTCACAACACCATTTTCACACTCACAACTCTTAATTCTTCATCTACAAACCAACCAAAGCATCCAGGTTCCAAATCTGTGATAATTTGCCCAACACTAGCCCGCACCCACAACCTGCAATACATAGGATACAAACCATAAACCTCATCAGCCACATACACACATGCGGATTACATACACACAAAACACAGAGCATACATGCACACCGTCATACGCACCTACACTCTCAATCTCACACACAGTCACACATACAAAGCACGCTCATTCACACCCAAACACATTCATCACTCAATCAGCCATAGTCAGCCCTAAAATCATCACTCAAGCCACCCCAGTTAGCCTACCACCACTGCCCTGCTCCATTTACTACCGTTCACCATCAACAACAACCATATCAACCCATCAGATAACAGTACAAACCGCAAACCACAGCCTCAGACCATCATCACCGCGCCTTTCAATTCCAGTCAAATAATCCATTTTCCAACCCTGTCTCCAAAGTCCAAACCACCGCAACCTCCTCCTCCAGCACACATCATCACAACACCCTTACAAAAAAACATAACCATCAAAATCCATTACCCCACAATGTTTGGCAGGACCACCACGCACCGTAACCTGCAAAAAAAAAAAAAAACAAAGAAGAAGACAAGCAAATTACAACAGCCCAACCACAACAGGTCCAAGCTTCAACCCACGCCTCCATTGTCCACTGCTGCCCCAAACCCCACTGCCATCTTCCTCCCATCATCACCGACAAGGTTCGTCGACGGCCAAACCACAACCCTCAACCATCACTCCAATCCCAGTAAAATAAAACCCTTCAGTCAACAATTCCCCCCCGCATTACTACCGCAAAATCTCCTATCACAGCCCTAACCAACCAAATTCACACCATCACCAATAATCAACCCCAATCATCATTTAAGTCACAAATGCCCAAAAAAATCACCAGACAATTTCGCCACCACATCTTTTCCCTCCCCTATTTCAAAAGAGAGAAACTGGTGTGAGGAATTCATTTCTATTGAAGTTAGTGAAGATAATCTGAAAAAAAAAATAAAAGAAGAGAGATGGAAGAGTGAACAGAGGAAAAAATAGAAGAGAAGAGGAAAAGAGAGAGTGAGTGAGAGAATAGAATAACTGGAGAGGAGAAGAAGTAGAGAAACAGAGGTCAAACGAGAGAAATAGAGAAGTGAGAGATGAAAGAAGAGAGTAGAGAAAGAAGAAGGGCGACAGAGAGAAGAGAAGAGAAAGAATCAAGAATAAACAAAGAGAGAAGGAGAAAGAGAAGAAAGAAAGAGAGGTCAGAGAGGAAGAAACAGAGAATAGAGAGAATAGAGAGAGAAAGATAGAGAAGAGAAGGCAAGAGAGGGGAGGCAGAACCAGAGAGATTGAACTGGGGAAGCAGGGGAAGAAGACGCGAGAGAGTAGAAGAAAATCTGGAGTGGAAGAATGGAGATAAAAAGAAAATTCGAAAAAATGATTTTTGGGATTTTAGTTTTCTTTTGAGTTAGTTTTCAATTATTTAGTTTTAGATGTTCAATTTTGTTTTGATTTTGCTTAACTTAATATTTAAGCTAATGATTAGATTAATTTAGTTAATCAATTTAATTTCAATTTAGTTATGTATTTTAATCCTGTTGGTTATTGTGTCATAAAATAAACATTTACATTTCAACCCTCGAATGTTTTGAGTAGTGTTCATATGCCCCGTAACATATTTTGCTTTATGCAAATGGGTCCTTAATAAATCAAAGATTGCCCCCCTTAGGTTTATCATCTTTCAATTAAGTCCTTGGTTAGTTGCAATTTCACCTCCCTACATGCTGAAATTTATTGCTTTGCCTCTCCCAACTTGCTTTAATTTGCATCTTAGCCCCTCATATTTGCTGGAATTTTATTTTTGTCCCCCTTACTTAGCTTTAACTTACAAATTATGCCCCATGCTTGCTTGAATTTGTGATTTGGTCCATGGGTTTACTTAGATGTCTATTTTAGTCTTCCAAATTTACTTTAATTTGTAGCTTTGCCCCTAGACTTGCGTGAATTTTTCATTTTTTCCCTCAATTAGTTAGAATTTTTAATTTTACTCTTAACCCCTCTTAGCTTTACATTTTGCTTCTAGCCCCTTTAACTTCATGGAAATTGCATTTGCACCCCCATTTTGTTAGTAATTTATATTTTTTGTGTTTTATTCATTTATATTGTGATACGTTGACGCATTTACTCTTGTTCTCAACCATTAGTACCGGGTCTTCAAAGAGGTATTCCCATGACTCGTTAATTTTACTTTAAGTGCTCCAATGTGCTCTAATGTGCCCCCTATGTGATTTATTATGCATTTTCTTTACACGATTCTATTTTTGCATACTTTTATGTACTTATTCATTTTAAGTTATGTAATTTTGAATTTTATTATTTTGGCAAACATGTAATATTTTGTATTTAGCTAGTCAATATAGTAGTTAGGTTTCATTCTATATTTTTAGCAAAAATTTTGTATTTAGATAGCAAGTGTAATAGATAGGTCGTTTTTACTTTTTCTTCTCTCTCCCGAAAATTGTAGCAAATTCCCCGATATAATAGTTAGGGTTTACGTGCTTTTGTGTGCTTATGTGCTTACTTGTTTTACCACTTTTAATTAAGATTTTTGCATCTAGAATAGCATGATTATGTGTTATGTGCTCCTATATGATCTTGTATGTCTTTATATGTTTATTTGCTTTGATTCGTGTTTTACTATTTTAATTCATGTTTTTATCAGTTTTATTGTTCCGTCACCACACTAGTCCAATGCTAATTGTGATTTTCTCGCTTCCCCGCTAGTCCAATGGTAGTGGGACATTCTTAGAATGGGTTAGTCCAAATGCTAGACCCTTAGGGCATTTTAGTGTTAGGTACACTCGTGTGCATTTTACATCCCAGTTTGCACATTTTTAGTTTTTCTTCCATTTTGCATGATTTTTATTATTATTACTATCATTTATTTATTTTGACATATCTTCAAATGCATGATATCTAGGTTGCATCTCACTTAGAATTTAGGTCATTTTTGTGTGATCTGACTAGAAATAATCGCCTACTTACGTGGGAAACGGTGGCGTACATGCCATTCTCCCCTCCATGAGTAGAAACATTTAGTCACGAATTATTAGTCCCCGTACCTGTCATGTTGCATATCCACTTTCTTTCTTCACTTACTATATATTATTATTATTTTCTTTTCTTTTTGCATCGCATTTTACATAGATACTCGTGACTCCCTCAAGGTCTCGATTCGGGTTTCGCAATTAATACGATAATCCCGACCAAAATCTCGATGGAACATGCCGACCCTCCTAATACTCACATTTAGATTTAGGATTTGCATTCATTTACATACATCTGAACTTGATAGAACTTAGGGTAGGAAAATTTGATTAAACCTCACAACTAACCTCGGCTAGGTAGAAAGGGTGCCTTAGGCGCAAGCCTTTGCCTTCTCTTTTTTCAAATGTGACTCCCGGACCTTTTTCTCTCGTTTTTTGTAGACCGGAGTCGAAAAAGGGTTTTAAATGATTTTTCTAAAATTTTACTTTTGTTTTTTTAAATGATTTTTTTTGGGTGACTTGGTACATCCTAACTCAATACCAAGTGGCGACTTCATTTCTTTTAAAATAAAACCCTTTTTCAAAAATCAGTTGGCCAAAACTGTCGCACTTTTAGTCCTGGCCTTACTTTCTTTTAAAATACTATTTATTCCAAAAAACACATTTTTTATTAAAAACTCGATTTTTATCACACATGCACAATTTTTCCAAAGCCTATCTTTTCAAAGGAGGTCACCGAACCGAATCGTTTTTTTGAGACGCAACAGTCAACGACCCCACTAGTACCCCTTATAACACCAACCATAGGTGACACCATCATTCAAACCATGTCTTAAAAATCTGAAAGGTGATCTTAAAAGAATTGTGAAAAAAGTACTAAGCCCATCCTAGAGCAAAAGGCTGATGGCAATCATTTTTCTAAAGCCATTGTCATTAAATCAAATTTTGTTTTTAGTTATTTAACCAAATCTAAGCATCACCTGAATGATACAAACTTGAAAGGTTATATCTTTGTTTCAATGCAACAAGCTATCAATAGGTTAGAAAGAACCACCACATTTATGGACAAACATCAAAGAATATAACGGAAAAACACATGGATTGTCAATTATTTGGAAATGTAAAAAAGAAGCTAGGGTTTATTTGGGAAGCAAGAAAATCGTACACCAAATGAAGTAAAAAGGGGAAAAAATTCAAGAAAGCAAATTGGAAAAACCAAATTCTTCTACATGGATGGTCAATTACTATCCTTAAAATTTGGAATCGAAAATTACTAGCCCTAAAATGGAAATTGGGACGGTGAATCACTAGCTCTATTCATTCGTCAATTAGTTGATTAAGCCCTAAAATTAATCAAGAAATTGTTCATTAACCCCTAAAATAATCTTCATAAGATGTGTTATTTAGTCCCTAATTTTACCTGGAATTGTTCCCAAATTTGAAGCTGCATTCACCAGAGTGGAGCAGACAAGATGATTTTGGACAATCTTAGTGTGATTGGAATGCAATTTCTCTTTGAATTTTGGAGTGGAGTAGCTCTTTGAATCTCTCTTTGAATTGGTCGTAGTGAGGTGGGCAGAGAGAGTGAGACGTGAGGTGGAGTTGGTTTGGAGTGGAGAAGCTGAAGTTAGCGTCTGAGACTCTGTCCGAATTTGGCTAAGTGTGGTGGAAGGAAAGAGAGCAGAGAGAAATGTGAGGAATGAATTTGTGTCTGACTATGGCTAAGTGTTTTCCCCCGTTTGCCTGCGCTCAACTTGTCCAATTTTTCGTTTCCCTCCTTTAATTTCACACCACTATTTCGTGTCTTCCATTTACTTCCTCATATCTTTTTTTTTTAAATTTCCTCGTATGTATTTAATTAACACATTGTAAACCCTATTAGTCCTCACCCTCCACTTCCACCACAGACCTCAAATTTTTTCCATTTTTTTGTTTTTTTTTTTGAGTGAGCTCACAAAATATCCGTCAGGTCATAATTTGGATCACACTACAAATTTCAAGACACTCGACAAAAAATGTTTCTATGACTAACAAAATCTTTTAATGAAAATTTTTTGCTATTTATTTTATGATTATATCAATTATATAAGGCTTGAACTTTGACAGTATCTAACAATCAATTTAGTTGATCGAATAATCAAAATAATTTACTAATACATGCATTGAATACTAAATCTATTTAGTACAAGTACTAGTTCATTAACAATAAACAATGTAACTAAGGATGGTTATTTCTGACACAATACATTAACACAGCTCAAATGCAATTTGAAATTAAGTGGGCTAGGTTAAGCTGTTAACGACACGATTGAAAAACGGGGTGGGTCAATTTAACCTGCAATTAATAGGATTTAACAGCATAAAGGTAAGGTTTGAGGAATAGAATAAACATACCAACTAATTTAATTGGCTAATTTATGAGTATAAACTCTTTGGAGCTTTTGAGTGAAGCATATAAAGCCAGAGTCAATGTACTCCTCCTATATGGTTAAGCATGCTAACTAATTTCAATTTTTAATTCTCCGTGGGTTGTTGGTATCTATTATGCACTAAAAGTTTATGAGTTATGAATTCAACATTTAGTATAACATAATCTTCTTATTGTTTATAATACATCAAGTCATGTTTAATTTATGTTCAAAACTTTATGAGTTATTTGATTAATATTCAACAATTAATGTCGATATAAGTAGATAAACTCGTTCAATGTAATGTTTTTGTTTATAGAGCTTTATCTAATGAAGTGGTGACAAGTTTATTTTCTTTCATTGTAGGGCTAAATTGCAATACATAAGGTACCATAGTAGAATTAACAAAATTGGTTTATCATATATGGGTCTAAATTGCAAATAGGATGCCACAATAGAGATAATAAAATTGGTTTATCACATATGGGCTAAATTGCAAAACATTGGGTGCTATGGTAGAATTAACGAAATTGGTTTTTCATATTTGACGCTAAACTGCAAAACATAGGGGCCATAGTAGAATTAATAAAATTAATTTTTTAAAATATTTGAGGCTAAATTTTAAAACATGGGGTGTCATAATAGAATTAATGAAATTAGTTTTTCATATTTGAGGCTAAATTGCAAAACATAGGGTGCCATAGAAAAATTAATGAAACTAGTTTTTCATATTTGAGGCTCAATTGCATATATAGGGTGTCATAGTAGAATTAATGAGATTAATTTTTCTTTTCTGAGGCTAATTTGTAAAAGCTAAGAGGGTATAGTGGAATTAACGAACATGTCCTTTAGATATTGACAACTAATTGTCATGTGTTAATTGAGACGACAAAGCCATGTTGTTACTAACGAGTCTATTTGAGCTCATCTATGATAATATCAATGTGGTCACTGAATTGAGTCAACTGTGACGAGCAATCCATGTTGTCACTAATATTGAGTTTAACTTGAGCCCATTTGTGATGACATCAAACGTCGTCACTAAAATATATCAGCAATGACAAGCATAGTGTTGTCACTAACGAAGTCTAATTGAACTCATTTGTGACGACAACCAGGTTGTCACTAAAGTGAGTCAACTATGATGACGTTTTCAGTTGTCACTAATAATGAGTCTAAACTTGAGCTCATTTGTGATGACATCAAAAGTCGTCATTGAAGAGTATCAACTGTGACAAGCACAATGTTGTCACTAACGATGAGTCTAATTGAAATCAGTTGTGACGACACCAATGTCACTACTAAAGGAGCCAACTATGACAACCTATCCATGAACTCACTAATAATGAGTCTAACTTGAGCTTATTTGTGATGTCATCACTGAAGAGTGTCAACAATGACACGCACAATGTTATTACTAATGATGAGTCTAATTGAAATTGTTTGTGATGACACCAATGTCGTCACTTAAGTAAGGCAACTGTGATGACCTATCCATATTGTGACTAATAATGAGTCTAATTTAAGCTCATTTATGACGACATCAAGAGTCATCACTGAAGAGTGTCAACAGTGACAAGCACAATGTTGTCACTAACGAATATTTTTGTTACCACGAGATATATTTGGCAGTCACCAACCGTTTGATTGGACTGAAACTTGGAATGGGTACACTTGACGATATGAATCAGTTGAAAAATAAACGTATTTGTTCTGTAGTGGATCTTTTACAAGATCAATTCGGGTTCTAATTGAAATTATCTATGACGATAGTAATGTTATCACTGAAGTAAGTCAACAATGACAAGCAATCCATGTTGTCACTAATGACCATTTTAGTTATACTCATCTATGACGACATCAAATGCCATCATAGAAAATCTCGTTTTAGTGACAACTTTTTTCTATGTTGTCACAAAACTAATTTCCCGCCATGTTGTGACTTGCACACCATAGCATTTTGTGATAACTGATCTTGGGTTGTCACTAATGACGAGTGTAAAAGAGGTCATCTGTGATGACATCAAATGTCGTCACTGAAGTATATCAACTGTGACAAAATTTTTTGTGTCACCGAGAATGTTGTCACAAAAAGTCATTTTTCTTTTAGTGCTTGTTAAGATTCGATTATTTCCCTTACATGCAATGTCATTGATTAAAGTAGTTGGGCTTATAGTTAGTTTGGCTTTTAGCCTTGCTATTTACGATTAAAGTTATGGTTCACAATTTATTGTTTATGGTCAGTGTTTATAATTTACGAGTTTTTATGATTAGAATTTAGAATTTAGTTGCTCAAGTTAGGGTTTAGAGTTAGGGTTTGCAATTTAAGGTTAAGGTTTAGAATATAGGGTTTACTTATTAAGGTTTATAGTTAAATAAAAATCTGACAAACTTTTAAAAAAAATTATGTGTTAGGGTAACCACACACCATGTGTGGGGTTACTAAATTTATTTATTTATCTTTTTTACATTGAGAGGGTCACCGCACAACTTGTGTGTGATGGCCTCTAAAAAATTTGTTTCCCAGTATTTGCAGTTTAGCCCCTAATATGAGATTAAAAAAAAAAGAAAAAACAATTTCAGTGACACTAAACTTAGAAGAACCACCCAAATTAGCACAATTGGCAGACATTTTTTTTTTACCAATAATCTGAGAAACATGCCGCATACATAGCAATATGTTTGTAGTTAATCACTACTTGGATTATGTTTGTTCTTTTACCAAAGATTCTATTTAGTCCTTCTAACTTTTGATTTCATCAAGCAACATATGCATATGTGCAATATACTTCCACTACTAGGTAGGGCTTAGATTGTGTTTTATCAAATATAGATAATAGCAATTGGAGTTTTAGTTTTGACTTTAGAAGATTTGTCACCCCAACTTGAGAGCTTGGCATGTTATAGGGCTAAAATGTCATAATGGTATGCTATAGAAGACTCTACTTTCTAAACTTTTAATAATGAATTGATAATCCTTTTCAACTTACATGAGAAGCAACTTTGCAAATTTCACTTGTGAATTGTTATTAACACCTTCATATTTGTTAATGATACTTTCATTAGCTCTTTTAATCACGTAAAAAAATATAAGTACCCCTTTTTCAATTGCAATTACAGTCACACATTTCTCCATATTACGCCTTTGATAAATATAAGGTAATATTTATCTTTTAATACAATGGAAATGAGTGCTATTAACAAATTTTGGAGTGCCAGTATTAGCTCTTTCACACTAGTACTAATAAGAAAAACCTTTCATTTGTGGTAAACTTATAAAGAGTCATCATTGGATTGCCTACTTAATAGCAATATAGCATCATTTTTTGCTCATTTTTTGAATCATGTAAAATAGGCATCAAAGAGTAATCATAGGATCATGTTGAGATGCATATTTAGAATGTCAATTATGAAATATTCTTTGCCCACAGAGTTATTTGCCAAGCTTTAATCTTTCACCATTGTTGTAGTTGTAGCTAGAATAAGAGAGTAGATTCCGATAGCTGGACATACGTCATAACCAAGAGAGAGATAAGGAGATAGGGGAGAATGGAGTGAGAGAGATACCAAGGGGGATGAAAGAAGAGAGTTACGAAGAGAGGGGGACTGAGCGTTGAGTTGAGATTCTGGGTTCGAGACGGTGAAGAGTGTAAGAACAAGAATGTGAAGAAAGTTGATTGAAAACCTTATTCCAATTTCACATTTTAGTTAAAAAAAAATTTAGGCACTTGGTTTTAGCTAGAGCTGTAAACGAGCCGAGCTGAGTTGAATATTCCCGATTCGAACTCGTGCTTATTTAATAACGAGCCAAAATTTATGTTCGAGCTCGACTTATTTAATTATATGAATCAGCTGAACTCGAGCTTTCACGAGCCAAGTTGAGTTTTGTTTGTAAACAACTTTGTTCAAATAAGTGTAAAGGTATTATTCGAGCCCAACTGAGCCCAGTATCTCATGTTCGAACTTCGCTCGAGTTCGTTTGTTTATTAAATGAGCCAAAATTGTATTCAAGCTCGGCTTGTTTAAGTATACAAACGAGCCTAACTCGAGTTTTTACGAACCGAACTAAGCTATGTTAGCGACATGTTGGTCCATTTACAGCTCTACTTTTAGTGCCCAGTGAAATATTTTGTGTACCACCTATCCTAACATGATCAAATGTCATAATAAGCATTCTAATTTTACATCTTTTTTTTTAATAAAAAAATAAACCTACATTGTTAATTTTGCTCAATTTATGACGCTCAACACCCAATGTCCTAATAAAGTTACCAAATGACATTTATGAAAAATATCCTTATTGGTGTGTCATAATACATGCTTTTTTTTCTTGTAGTGAGAAAGGAGGCGCAAAGGTCCGTTTGGTCGGTCTCCTAACATTTTTGGCTAAATTTGAATCCACAACCTATGTAAAAAATAGGGTTCTAAAATATATATATTTTTTCCGATTTGATGTCTAAAAATTTTCTAGTGATAACCCACAGCGGCGCTACAAATGATTTTACCGGGGGCCACTGGTATTTTGAGCCATGTCTAATTAATTGCACCTTTAGTGCTCCATATTTTGATGAAGAAAAGAAAAGAAAAGAAAAAAAATTAAAAAGGAAAGAATGCTAATATTTTCTATAAGAAAAGAAAAGAAAAGAAAAAATGAAAATAGAAGATAATAGAGGAGGAAAAAAGAATGGACCAAAAGCCAAAAAAAAGTTAAAAAATAAGAGCAGCATAGTAATTTAAAATTCTCCCATCATATTACCATTTCTTCTATCTTTCTGATTACTTTGAAGTAAAGGGAGTTCTTTAATTTTTTATCATAAAGTACTAATAGATGACTTTCATAAAAATCACTAGCGGGCTTTCTATATTTACATGTGAGTGTTTTTCCCGCCATTTTGATTTCATATCCTTCCTTACTTTGGTTAGATGATTTAAATGGATTTATACATACATATAATTTTATTTAGATACCTTTTATAGACATTTAACATTTATTTGGTGAGAATTTAGACATGAATAAATAAAATGAGAATATTGTTTGCACTTAATGATCTACTACTTAGGATTTTTATATTGAAAATGTTTATCTAGTGAGAACTCAGAAAATAATTAAGAAGATGAGAATAATATCATCTATTATAAATTTTCAAGAAATACTGCAAATATTTGTTTATCATTCCATGTTAAAAAAACTCGATACATGTATTTTATAATAGATCTATGCCAAACAAATTATCATAATTATAAGTTATGTAAAATTAGATGGACTTCATGATGTGAGAATTCAGAATTAAGCTTGAGGTCTTAAGTTTCAAAAGGCACTAGAACCGAGCCTGATTCTTGATTGATAAGCCAAATAATTACCCAAAAAATTCTTGTCATGAATGAGTTGATAAGTTTTCTTGCAAAGATTCTTCTCATTGTCAAAATTAATAAACTCATTAACATGATCAAACGAAAACAATCTTTTAACAACATCATGTATCTTATTCTTTTGCTCCGAACAAATATTTAAAAGATTCAATTACATACTTTCAAATGAAATTACAAAACATGAATAAGGAATAGCAAAATAAGCACATTTGTGATTTGCAAATGTATCATACAATGAACACACAAAATCATTAAACACACTAGACTTGACATGATCCTCATGCTCAAACAAGCTAACTCTAGGGAAAAGGTGCAAGTGATCATGTAAGAGACGTACCAAAGCAAGTGATCATGCTCAAATTAAGGATTGATTGAATTCTTCATTCTCCTTTGTTTGAAGTCCCTTTAATGTTCCGATTGAATCAAGTGAATCAGTAATAAATTGCAAGTGTTCTTCATGAGCGCCATAGATTCCATTGTTGAATTAAACACAAATCATCACTTGAGATCCAAACTTGACTACCTTGAACTATTTGAGAGATTTTGATGTCCACGTAACTTCAATCTATTCAAAACAATCATCATAATTCTAACATATGTAAAGATAGATGGACTTCATTTAATAACAAAATAGTACACAATTAACAAGAAAACAGTAGTATTAAATAAAGATAAATTTTCATAAAGACAAAAAAAATAATCGTATATTAATGGGAACGAAACCAAATAACGCTAAATTAAAGGGTCTAATTGTAAATTGAACTATTCTCGAATAGAACCCTCTCGAAACTAATCCTCTATGTATAACCTCATGTGATAACAACAGCAGCCATAAATCCTAATATTTCTCTCCTTCAATCTTCACAACCCATTCACGTGAATCTTCGGACAGGGATGTATATTTCAATCCTTTCAGCTGATCGACCCTCAATCTTCGGATAGGGGTGTACAATTCAATCTTTACCGGTCATCACTCGTCGACGGCTATAGTTTTAAGCAGCTGAATATGTGTGCTTCCATTACCCATTTTTATTCGTTTACGGGGTTTTTCCTTTATTTCGATAACATTTGTTGGCTTTTCTTATCATTTAGCAATTTATTTTTTTTTGGATGGTTTTGGTCAATTTGTTTTTTAGTTTTTGTTGTTAATTTATTATTATTTTTTGGTTATGGTTGCAAATGATCCAATAGATACATCTAACTCCTGTTTTGGGGAAGGATGAATTGCATTTTGGAAATCAGAATCTCTGATGCATACTGCTATTGTTGGATTTGTTTTTAAAAAAAGAGAATTTTTTTTTTAGGTTGGATTTATCTAATTTTGTGAAATATATATTTGGATATATGCTTATGCCAATGATGGGTTTAAATATACTTTGAGTAGTTTCACTGTGAAAAGAATTTAATCTGAGGCATTTAGGGCATATTATACTTTTGAATTCTGGTTTTAGCCTTTTTTTTCCGGTGTGTTAGTTTGTTGTTTTTATTGGATTAGTTTGTGTTAGTTTATGGCTGCATAATTATGTTGATGCTAAATTTTAGAGATGCAAGTGATGATAAAACAGACAGGGACATCAGAACTCCTTACATATTGGGGAAAGATGACTTGATCTAATAATGGGAATCTCTCTGATGCATTTTTTGTTTAAGAAATTAGTTTGATGCTTTGCGTTTATTATATGAGTTCCATAAGATAAGGTGTCTATCTGTTACTAATAATGCCTGTGTGTTGAAAGAAACTTTAATTTATTGGAGTAAATCAGTTTGATGCTTTGCGTTATACGTGTACTTCCTGAATTTGTTTGGTTAGGTGGTATTGCGGAAATGGCGTATTTTCTGTATTTTCTCCTGAATGACTAATGGTCCCTGTTTCCGCTAGTGCCTAGGATGGTGTTAAATATACTTTTGAGTGTTTTTACTATGAAAAGGATGAAATCAGAAGCACAATCTTCTGTTGTTCTTATCCCTTTGTTGTCAGCTGCTGTCTGAGTCAGTAATAAAGTTTATTTTCCTCTATGGTCTCATCTAAGTTTTGACTTTTCTTTGCATTTGTTTAGTTCAAGTGATGAAAAAACAGACAGCAATGAACAAGAAAATATAGCCATTGGGTTGGATTTTACAGTTTGTTAATGGTAATCTAGATAGTTAATAAGTATGACATGTTAGCAAAACTTATGATCATTTTTCACATCTTTGCTCATTTGGTTTTATTGTATTAGAAGAGCTAAGAGTCTGCTCCTTTTCAGTTTTCTTCTTGGCATCAGGTGTTTTTCAGCTTTTTTTTTTTTTTTTTTATATTTGTGTTTTTGTTTCCTCAAAGTCTTTCAATAGTTTTAGTAACTTTAAAGAATGCACCTATATACAAAGACTTTAAAGAATACTTAAGTGCTGCCGATGATGAATTTTGGGTAATTATGAGATAGTATTGTGATTATGTCTTTGAATCATCGCAGCTGAGGCTTGAACAGATGTTTATGTGCTTTACACCATTTTACAACAAATGAAAAATTTTATTGATATGAAGGATTGTTTTGTTCTGTTGATGCAAGGCCCCTGGGTTTTTTTTTTTTTTTTTTTTTGGGGGGGGGGGGGGGTGTTTGTTAAATCCACTGTCTATAATCAAAATATTTTTATTCATACTACCATCTCCAGAGAAAATATCTCAGCTTTTGCAAAGCTTTTAGTTGCCTTGTTATTAATGCTACTAATGAAATGTCGAAACCCCCCGTCCCCTGGGGGGGTATGTCAACAAATCATACATGTATTCTAAGTATGATTTGATAGTATGATTATGTCTACATCATCACAATGACTGACACCCCCTCCTTTTTCTTCTGTTTTTGTCTACAATTTAATTCATTGTTTCAAGTTGATTGGCTGATAAAGTTTCTTTGTTGTTGGAAAAACATGGATTTTCCGATGATGTTCATTACTTGTATTTATTATCGGAAATGAGGATGATGGTCAAGTTTCTCAGATTAATGACCCAAAAAAAAAAAAAAGGTCTGTGGCATTTGTGGGGATTTAGTGTGTTGCAACAACCATTTATTTTTTTTTAATTTTTGTTAAGAGTTGGTCGCGGTGCACATTCTCACAAGCTGTTTTAAAATAAATAAATAAAGGCGACTAGAGTGCAGTGACACTCATGATTCGGATTGTGTGAGTTGTCGCACACAAAGTGTACGACGACTCTCTAGTTGCCTTAATTTTCTATATTTTTCTCAATTTTTAAGAAACAGCTTGTGTGCGCAGCAACCCTCAAAATAAAAAAAAATATCTATAGGCATTAATGTTTTGGTTATGGTATAGGGTTTAGAGTTGTTTGGATTTAGGGTATACTTTATATAAGTTAAGGTTAGGGTTAAGGTTACAGTTAGGGTTGGGGTTGATTTATGGTTACGTTTAGAGTTAGGGTTAAGATTAGGTTTTGGGTTTTAGGATTTTTGTTTAGGGTAATCTAACCCTAACCTCCCTAAACCGAAACTAAACCCACTCTAACTTACATAACCCGAATCCCAAAACTTGAATCCTTGAACCCTACTCCCAAAACCCTAAACCTAAAACCCTATTTCATTATGCCTAAAACTAATTCAATTAACTAAATTGTATTCAAACAACAAACCCTAATTCAATTAACTTAATTTAAGAAAACAAATACCAAAGTGTTTTTATTTCTCTCATTTTTTTTCAGACAAATAAAAAAATGGCTTTTTATAGTTGCTGGGAAACTATCAAGAAATTTTTCTATTCTTGATTTTCAAGAAAAAGGAAGCTTCCAGGTAGTTTTTCACTTATTTACTATTTTGGCCCTCAAAAATAATTAATTTCACAATTTTAGAACACAGGCTTGGGTGGAAAAGCGCTCATACGTCAAAATTACCGTTTAAATAAATTGCGAGTGTCGCCGTAGTGTGGCATCCTCACCAAAACAAAAACATTTTTATATTTTGGTTGCACTTTAGTCCTCCCATTGAACCCACCCCCCCCCCCCCCCCCCCCCAAAAAAAAAAAAAAAAAAAAAACTGTTGTGTCCGGCAACACTATATTTGGAAATCCCTCCACAAATGCCACGATTGGAGAATTTTTGGTTTTTGGGCAATAATCAAAAAAACTTGCCAGGATGATGATATGCAATTGTCACAAACCTCTGAGGCAGACTGATTCCCTCTCTGCAAATTGTGACGAGTTTTTCCTTCTGTCTTCAATCCTAATCTTGTGATTCGATATTGAACTTGCAGTTTGTAGTTAGCAAACTGCATCTATTTCATGTTGATGAACAAAGAACTAATGCCAGTGTCCATGATATTCCTTTGGAATTTGTTCAGTCATATATACATCACTTTTAAGCTAGTTAACTTGACAGCAATTTTCTCATAGATTCTTGGAAATTGCAAATTCCACCAGAGTTAATGAATTTTTGGTTTATTTATTATGATGTGCAAATAAATTGCATGAATCATTAGAAGGGAAAAAGATGATAATTGATTGTCACTACCTCCAAGAGAAACCTTTACTTATTGGTGATCGTGCTCTTGTGCATACAAATGCTCTTGTTGTAGACAACTTCCATTGTAACAAGTTTCATTCTTTTTCTTCTGATTGCGTCATTTTTCAACTACAGTGGGCCTTTGGTAGCAATGGCTAAAAAGGACAAGCGAGATTTATTCCCTAGGATGGTAATTGCTGGAATGCACAAGAAATTTTGATGTGTGACTTGTTTTTCTTAGTAAAATCAGCAAGTTTCTTGAGAACTTGAGGTCAATCTGCAAAATGGTTGCTCTTTAAAGCAAAGCTTGTTTACTCTTGTTGACTCTATATCATTATTGTGCATGATCCATGTGCATTGTTTGGGGAGTGAAAAGCCTAATGATTACTTCTTAAGAACGGAGATTTGAATGGTGCTATTTGTCGTAGTCTAGCCATAAGCTGGGCTCCAAAGGCATCAGATGTAATAAATTGGTCTGAACGATAAATGAAGGCTTAATGACTTGATGGTTTCGAAATTTGTGGTCACTATGGCAGTGGCTTGAGGTGATGATACCACCTAAATTATCTTTTTACTTTCTTGATCATTTGTTATGGTAAATGGCTTTACTTTTGCTTCTAAAGATTTGTGATCTTTTGTAACATGCTTTCTGTAGCATATAATTTGTTGCTTATTCTAATCAACTTCTTGGTTGTGAAGGAATGAAATGGATTTAAGTCGTACCCTCGATATTGTGGTAAAGATAATGCTTTAACGTATAAAGATGATTGTAATTGAGGTAAGTTGTTGCTGGTCTATTGCTTGTGTATTTTCTGTGTTCAGGTTTTAGTAAAATTTTGTAATACGAACCAAGGATGCAAAGGCTCGTTATGGGTGCTAGTGCTATAACTTTTTGATTCATATACTTCACTTTTATTTTTTGGAGTATATAAATTAAAAAATTGACTGTATACATCATTATATTAAATCCAATTGATAATAAAGTCTTTTACTGGTAAACCAAGCAAAGTCTTCTCGAGGTTATTCATATACTGTACAACAAAACGTTGTGAATATCTTGGAACTTTGTTCATTATGCAGCAATTTACTCTATTCCTATGAATTATGTGATTTTATGGGACTATTTATTTGCTGATGTGTTTTAGTTTCATCCTAAGATTTTGAGTAATTATTTTTTCTTTCTGGATAGATAGGGGTCTCTGACGAAGAATCAAAATATTTAACTGAGCTCAATGATAGATTCGTATTGGCAGGAGATATGAAATATTATGAATTTTAAATATGAAATTTTAAGAATTTTTTTCCTTTCTCCTTATTTCATCAGAGGTAGAGTTTGCCATTTATTACATTATTGTTGCAATGGAATTCGTCCTGCTATTGCGAATGAGTAATGAATTTATGGTTAATGAAAGCAGTATGGCGTCACATGAATAGATTTTAAACTTTGTTGTTAATTCTTGAATTCTCGAACTATTACGGTCACTTTTCACTCTTTAAATTTGATTGCGTACTCGGAAAATTGTAAATGGTCAATGCACTTTACTTTGACATTGGCTCAGTATGTATAACACTGATTGCATTCTGATCTAATGAGAGGATTTACCATAATTATTTTTATTACCCTGCTTGAAACGTTTATGGTCCATTTGCATTGGTGGATTTGCTCAAATTCTTTGAGATATTTAAGATCGAAATTTACCCATTAATCAAGAATGAATTTGAGAGTTCAACTTAGTGGATTGCAAATTTACTTAAATGAAATATCATTTCAAATTTATTTATTTAAAATCTTTTCTTAAATTTAAATTCGTCAATTTGGATGTATAGAGAATTTCCATGGATCCTTTCAATGCATGGTCGTCGGTCGGATGTGCCAAGTAGCAATCCAAGTCCGTGCAATAGACATTACAGTTTAAGATATACATGAGATATACCTGCGTTTACTCTCTGTTTAAAAAAAGTAAAAAAAAAAGGCCTATTAATTGCCGCCTGGTAAAAATAAATGTAACTGTACTTCCGTCTAAAACGCCTAGTAATTGCCTTGCAGTTAGGCCATTTGATGTTTAAATATTCTTTGACAGGTTAAAGATGAAGTCTGGGGCACAATTTTCTGTTCCTTTTATTATTCTCTAGATGATGTTCATGCTGCCTGAGTCCTTTGTAAAGTGTGATTGTCTCTAAGCATTTATGATTGGTATCATCTTCCATCAGATTGGATTGTGATTTGTGCCTCGTTGGAATTTGCAAATCTTTGGTCATGCCTGGCCTCTTTTGTGGCTTCATTTTGACCCGTTCATATTGATTCATTTGCTTTTTAGTTAAACAGGTGGAGTTATTTTCCTGAGCTGCTTTCCATCTTCGCGATTGTTTTGACCTTTTAGCCTCTACAGATTTCTTGCAACTAATAGTCAATAATTTCTTAAAATACTTAATGGTTCCTGTGATGAATTTTTTATAAAGACGGGACATAAATGGGAGCGCCGGTGATGCATATGTTGCACATATTATGAAGCGACAGTATGATTACACTTAGCAATCATAGCAGCAACTGAGGCTCTTAATCTTCTAATTCATTTGTTTTCTGTGGGCAATTATATTCATTGTTTTACCATGATTGCCCTATCTGATTCCCTTTCTTAATTTGCCTATGATGAGCGCATAATTGCAAGTATTATCAGAAATGCTGATGACGACATGTATTCTCAGTACATCTGAGGCAAATAATTCTTCTTCAATAAACAAATGTAAAGTTGATGAACCTCCTAATGAACCTAGGAGAAGTAAAAGAACTAGAAAAGAGAAGAATTTAGATTCAAACCTTATTTCTTCACAATCTATAGTCTTCCTAGTTGAAGGTAGTAGAGATAAGGTATTTAACAAAATACTTATGATTCTATATTTGGAAGAGAATCTTAAGACATATAAAGAAGCTTTAGCTTCTAGAGACTCTGCCTTTGGAAAGAGGCAATTGAAGATGAAATGGATTCTCTTATGACAAATGGTACTTGGATATTATGTGACTTACCTCCTAGCTATAAACCAATAGGATGTAAGTGGATATTTAAAAGAAAATGTAACACAAATGGTTATCTACAAACCCATAAAGCAAGACTAGTAGCTAAAGTTTTTAAACAAAAAGAAGGTATTGATTACTTTGATACATATGCTCCAGTTGCTAGAATAGCTTCAATAAGAATACTATTTGCTTTAGCTTTCATATATGACTTGCATGTTCATCAAATGAATGTAAAAATAGCATTTTTAAATGGTGATTTAAATGAGGAAGTATATATGGAGCAACCCTGAAGGGTATGTACTTCCAGGAAATGAAAATAAAGTTTGTAAATTAACTAAGTCCTTGTATGGTCTAAAGCAAGCACCAAAACAATGGCATGAGAAATTTGATAAAGTATTTTTATCAAACGGCTTTAGACACAATGAGGCAGATAGGTATATTTATTCTAAATTCACCAAAGATTATGGAGTGATAATATGTCTCTA
The DNA here is from genome assembly GCA_024721245.1 of Mitragyna speciosa. Classification (NCBI taxonomy): domain Eukaryota; kingdom Viridiplantae; phylum Streptophyta; class Magnoliopsida; order Gentianales; family Rubiaceae; genus Mitragyna; species Mitragyna speciosa. The sequence goes on along the minus strand of CM045566.1, from coordinate 21,804,570 downwards.
TGTAGATGATATGTTAATCATAAGAACTAATATGCAAGGTATCAATGAAACTAAAGAGTATCTAATTTCTAAATTCAAAATGAAGGATTTAAGAGAAGTAGATTCTATCTTAGGGATCAAAGTCAAGAAGCATAGTGGGGGTTATACTTTATGTCAATCACATTATAATGACAAAGTATTAACCAAATTTGATTATTTGGGAATAAAAGAAACCAATACCTCATTTGATGTTTCTAATAAACTAGTAGAGAATACTGGAAGGTCAATTAGTCAATTAGACTATGCAAGTGTTATAGGTAGCTTGATGTATGCTATGCATTGCACTAGACCGGATATTGCATATGCTGTTTGCATACTTTCTAGATATACTCATAATCCTAGTACTGATCATTGGAAAGCCATTGGAAGAGTACTAAGATACCTTAAAAGGGCAAAATCTTTTGGTTTGTTTTATAACAAGTTTCCTTCGGTACTAGAAGGGTATAGTAATGCTAATTGGATAACTAGTGTGAAAGATAATAAATCAACCTTCGGTTAGATATTTAAACTGGGTGGTGGAGCTATCTCATGGGTTTCAAAGAAACAAACTTGTATTACTCACTCTACAATGGAGTCAGAATTTGTTGCACTAGTTGCGGCAAGCAAAGAGGCAGAATGGCTAAGAAATTTGTTACTAGATATAGAGTTGTGGCCACGACTAATGCCAGCCATTTCTTTGCACTGTGATAGTGAAGCAACTATGTCTAGGGCATTTAGTTGGATATATAATGGCAAATTAAGGCATGTTGCTTTAAGACATGAGTATGTAAGACAATTAATCTCAGATGGAGTAATAACAGTTGTCTACATAAGATCTATAAATAATCTTGCCGATCCTTTAACAAAAGGACTCTCAAGAGATATGGTCAAAAGTATAGCAATGGATATGGGACTTAGACTATTTTAATTTTGTCAAATGGTAATATGAACCTAACCTTTACTATTGCATAGCAATGCTAGAGGTTTAATAGGTAAGAACAAGTTATCAATTGACTGGTAGCAAGTACTGGTAATTTTGATAAGTACTTATGAAGAAGAGGTTGAATCAAATAATTATTCTTAATGAAATAACATGTGTTCTAGACAATAGAACAAGGAAGTCATATTATAAGACTTAAAAAGGGTAATTTCACCTATATGAACAGAAGAAGTGGGACCGCTTCAAACAAAGTTGGACAATAAACTTTGAAAGTGTTCATGAATTCAGGAGGTAGCACAAGGCCATACTACGGTGCTAAAGCTAACGGTGAATGTTTAAGAGAAAAGGCAAGATTTATGTGCATAAATTTTTCCGATCATATTATTAAGGAATTATGGTTTAAAAGCTTAAGCTTACCATTAATTTCAATATGATTTTGAACTATTTATGCTAATAATAGGTTTAATTCGAAAGACACCTATTATGTGCATATATCTTAATAAATTCTGATACATTTCATCACTAAGTAAGTGGGGGATTGTTGGTAATAGTTAGTGATAAAAGAATTTGGTTAATTAATGATTAATTAATTCATTTACAAATATTGAAAAATTGGACATAAAATCAGTTTGCAATCTGGCCTTGGATCAAGTCAAAATCTGGCCACGGATCAAGGCCACAATGGCCAGTCGCAGCATGAGCCGCGGGTAGGGAGACCGCTCATTGATCAAAAGAACAGAATGTTTCTGTTCTAGGCCATGATGTGAGCCGCGGCGCAGGCTCACGTCGCGGCCACGGACAGAAACATTCTGTCCGAGAGCCGCGACCTGAGTCGCGGGCAAGGAGGCCGTGGCTCAGCCCGTGACTCGCGGACAAAAGAAAAACGATCCTAATCCGCGGCTTGAGCCACAAACAAAGAGGTCACAGCTCAAGTCACGGCTGATCCCAGAAAAATGACGTTGAAATTTTTATCTGCAATTTTGAAGAGCTTTCTTCAAGAGACATTTTCCAACAGACACAATGTAATTAGGAAGAAATTTTAATGTTTAAAAGACATGATTTCATTCAGTTTTGAATTGAAAAGGTACTATTTCATTTGAATGTCTTCAAATGAAAAGATATCTTTTCATAAATAAGTATATTCAAAAGACATAAATAATCAAAAGGAGGTCTGAGAAAAAACTCTATAACTACTAGAGTTTTAGACATTCAGATTAATCTGATCAAGCATTATTCTTCCTTAGATTACAAATACTACAAATATTAGACATATCATTCTTTTTACATTTTTTTGGAAGTATTTCTCTTTTGCTAGAGGGAAATACTATTTTGGTTTTGTTATTCCTGGAAGGGATTGCCATTAAAACCCAAGTAGCATTATAGTGGGGCTAAATTTCTTCAAGAAAAGTGATATACACGTCAAAGCCTATCATTTCTACTTCAGCCTTTCATAGTCTTTCCTACTAGTTTGTACGCAAAAATCTCCAACAGTATCTTAGAAGTTTTTGCTTAAAAATTTGATTAGCAAGATAGTGAGGGCAACTAAACTTCAGTAAGGTGATTCACACACCTTGAGTTCATTGTAACCTTAAATTTCTTGGACAAACTCTTCAAGTGTTTGTCATTTGTTCAAGTTTCTCCAACTTTTGTTCAAGTATATGCAACCTTATATCTTAGTCATTTAGAGTATTACCCTGTATATAACCCCAAATTTCACCAACAATCAACTTCTTTAGCAAACAGCAATGTCGGTGCCTCACTGTTGTGGGCCGTGTGTTGGCTATTAGCAATAAGGCTATCCCTATCAGCAGCAGGTTGTCCGACTCGTGGGACCTTTTTTACGTCGGCGAATTGGGACCTCTCTATATCATAACAAAATCAGCGCACGATTTTTAGTACCCAAACTTGTGGCTGGACATTAATGCACAATTACTAACGCATTGACTTTTGTTTAGGAGAATGCGTTGCTGAATGCCTCAGCAACTTAACTTCTATAATTTAAATACTAAAATTACGTCCTAATGTCATAAGCCTTTTTGGTTTTGGTTCAATCACTTCAATTGTATGACCTTTCTTTAAGTCTCAACTCAACTTTGGTCATTTTCAATCTCATGCAATATTTTCAAAAAAAAAAATTAAAAAAAATGTGGCAATTTAAAAGTGGCAGACAAAATAAAATTCCAGTAAGCTTAATAATAGCTCAACGCACAGAAAAAAAAAAAAGAGAAAAAAGAGCTTTTGTTAATCAATAAAATCGATATTATAAGATCCTTTAATCCCAAAAAAAAAAAACTATGTTATAATGGTAACTAATTTTGCATATATATTTCGTAATTCATCTCAACTGATTTTTATGTGACTCTTCATGATTACTAATTTTTCACACGCATATATTTTGAAACTTCAAATATCAGTATCCAGAGAAGATTCCACAACTTATGCAACCACTGCAGTTTTGGCACCCCTCAAACTTTGATCACAAGTGTTGCAATAGCAAATTAGAAGCATGTTTTTATATTATTGGTCAAAAGTTTTTGGTCAGTCTAAATTTCAATTAATCTCTAAGTTTTCCTAAAATTGACTAGAAGAAAATATTGAATTTCAAAATCATGTGAAGAACGAAGAGAAAAGTAGAACGTTTGGCATACTTGACCAAAACAAATAGGAAAAAAAAAAAATGACAGTGCACAATGATTTCGGTTACGTGGCTTTTCAATTTCGGAATATCAAGTGGGTCAAACATTCTACACCTCCATTTTTAACCATTAGGCCAAACTACATAGCTAAATGAGTTAACAACCATTTTATGATTTAAAATTTGAATAGATCAAACTTCTTTTTTAGTCTAAAATGGATGTCTCTTCCTCAAAAAAAATAATAATAATAATAAAATGGATGTCTCAATTAGTCCCCCTCATTTGGTAAGCAAATAATTCCAAGCAGTAAATTATGATTTCCAAATCAAACTTTTACGCATGGAAACTCTCAAATTTTGCATGCTTCATAATTAGTAATTAGTAGTAACGTACAAAGCAATGATTAGCTGAAAAGCCACGGCTCCAACCACGGACAGGTGGACAGAAGAGAAATACGACATCATGGATTGCGAAAATATGCAGTAAACCACACAGAAACTCAACCATCTATCAAACCTTTTCTTGCCTTGACCCAAAAATAAGCTATTGACACGCACAAGGTATTGGTCTTCAGAAAAATTTCAAGGTTGCCGGCCGGCTAACATGATAACAAGAAATCATGTCATGAATTGAAAGTTTCATGCACATGGAAAAGACCAATGCATTCCTCCAAAAACAAAAAAAAAAAAGGAACAATGGAAGAAAGGGGGAAATTTTAACAACAAAACACTTTATACTACGAGTTAGGTGAGCCATTTCAAATATCTATGTAGGCATACTAAATAAAAGCAATTAGTTTCTCCCAAAAAAAGAAAAAATATATAGAACATAGGTTTATTGTTGCAATGGTTCAATTTTCAATCCTTGAAAATTCATATAAAACGTGTATTAGTTAGATACGCCGTTGGATGAATCATCTCAGCCATAAATTCTAATCCCTAATAACACAGTCATCTTACTTATGTAGGCCTACTAAAATAGGACCAACGTTAATAGTTGCAAAAGTTAAATATCTAGTCCTTGAAGATGCATAAAATACGGGTATTAGTTAAATATTGTAACATTACGAGTATAAAGTGAAAATCTATAGTTGGTGGGTATTAGTTAACTACTGTAACATTATGAGTAGAAAGTGAAGATTTCTAATTGGAAAGGAACCCTTCAGATTCTTGAAAATTTTGACCATCAATGTACAAGGAGGTACTAGTGGCCATCCATCGTTCAGTGGCATTGTTATGCTGAAAATCTAAAGGAACATTTATTCATTTAAGATAAAGATATGCATGTATCCAAGCTATTCTTAGCAGAAAATGACACAAGATAAGAACAATCCAAGAAAGATAGATTGTGCTTAGTCATAATACAATTTTGAATCCATAATAGATTAACCAATAATGCAGGGCTTATCCCAAAAAACCCAGAGCCCTGCTTATGGAGAACCCTCAATAATATATGTACATCCAGAAAGCAAAATTTCTAAAAGAGAAAAAAAGGAAGCTGTTTTGCTCCATAAGAATTCTCCTAACTAGGACTATCTCTAGATTAGTACCATCTTATTTTCATCTTTAACCAAAGAACTGGATAACTCTAAACTATCCAGCACCAGATCTTCCATTTTCTTATCTTTCTTAGTATAATCCAAGGACAACTTTCTTGACACCTCACCAATTGAGGCTAAAGCCAATAGCTCAGATTCTTCTAGCCCTCTTGCTGGACCAAGACTACATCGATCGGACCCATACTTTCCTAAAGCATCTTTAAATTTCTTGATCTGCATACAAAAGAATAAGGCCTCAGTCCTCTGAAACAAAAACTACAATTGTTCACTAATGAAAAAGCATAAAAAAATCTAGAGGATTGTATTGATTTTCTTACCGTTGCATTGGTACAACTGAAGCTACATAATCTGCCCTCTGCACCTCTATAGAATCTAAAGAAGGGTAGGACATGTATATGCAAACTGTGGCACATGGTTTTGAGCTCTTCATAATTGACTTTGAGGAAAATAGCATCGGGATTTGATTCAGCCAATTGACAGATCTAAAACCATACAAAATAAAATGGTATCTACTATTAGTATATGATCCTAAAATGAATTCCAATGAAATACATAATTAATCAATAATCAATCTCAATAATGATATACTGGTATCTCAATCACAAGTGAGCACTTATGTTGATATAATACCTTGGGATGCAAAGCTTTGCAGCCTCCACAACCAGGGGAATAAAAGTCAACTATAACCAATCTATCACCAGCATTTAACAATGAATCCACAAGTTCTTGTGCAGAATGGATCTCAACCATGTTGGGCTTAAGAGTCTTCTCCCACCATCTCATAGCTCTGCCGACACAAGTTGATGCTTGTGCCTAAAAATCATTAAAAACAGAGCAAAGTTTGTAACTTTAGGCCAAAACATGATCAGGAGGGACAGCGGAAAAAGTTATTTCATTTAAAATAAATAAATAAAGAGCCTGATGAGCAAGATTTCATACCTTAACGAAAAAACTGGCTGGAGCTTTAACATCCCAACTGCTTAAATTCTGGACAGATATATCTAATGGTTTGCCCATAAAATCTTTTGATCTTGAATGTGAAAATTGAAGAGTCCCCATCGAAGGACAGAGCCCCAAAGAACCTTTGGGTCTACAGCTGAGAAGGGCATCATTTGACCCAAAAACAGATAAACCAGTCTTCAACGAACAAGCCATTTCTGCTAACTCAAGAACAAATTTTGAAAGCTATAATATCAAAAGATTAACAACCCCCAAAAAAAAACCCACTTCTCCTTTTGACCAATCTTTTTATCAAATGAAAATCAAATCCGAGAAAAACACCTATCTCCTCTATTGCTCAATCCAAGGAATGAAATTTTAAGCCAAAAGAGAGAAAGAAAAAAGGTTTTTCTGTATTTGGCAATATAAAATTTTTTGATGGTTGTGAGTTGAGAGAGAATATGAAGGTGGAAGGGTGGAGAGGAAGCAAGGTTTGCAAAAAGTAAAATACGGAGAATAAATACCTGAAATTATATAAAAAGGGCAGAAGTGATGAGGTGGGTGGCTCAAATGAAATGGATGCGAATAGAGATTTGGTGGATTTTGATATAGATTAAGGTAAATAGAGATTTAGATTTGTTGGTTCAGAATGATGTGGATAAAAGTTTGATTAATATTGGATGTAAAACCATGTGTCTTGACAGTATTGAGGATTTTTTATCGGATTTGTTTGAGCTATGAAATAGCATCATCAGTGGTTTGTGTTGGCTTTTGTTTCGGAATTGTCACTTAGCTACCTATGTTATCGGTTTCGCTAATTTGGCAGTTTAGCTATTGTTGTTTCACCGCGTAACTGACTGTATTCTTGGTTGGACTTCTGGATAAGGAACACATCGCCGTTGAGCACATGCATAAATTTTTTGGATAACTTTACATAATTCCCTTGACGTTTGCCATAATTACACTTTCATCCTTTTAAGTTTCAAAAATTACATTTATATTCCTGATATTTATATTTTTTATAACATAATAAGTTCATTTTGATAAAGTAATCCAAAAAACCAACCAAATACCTTAAAATATCATGAATTGCTTTTAAATTCGTCATCTTTTTTTTATTAATATATATGTTTGTAAAATTTTAATAGATAAAGTAAATTTGTTTAGATTACTCAAATAACTGAATTTTGCAGAAGTAATATTTGGTGGAGATTGAAAATTTGATATAAGATTATAAATACTTCCGACATTTTTATGACTAATTAATTAATTTTCTAAAGATTTATATATCTTTTTTTAAAAGCACTTAAGTATATTTTAAGGTATTTGATTGGTATTTTTGAGTTACATTATCAAAAATAAACTATTCTGTTATGAAAAATATAAACACGGGGGGGTGTGAGTGTAATTTTCAAAACTTAAGGGGAGTTAGGTTTATCATAATTACATCTAGCTCCCCTCAAATTTTTAATAATTACACTTACCTCCTTGGAGCACTTGATATTACTACAATACTCTTGAATATTACTATAATAACATTAGCAAAAATTACAAGAAAACCAAAAGGTAAAAAGAAAAGAAAAGGAAAATAAAAAGAAAAAAAGTCTAACAATTGCTTTAATTTACTCTTCAGAGTGTAAGTTCATGTATGCATTATTGATATACTAATCTCATTTTTTTAATAATTATCTTGTTTATTCATGTAATATTTTGGATAAAGGTAAAGATGTAGAAAATAGAGCACCAAGTGGGAGTGTGTCCCAAAGTGCATAACTGGTTGAGCATTGGGTAGTAGTATGTGAGCAATATTACAATTATTTTTTACTTTATATTGGACTAATTAATTTATTATTTTAAGAATTATTTTTCTTATTTTAGTAAAAAAATTTCTAGGGTTATTTTAGGATTTTTAGTTTTTTTTTTGACATTTGCAAAATGAGTTTTTATTGCAAAAAATAATGAAATAAGGGAGGTAAGTGTAAATATTGAAACCTAAGGAAATCTAAGTGTAATTACGATAAACCTCCAAGGAGGTATGGGAAATTGCTCCAATTTTAAAATATACCATAAACATGCTGTATAACTAGCTTTTATAAATTTAATTTTTTTTAAAAGAAAAGGGAGGGAGATGATATTTGCACACATTTTGTAAATATCATTTCTCAAGAAAAGTTAGTGGTTAACAAACAAAAGCAAGATACAAATCTAAGGACTAATAAACAACCAATTTTTTCAATGGGATGATGAAAATTGGTGGATTGAAGTATACTAAAAACAAAAAGAGAAAAGTCTGTTTCGCGCATTTGTTTTTCTATGTACCTAGATAATGGTAGATTTGAAAAATGCTTTATTATTTTGGTAGCTCTTGAATTTCGTCATTGAGTCTAAGTGATAATTGGTTAGTGCTTTTAGTACACCCAATCTGTATTTTTTTCTTTAAATATATGTTCTTTCTTAGAATCTCTTTTTTATTTTTTTAAAGTTATGGATGAGAAAAAAGGGGATATAGATAATTTAAAACTAGTCACCTAAAGGTTATGAAAATATTATGACAATAAAGTGACAAAATGTTCACGCCAAAATATACTCTCCCACTTTATATATAGTAGATATTACTTGTTTTTGTAGATATTACATTTTTTAAATTTTATTAATTGCCATACTACACTTGAGAAAGGAAGCATTAGTGACACTTGCAAGATATGGTGTTTGACTCCTCTCGTTATCTTTAGCTTTTATGATTGCATTTCATATGAGATGCTTCAAATTATCCATCTCATTGCAACTATGTGGAGCTAAAAAATATATTTTTAATGTTTTTATGAGTATTTATCATCATTACTGTCAAAGGTGGAAACAGCGTTACTATGATCATTAATGTTTTTTCATTGATATTTTCCATCCATCTAAAGGAAAAAGAGGATAATAGGTTTTAATAAAATTTTTGTAAAGTGAATTGGTTTGATTTCAATTTCGTTAAAGGTTCTAATGTCTACAGTTCGGAGACAAAAGATATTTGTACCTAAAAATAAAGACAAAAGATTTCTTAATTATTGTTTGAGCATCTCAAGCCTTAATGTCATATTTTCCATCCATCTCAGGGTGAAAAAAATATGATGAATTTTTTGGAAAATTTTTATGAAGCTATTTAATTTGAGGCTTTATCTTGTTGAAGTATCTAAATGTCTACAATTTGGAGACAAAAGATATTTGTACCCAAAAAAGAAGACAAAAGATTTCTTAATTATTGTTTTTATCCTCTTAAAACATAATGTCATATTTTCCATCCATCTCTAGGTTGAAGATGAGGTGATATTTTCTGGTAAAGTTTAATGAAGCTAATTGGTTTAAGGCTTCAGTTCGTTGAAGTTTCTAATTTCTATAATTTGGAGACAAAATATTTCTTAATTATTGCTTTGACCCTCTCATTCGTTCAATTATTTTAACTCTTTGGATAGAGATATATTAGCGGAATTTATGAAGTATTATTTTTCTTATAGCTAATAGATTACGTCATAGTCACTCCACTTGTGTGCTAACTGCTAATAACACATGTGATTTGTTGACTGGTTTTACAAAAGCAATTCTAATCTCTTTCGTACCACTGTATCAATTCTAGTAACCGTGCATTTGGGGCTCTCTCTCTCTCTAATTAGGGTATCACTATGTATATGAAAATTATCTAACCTTAGTTTTTATGACCATTAATTGGATCTTGTTTAAAAAAGTCGCAATTGTATATCTATTTACCTGCTCAATTCTGTTAATGAGATGTACCTTTATAATTTTAATTTACATTAATCAAGAACAATTGACAAAAATTGCCTAATGTTTAGAGAGAAACAACTACGTAAATATTACAAGGGCATAAATTCTCAATTTTAGAACGAAAAACACATTAGAAAAGTTATGATTTTTATATTTTGGCTGCACTTAGAATAATAAGGATAGGAAACATTAGAGCATGACATGGAAAATATAGTGATTGGTAGACTCTGGGGAAAGTTAATTTTTTTCCCAAAAAGCATTTTCCACATAGAAATGTTTGATACATTTTTATGATTACTAGACTATATTATTAGATTTCATAATAAATAAATCGATTTAATGTGAAAGCTGCCAACATTAGATTGAAAACACATATATTTTAATTTAACAGCGCACAAGGTTCAAAGAGAAAAGGTACAAATAAAATAAAGGCAATCATCAGGTGAAATTTATATTACTATGAGGCAAACAATTTGAAATTCATATTTTGTGGTTTGCTTTAGAAAATTTAGGTGTTCTCTTAAGTTAGAATAATAAGATATTTTATGCATAATCAAATAAAACGGATATACAAAGTTGATTTAATCAAATTTTCAAATTACATAAAAATAATAATTAGAACCAAATAGGTCTTATAGTAATTTGGCCAATTTTAGTCAACTGTCCTTAATCGGTCGTTGCCAAAACATTAAGGAATGAAATGTTGCTTTTGTCGAACTTGGAAAGCTTAATTAGCCCATTGGTCTAAACATTGGAGGATTAAAAAAATGCAGTCAACCCCTTGTGCAATATGGCACAAATTTTTTTTTCTTTTTTGCCCTTTTCTTGAGGAAGTGCACAGCACAGTTGATAAAATGAAATCGGAAACGCCTCCCTGGTTGATTTCATGCTCAACCATTTGGGACTTAGTGGGAAAAATAGATTAGAATAAAGGAAAAATATATTGGATTTAAAGCAAATTCAAATGACAATTCCTTCATTTTAGGTAAATTTCAACTTTTTTTGTTAGAAAAGAGTTTAGAAAGAAGGGAAGCTCACCCTTTTTAAAGCTAATAGACAACAAACTTATTTTCAATTACTTATAATGGTTCTTTCAGATTGCTTACTTGTGACGACTTATAGTGGTTCTTATAAAACACCGTTTTAATTGTCTCTAGGATTCGAATCCAATGCTCCTAATACAAAGGCCAACCCTTTACCAATTGAGTCACACCATTTAGGTAGGTGATTTCAACTTCTTCAGTACTCGTTGCAAACTACCTTGGACTGGTTGAAATGGGCATTCCGCTTATTTTTATCATCTACAAATACATACTGGCACCAAACAGTCAAAAAGGAAAAAAAAAATTGTAAACTATTGATTATGGTCATTTCTTGTTAGATCTGCATTTCTTTTCCTAGATCTAATTCTTGATGGTTGGTGTCCACTTTCTCTCTGAGTCTGCAATGGTACCAAAGAGGCCACGCAATAAGTTGTGGCTGGAATTTTAAAGTGGAAAATAAAAGTGCTACAAATTAAAGTGTTAGGTGGTTGAAAAAATGCTATCAAGAAAAAACAAAAGAAAAAGAAAAAAGTTCCCAAATATAGTGTTGCTTCGTCATCCCCACGAATTCGTTTTGTTTGTATTCAAACCCTTCTCTATAATCCCCCACAAAACAAAACAAAACAAAAAGGGAAAAATGAAAAAGAGAAAGAAAGGAAATATTCTTTTGTTTGGTATAAAAGGTTGTCCTAGATGGTGAAGCGATGGAAAATTCTTATATGAATCAGATTTACGATTTCACCTATAGACTCTGTGATTTAAAATGGTTACGTAAGCATTTGTACATCATTTTTTTACACCAACATGTATCACTATACTTATTTGTACTCTTGTATATCACAAAATTCATAAGTGAAACCGTAGATCTGATCCACTTGAAGATTTTCCGTAGGGCAATGCTTGCTACGTGGTCGTGACATTAACCAGCCTTGTACATTGTTTTGAAAAAATCACATGAATCAGAAAACTGAATCTACTTTAGTTGTTCATTACACTTGAACTTTTTTAGGAACCTATTACATGTTCTGTTCTCCGAAAATTCAACCCCACATGCTATCTTCAAAAGAAAAAGAGAAAGAAAATAAACAACAAAAATTAATACTCATCACGGTATTTTATACCTTTTAGCAGACTTCTCTCTTGCTCCACGGAAAACGGTTATCAAATTTCAGACAAATTGCTGCATCGCAACTAATTTTATGCAACCAAAAACTAAGTGACAAAAGAGTGTGGCTAGTTCTTATACCTTGGCGGCTTTCACTTGCAATAGAAAATTACCAAGTTTGACTGCAACTTTGGGATTACAAATGAACATGATCCCTAATCCTGCATGATCATAAAAGTTAGCAAAGAAGTTAGCAAAGGTTGCTAGGTAATTAAAATTGGACAAATCTTATATGAGCAACCAGTGTAAAAGTTTTTTTTTTTCACTCTAGTTGGTTTAAATTTTCACCATATATAAAATAAAAATGAATAGAAATTTTATATGTATTTACGTGCTAAACATCTGCATTTGATAGGTAAAAATATTTTGTACTAACATAGTATGTATAAGATTTACCCATTAAAAGAAAGAAAATTTCTATTTAGTTGGACTGAAAATATTTTTCTAAAAAATATTTTTAAAAATTTTCTTGGTGCCAAACAATGGAAAACAAATTTTTCGATTTTCCTCCATTTGGCATAAAAAAATTTACGGACTTAATAAGCGTAATTTATTTTTCAAAGAGTTTAAAAGTAACATTAAGCCTTAAGTACCTATTTTTCTATTTTCATTTAACAAAATAATTTTTAATTTTAATGCTTATCTACTCATTTTCTTTTCATTTTGAGTCCCACAATAATATATCTATAGTTATACTGTATTTTGCCATTGCATTATCTTATAGATTAATTTTAAACAAAATAATCATTACTTGACTATAATTACTTTTCATGCATGAATTGAGTTGTTATTTGTCTTTTTAAATCATATTAACAATATAAAAATTAATTAAAAAATTTATTTCAAAAGATTTTCACACTATCATCCAAACACTGAAAAATTATAAGGAAAATAATATTTTCCATATAAAATATTTTCTTAAGAAAATAATCCTAAGAAAAACATTTTACATTCAATCAAACAGATCTTTAGTTCTAAAATTTTATTCATCCCAGTTTTTCAAAGCAAAATACTACGAATCTATCTAGTTATTAGTACTTTAAAAAATTGATTTTAGATTCGTGACCTAGAGGATATATAAATACGTACCTTGACACCTATATACCCGTAATTTTCTCTTAGCCAAAAAGCGCTGCTTAGTGGCTTTGTGCTCAGAGCCGTGATCAGAATTTAATATCCATTGTTTCAATGGGTGGGAATCTTGCTCTGAATGCCTCTTCTATTAAATTAATTATTAAGCATAATCAAGTGTCAATTTAAACGTATGTAGATTGGGCAGGTTGGATCATACATAAATGGATTGTTTACATGAGTATCTTGTAATTAAATTTAAACCTATTCTTTTTAAATTAGTTAAAATGAATGGCGAAATGGGTAATTTTATGTGTTTTTAGTCACAGAAGTCTAGGTAACCTTCTTTTTCTTTGGAGTGGTATAATTTTTCCCATTTTTGAATTTGGTCCAGCACTTCATTGATAGAGGAATAGTTGTAAAATTCTAGGACTAATTCTTTTGGGGGGCCAGAAGCCTTGGTGGCAATGAATGATGCAGTTGTTACCTTCTAATGGTTGCAATATATTGAAACAATCAAATGGATGTAGGGTGCTGGGGAGGCCTAATGTCCCTCCATGATTCTATGTTTTAGCTTTTGACTCATTAAGAATTTGAGATTTTTCAAAAATACATTTTAATAAAATTATGATGGTAAACTTTGTCTAAAAAAAGTTCAACATTTGCTCATAATTCTTTCTTTCTTTTTTTTTTTTTTAAATATAGATGTCTGCTTATAAGTACAATGTGGACGTAAGCAATTGATATGCTTCATTGCTAAACAAATGTGCCCAACCTTAACTTTCATGAATTTGTAATTTTTTTTTGTTATTTTTTCTCACACACAAATTAGTCAAGAAATAGGGTCTTGCATATATTCAAATAAATTTATATTGTGCGCAAGAATATATCTGAATGCCTCACACATAATTATATTTTGATTTATGAGTTCTCATTGTACATGGAGAGAAAATCTAAATCTGTTAATTTTCAGTATTAAGTTGAATTAACAAACAACATCTCATACATAGAATTATTGATGCGGAAGGAATATATAAGATTAAAATCTATTGCCACTAACTCGCTAAGATCCAATGTGGATGCAACCCACCTTGGGGGCTAACCCACGGGTTAGATATGAATTTTTGGGTTAAACTATGAAGCTATCTTTTTTAGAGCATGAATTTTCTACAGAAAAGCAAAAAGTGGTGCGTCTTCTCTATGTTTTTGGCTCTCTATCATGAATCAACACCGTGCTATCCTTTAAAAAAGAAAAAAACGTTATTCTTATGGAAATCACGTTTCATGCCTTCTACTTCTACATCACACTATTTCATGCACCTTTGAACTTTCTCTACTTTTACACTAATGATGCGTCATGCCTATCATATCATAACAAGAAAAAGTAAGTATTGAATTGAAGAGACAAGAAAATCTCAAATAATACAAGTTTTAGTGAAATACAAGAAAAATTACTATGACTACCATTTAATTTTGTCAATGATAACAGAGATCCCTTCTTTTATTTATTTATTTTTTTGCTTCATATTCAAATTTATGTGATCTCCTCCGAGGTTTGGATGCTTTGGGGGCGTTTGGTTTGCATTTGAAAATTAAAATCGAAATCAGAATTATTTTTCTTGAGTTTAGAATGAAGCCACCGATTTCAATACGTATATTTAGTTCAGTACCTGGAATAAAAATCATTACTGTAATTGTTGTTTGATTTATTGGAAATCAGAATTATATCCATTTAATTGAATGAGCATGCGGACACAATAGTTGTAAAGCAAATGTCCGGATGCTAGTGTGGATAAGGAATGTGGACGTCTGCATGCTTGAAATTGCTACGAACGATATATGGACAAGATTCCGGATGTCCGGATGGTCTATGCAGACGTCCACCCTCCAATTTGGTTGAAAATTCAAATTTTTGGGTTTTGATTTTGATTTCCAATTCCAATTTTCGATTACCAAACTACAACTATGGGACTAATTTTGATTCCTGATTCCAATGACCTCTTACCAAATGCCCCTAAATGTTTATAGATGTCCTTAGCAAAATTTGATCTTTGTCCTCCAAATTCCAAAAATCATGAGATAATTATCATTTTAAGATTTTTTTTTTCACTAATTGACATGCGTTGCCCCTAAAACTTCCAAATGGGACACCTTTTTCTTTTAATTTCTTTTTCCTTTTCTTTGATCCTTTGTGACCATTTGAGATAGAAGATAATTTTGGATGGTAGATAATTATTTGGAAAGCCACATGTAAAATAGCATAGAGCAATGGCCATTTCTGGATAATACTTCCCATTCCTCGATAAACAAAAAATTCAGTTCAAGCAGGCTCCAATCTCCCATGATCTCATGTGTTGTTTACTAAGGTTGGTTTGGATTTATGAATTCCTGATCATGGATAAAGTTTGCAGAAGAATTTGCCTTGGTATTGGTGCACTTCTGTCTTTGTCAACGGCCCATAATTTTGAAACTGAGAAAGTTGTAAATGGGGATTTACAATTTGGTCTTTGACCATTTTTTATAAGTTAGAAGTAATGTAAGTTATTAGTGTAAATCATCAGCATTTTAATATAAATTTTCAGCATTTTGATTTGTCTTACAAAACCATTTCGTTTTTTGTGTTTTTTACTTCAAATTTCGCCCAAATGACAAGATCTCAGTCATCTATTTAATTACAATAAATTATGACCATCAAATTGTGACAAATGAAAATTGTGAGGACCTCATCCGTTGTAATCTTAGCTACACTTTATCCCTAAAAATTATTTATCACTTTGCTCCACTGATTCACTGTTAAAAAGAAAAGTTAATTTGATAGCTAACCAAAAGAGGATAAAATGACTAAAATAACTTACTTCGACACAAGTATTTTACAGTTTTGATGCCAAAATATTTATGTTTCGCTGCTAACCTTCTATCAGAAAAGAAATGTGTACAACGTGTTACTTAAAAATAAAAGAATTTATCGTACAAAAGTTTAAAAAAAATAAGTGAGCCAAAGGTCTTGCATCTTATTGTAAAAAAAAATTCTCAAAATTGGCAACTGTATGCCATTCAGCTTTACCACGGAGAACTAATATATTCCTACGCACACATTCTCCAACAAATGTTACTGTCAAATTTTATTACATCCTCTTAAAGTTTCTAGTGAGGACCCTAGCCGGAGCAGTTGGAGCGCCCCCCCCCCCCCCCCCCCCCCCCCCCCCCCCTCTCCCTCCCCCACTAAAAAAAAAAACAAAAAAAATTTAGATTAGTACATAAATAATCCTATCTAACATTTTATTATTTTTATGATTTTCAATTATCAAAAATTTATTATTTTTATGATTTTCAATTATCCCCAGTGTACGATAGTATTTTAATCCCAATACGTTGCATGTAGGACAAAAGAAAATAATTAATGTCTTAATAAAAGTGAATAAGCAACTAATTCCAGTACTTCAAAATAAGCTACTAATTTCAATACTTCAACTCCATCTGTTTTATATCATCAATTTTCATTACAATATGTTGGATGAAACTCTCAAATTTGTATTGAAGTGTGATTCACAAACTTTTTGCTATATATAATTTAGAATATGACTCCCAATATACCTATTTAATCCCCTTTTTACCTCTCTATTTTTCCTAACTGCCGTCGGGGTTCGAAACCCGAGGCGTTCCCTGCTGGTTAACTCCAGCTTTAGAAGACGTTGTAATGATGTTTTATTTTAAAGAATGATACTTGACAATTATTGAACCTCTATTAAGAAAAAATATTAACACTTCGACTTCGTATAATGACTACGTATTTTACCAGGATTGATATTACAACAACTTTTTAATTTTACGGTCAATTAATGTAAGAGGCCAATACAAAATTACGTTTAAATGTTAGGTGTACCCCAAAAAGAAAATCACAATAGCCAACTACGAGATATTTGCTTTCTTTATGTCATTTGATTAAACAATTAAACATTGAAATAATGACCTGATTAGCTGAACTCATTTTGTTCTAATTCATAATCGAATCGAAGGCAGGCCTCCCTTTTTATCGTTAGTTGTTGAGAAAAAGAGGTTGGGGGCAGTGAGTCTTGGATATGATAGTGGAGGCATTCAGAAAGTTAGGTCTCTCAGCTGTTGTTTGTTAGATCGTGTTTCAGTTCTTCAACTTTTTTTTTTTTTTTTTCCTGTCTTTATTCCTTTCTTGTGGTCTCTTTCTCTTTGTTTGCTGTAGCTTTGTCTTCTTTCCTTCTTTTTTTTTTTTTTTTTTTGGCGGTGAACCAATTTTTCATGTTTAGAATTTTTTTTTAATTTTCTGTATGAGTTTCAGAAAGGAAATCATTTATCCTTTTAAATGCTTTCTCTATATATCTAATGTAATATTTTGCATAACTTTTTAATACTTGTACGTGTAACAGCATTTAAAATATATAAAACATTAAAATCTACTGCTATTTGTGCTCACTTATTTTTCTTTTTCAGTTATCAGGTTCATAAAATTCGCCCTTTCGTACTTGGGTCAACTTTCCTCAGCCCCTTGGAGAACCCACTTTTTTTTTTTTTTTTCATAACTATATTAGATAGGAATAATGACTATTTTTGTTCCCAAATTTTGGCAGTTCGACCAAATTGGTCATCAATATTTCATTTTCGGTTAAATTGTTCTACACCGCTTCAGCCGAAACTAATGTTGTTTACACATTATTCACTTTCAACAAATTGGTATCTAATATTTGGGAGGAAACCAACGTTTGGTTTCAAAGTATTCAATTTTGGTCTAATTCGTTCATAAAGTTTCATAAAAATTTTACTGTAAAATCATAAAAATTACATAAAATTTGTTTACAACGGTTAGAAGCTAGTAGTAAAATATATTAATTTATTTATAAAGTGTAGATAATATAATAATAGGGCACTTATTATGTAACTTGTACGTTGTTAATTAAATTTTGTTTGTTTTATGAATAAGGTGTAACTTTAATAATCTAAAAATCTATTCACGGTACATTAAGTGTCTATTCTAATTTACTTTTGTTCGCGCTTTTCTAAAAGCTAATTTTTTGTCAATAAAAATAGAAATATGTTCTGCTTTTTAATATTTTTAAAAACAAAAAGCTGCTATCAAAAGCATCTCATATGTTGCTCGTCAAAATCAGCCTTTCTTAACTTGTTAAAAGTAGAATCAAAATTAGTAGAGAATAGCTCAAAACTGCTTTAGCTTAAAAGAAGTGTAATTAGCTGTAAAAATCAAACAAAGACAAGCCCTAAGTAAAATATACAAATAGGATATTTATTTTATATTTTATAATTTTTTACAACATTTGATCATTTTGTAATCTCTTTATGAATTTTCTATAATTTTTCTTATTTTCTGTACATATTTGTTATCGTTTTTTGAAATTGTGCTAAATATTTGTGAAATTTAAAGATTATTTTGACTATAATTGAACACTTTGTAGGCTACACTTTGTAGACAACATTTCTTTACAAAAAAATATTAGAAACCATGTTAATTAAAAGTGAGATATTATGGACCAATTTTGCCAAAAGTAGGAATGAAAATGATAATTTTTACTTGTTTTACGTACATGTTTAGTCGGAAGAGAATTACTCAAGTATATTTGTTTTTTGTCACCTATTGGAAAACAAGGAAATTATCGACACATATATGTTGTTTGTCCCTGGTTCAACTATGTTTTCTCTAACTGTATGTAATTCCTGTCCTAGTAAAATATTTATTTTCGTCCCAATATTAGATTCAAAACACATATATTTTAGTTTAACAGTGCACAAAGTTCAAAGAAAAATAGATAACAATAAAATAAAAGCATTATGAGGTGAGATTTATATTACTATAAGGCAAACAATTTGAACATTCATATTTTATGATTTGCTTTAAAAAAATTAAGTTGGTCATTTACGTTAAAATAATCAAATAAAATGGATATACAAAGTTAATTTAACAAAATTTTCAAACTAAATAAAAATAATGCTAAATCACAAAATGTCCCCTATAATGTTGCATCAGTAGCAAATTGCCCTCTATATTTAAGAAACACGCAAATTATCCCCTTGATGATAAAAAATATTTGTGCCTTTCTATATACAATACTTTGACAATGTTCTCTTTTTTGTACTAAAACTTAAAATATTTATACCACCCATGAGCGAGTAGAACAAAATAATAAAGGAGAAAGAAGTCTCAAACACATGAACTACAAAATGCGTGTACACATACACACATGTAGTTTTGCTACCTTTGTTACTAGATGAAGTTGGTCTTGCGTTCTTTTGGTTAGAAACACAGGTTTGTAATTTTTCTATTTTTTGTTGTTGTTACTAATAGAAACGATGTTACAAAGCATTTATTCATACTCTATTTTGAATATATTTGATAGAAATTACAAATTTATATTCACTTCATAAGCTGCTTGTTATACATCAAGGCAAAAACAAATTATTCATGTCTTTTTTTGTACTTTTTTTTCTATCTTGAATACAAATAATAGGAATAGTTTGTGACCAAATTTTTTGCAAATTTGAAGTCATGATTTTAGTTTTTTTAATATAAGAGTGCAACAACAATATTGGCTTGAAATAGTGACCTTATTTTGTTTCTATATAACAAATTAACAAGAATAGCAATATTAAAAAATTATGAGGGTAAATTTGTCCTTATAAAGGTGAAATATGCACAATGGGGTAATTTGTTACTAAAGTAGAGGGCAATTTGTGTATTTTCTATACACGAGGTAATTTACTACATACCGAACATTAAGGGGCAGCTAAAAATAATAATCAGAACCAAAAATGTCTTATAATGATTTGGACAATTTTAGACAACTATCCTTAATTGGTGGATGCCAAAACATCACGGAATGAAATGTTACTCCGGTCAAACTTGGAAAGCTTAATTATCCCATTGGTCTAAACATTGGAAGATAAAAAAAAATGCAGTTGACACCTTGTGCAATATGGCACAATCTTTTTATTCTTTTTTCCCTTTTCTTGAGGAAGTGTACAGCACAAATGGCAATTGGTGTTGGTAAAATGAGATCGGTCAAAAAACGCCTCCTGTTGATTTCATGCTCAACCATTTTAGACTTAGTGGGAAAAATAGATTAGAGTCAAGGAAAAATAGATCAGAATAAAGCAAATTCAATTGACAATTCCTTCCATTTCGGTTAATTTTAACTTTCTTTTAACAAAAAAGTTCAAAAAGAATGGAAGCTTACCCTCCCAAGGCCAGAAATAGACAATAGACGTCTTTTCAACTATTTATAGTGGTTCTTATAGATCGCTCACTTGCGATGGCTTATAACGACTCTTATAAATCCTCCATAGATGCCACTTTAACTGGTGTTAAGATTTGAATCCGAGTGCTCATAATACAAGGGCGTCATGTCATGTGGGCAAATAATTTCAACATATTCTATACTCGTTGCAAAAAGCTATCTTGGACGAGTTGAAATGGTTATTCTGCCAATTTTTATCATCTACAAGTATATGGTGGCACCACACAGCTAAAAAGGAGAAAAAAATTGTAAACTTTTTATTATGGCCATTTTCTTGTTATATCTGATGTGTTTTCCTAACTCTAATTGTTGATGGTGGGTCCACTTTCTTTTTGAATCTGCAATGGCACCAAAGAGGCCAAGCAATAAGTTGTGGCTGGAATTTTGAAGCGGAAAATAAAAGTGGTACGAATTAAAGTGTTAGGTGGGTTGAAAAAATGTCATCAACAAAAATCAAAAGAAAAAAAAAAGTTCCCAAATACAGGGTTGCTTTGTCATCTCCGCGAATTAGTTTTGTTTGTATTCAAACCCTTCTCTATAATCACCACAAAACAAAACAAAACAAAAAAGGAAAAAAAGAAAAAGATAAGCAAAGAAAATATTCTTTTGTTTGGTCTAAGAGGTGGTGGATGGTGGAGCTGTGCTTTGCTATGCTGATCGTGACATTGACCAGCCTTGTACATTGGTTTGAAAAAGTCACATGAATCAGAAAATTGAAGCTATTTTAGTTCTTCTTTATACTTGAACTTTTTGGGAGCCAATTATTTGTTCTGTTCTCCTAAAACTCAATCCCACATGTTCTCTTCAAAAGAAAAAGAGAGAGAAAATAAAGCAACAAAAATTAACACTCGTCACGGGATTTTATACATTTTTCCAGACTTCCCTCTTGCTTCACGGAAAACGGTCATCAAATTTCAGACAAATTGCTGCATCACAATTAATTTCATGCAACCAAAAGCTAAGTGACAAAAAGATAGACGCCTAGCTCTTAGACCTTGGCGGCTTTCACTTGCAATAGAAAATTATCAAGTTTGACTACAACTTTGGGATTACAAATGGACATGATCCCTGGTCCTATATGATCATAAAAGTTAGCAAGCAACTTGATAAATTTTGCAGGTGACTAAAATTGGACAAATCTTGTATGAGCAATCAGTGTAAATTTTTTTTTTCACTCTAGTTGGTTTAAATCACCATATATAAAATATTAATAATAAAAATTTACACCTATTTATGTGTTAACCCGCAAAAGTATTTTGTACTAATATAATATGTATGAGATTTAGTCGGTTAAAGATTTAGTCTCAATACTTTAGGCGGGAAAAAGATTTTAGTTCTAAAATTTTGTCCATCCCAGTTTTTCGAACCAAAATACTACGAATCTGTCTAGTTATTAGTATTTTAAAAAATTAATTTTCTCTTAGCAAACAACGCTGCTAAGTGGCTTTGTGCTCAGTGCCATGCTGAGAATTTAATTTCCATTGTTTCAGTTTGCAGGATTCTTGTTCAGAATGCCTCATCTTTTAAATTAATTATTAAAGCATAATCAAGTGCCAATTTAAACGTATGTAAATTGGGCGGGTTGGATCATAAATAAATGGATTGTTTACTTGAGTCTCTAGTAATTAAATTCAAACCTATTCTTTTTAAATTAATTAACATGAATGGCGAAACGGGCCGTAATGTACATATTTATGTGTTTTTAGTCACAAATTCTAGGGAACCTTTTTTTTCTTGCCAGTTGTGTAAATTTTTTCACATTTTTGAATTAGGTCTAACACTTACATTAGTCGAGGAACAGCTGTAAAATTCTAGGAGTAATTATTTAGGGGGCAACATAAGATGAAAAATGAACTCTAGAAAATAAAGGAGAGTAACTGTATGGAAATTCAAAACATTGTGAAATGCTTTAGCCTAATTAATTTTTAACTTTTTCAAAGTTGGGGAGAAGCTTTGGTGTCAGTGGATGATGCATTTGTTACCTTATAATGGTTGCAATATAACTGATTCAGCCACACATGGATTTTGGGGTGTCGGAGAGGACTAGTGAAACTCCATGATTCAAATTATTAGCTTTTGACTCTCCATTTCAAAAATACATTTTAAGAAAAGTGATTGACCCCAATAAGTCACTCGAAAAAAGGTGTGTCGTACTTTATTTTTTTTATGATGGTAAATTTTGCCTGAAAAAAGGTTCTATATCAGCTTGTAACTCTCTCTCTCTCTCTCTCTCTCTGCGCTGACAACTACAAAGTGGATCCAAGCAATTAATATGCTTCATTGCCTAACAAATGCGCCAACACTTAACTTTTATGAATTTGTAATATTTTTATTATTCTCGTCAAACTTTTGTTACTCAAGAAATAGGATTTTACATATTTACAAATAGATTAATATTATACACATCGCCAATGTAAAAATTTTTTCACACGAACAGATTTGGATATTTGATGCATAACTATATTTTGAATTTTATAAGTTCTCATTCTACATGAAAAAGAAAATCAAAATTATTAACATTGAAGGTATGTATAAGATTAAAATCAAATGACACTAACTCACTGGGGGCCATTTGGTTCAAATTCCTCAATCACTATTAGTATTATTAACCCTACTATGAGTATGGTTTTGATGATTTCTTCCAACATGTTTGGTTTAATAATGGAATGGGTATCATTATAAAAATCCTTGTTTGGTTTATTAGAATGACTTTCAAGCAAATTTTAAAATTTTAAAATCTTTTATTTATGATATACATATTTTTTAGATTTCTTATTATCTTTTTAAAGAAAAATTTTAAAAAAACTTTATTTTAAATCTTTTATTTTTAGATTTCTTGTTTGGCTTATTAGAATGACTTTCAAGTAAATTTTAAAATTTTTAAATCTTTTATTTATGATATACATATTTTTTAGATTTCTTCCTTTTAAAGAAAATTTTTAAAAAAACTTCCTCAATTTTAAATATAGCCATGCTCTAACTTAGGTTTTATGCAAATGATAATCTTAGAAAAAAAACCATTTTTATTGTATTAATTTAGAGTACTATATATTTTTATTTTTAGTTCAAATTTTTATAAAAAAATTGAATGTAAAAAAATTTTTATGGAGTACTAATCAGGAATATTCAAAATAAAAAAACATAGCACAAAGAGAGAGAGAGAGAGAGAGAGAGAGAGAGAGAGAGAGAGAGAGAGAGAGAGAGAGAGAGAGAGAGAGAGAGAGAGAGAGAGAGAAGAAGAAGAAGAAGAAGAAGAAGAAGAAGAAGAAGAAGAATAGTATATTGGGGAGGTAGGTAACTCAAAAGATGTATGTTTTTTTAAGGGGTGTGTTTTTGCCCTTAATCATATGGGTTAATGAGTTTGATAGAATAGTATTTTGGGGGAATTATTAACACCCCAATTAATCAATATCATTCTCATTAAATGATAGTAATAGTTATTTTACAAAGATTAACAATGGGTGTTATTACTGATGACACCCATTTTTCACTTTGATGCCCTTAAACCAAAAACTCCCTAAGATCCAATGACGTATTGTGTGGGCTAATAAGCCCACGGCATTTATATGAATTTTTGGTTAAATTGCGATGCTAGCCTTTTTAGATAGACCTGTCAATCGGGCTTTAATTTGTTCACTTAATTAATAGGGTTATGAGTTTTGGGCTATGAGATTCAGGTCTGTAAATGTGAAGCTCAGGCTCGGCTCACAAAATATTTGGGCTGTGAGCTTAAGCTCACGAGCTTAAATCTATTGAGATATTACTACAATTTAACAGCCCCATAGAAATGATGAGGTATACTTTAAGTACTATAAGTAAGCTTAATACAAATGATTTCACATGTTGTATAAATCCATTGTAAGATGTAAAGTCTACATTCATTATTAAGAGAAAAGTTAAACTCCATAGCCACATGGAGTAATAACTTGACAAGAAAATCTTGCACTATTCTTTAGTTAGAGTCAATAATCATGTTGTTATTTATATTATACAACTTTTTGTTCAAAAGGCAATGAAATAGCTTTATGTTTTATGTACAAATTACATACTAAGATTTTTTTTTATATTATACATACTAAGATTTAATGATATCATTAGTTAATATATTATACATAATTTTATATTTTATATGTGTGTGTGTGGGCAATTTTATATTTGGGTTGGGACATATATATATATATATATATATATATATATATATATATATAACAAATTCGTTGTAAGATGTAAAGTGTACATTTATTATTAAGAGAAAAGTTAAACTCCATGTTTACGCGGAGTAATAACTTGACAAGAATATCTTGCACTATTCTTTAGTTAGAGTTAATAATCATGTTATTATTTATATTATACAACTTTTTGTTCAAAAGGCAATGAAATAGCTTTATGTTTTATGTACAAATTACATACTAAGATTTTTTTTTTATATTATACATACTAAGATTTAATGATATCATTAGTTAATATATTATACATAATTTTATATTATATATGTGTATGTATGCACTATTTTATATTTGGGTTAAGATATATATATATATATATGTTTTATGAGGCGGGCTTTATACGGGCTGAGCCTATTGAAACCCGAGCTCGACTCAAAAATATTTTGGACCTAATATTTAAGTCCACGCCCAGACCGGTCAGATAAAAGGTTAGGTTCATGAGTTTTTTTTGCGGGTCAAACGGGCTAAATTCGAGCTGATCCGGGCTCATTGACTGTCCTATTTTTGGAGTATGAATTTTCTACAAAAAGCAAAAAGTTGTGCGTATTGTCAATGTTTCCGGCTTTCTGTCACAAATCACCTCGGTGCTGCTATTGAAAAACCAAAAACGTTGTGAAAGGGGCAAAAAAAAAAAAAAAAAAAGTTATTCTTATGGAAATCACGTTTCATGTCTTTTACATCACACTATTTCATGCACCTTTGAACTTGTGTACATTTACACTAATTTTGCCTATCGTGTCATAGCAAGAAAATGTAAATATTGAATTGAAGAGACTAGAAAATCTCGAATAGTATCTTTGACAGTGAAATAGAGGTAAAATACAGTGATTATTATTGATGTTTGTTGGCGCCGTTTGTGGAAACAAGTAGTTATCCCACTAGAGATCAGTCTTATTATCTTCTTAGCTTAGCAATATCACTTTGGACATACTATGTTCTTAGTTCGATCATATCACCTCGGTCATATTACTTCGGCAATATTACCATGGCCAAATTATGTCCTTAGGGGCCATCGGAGGTGTCAGACCTACTCTTGACATCGCCGACCTACCTCAATTAGGTTTTTTAGACTAGGGCTTCAACTCTCAGTCCTTCTCTCTCCTCTCACCAATATAAATATCTCTTATTGGGTCTTATAAATCCAAGCTCACATGTACGCTCTTAAGCTAACCAAGTTCTTCTTCATTACTTATTCATTTTATAAATACTTTACTGATTTGAGTGTCAAAGGTATACTGGGAAAAGAGACCCACCTCGACCTCGTTTTTTTTGTGTGTGCAGGTGAGCTCGGCCAACCAGTTTGGCTATACATAAGGTGGCCAAAATTGCCCATAACATTTGTCAATGATAACAGTGATCTCTTCTTTGATCTTTTGCTTCTTTTTCAAATTGTAATGATCTCCTATCAGGTTTGGATATTTAAATATTTACAGATTCCCTTAATAAAATTCAATTTTTGTCCTAAAAAAATTTCAAAAATTATGAGATAATCATCTTTTTAAGATTTATTTTAACACACGGTGTCCCTAAAACCACCAAATGGAACTCCTTTTAAACTTTCTTTTTCCTTTGCCTTGAACCTTTGACCATTTGAGACAGAAGATACTTTGCAATGATAGATATTATTTGGAGATCGGTAGCATCTAAAATAGTATAAAGCAATGGACATTTCTAGATAAGACTTTCCCATTCCTCAGTATGCAGTCGGCTCATGGAGGCCCCAACCGTCAATCTCTTGTGTTGTTTACTAAGGTCGGATTGGATTTGCTGAAATTCCTGATTGATGATAAAGTTTGCAGAGGCATTGCCCGTGGTTTTGGCGCACTTACGGCCCATAGTTTCGTAACTAAAAATGTATTTTTTTTTTTTGAAAACAGCTAAAAATGTTTTTAAGGCTAGTGACGCTTCGCCCCCGAAATACGAATTTTTTCTTACTTTGCCCCTGCAAAAATTTTATTAGCCCTTTTAGCGATCAAAAAGACAAGTTAGTTTGACTATTAGTCAAACGAGATAAAATAACTAAAATAACTTCCATCATTAGTTGATACAACTATCGTACTGTTTTGGGGGCCAAAACAAACATTCGCGTTCCATTATTACCCTTCTATAGGAAATAAATATGTGTGACATGCGACTTAAAAAAATTAGTTTGTTGTACAAGAGGAAAAAAAAAAACTTAATAAAAGAAAAAACTATAAACCTTAAAAACAAAGCTCGATTTTTGGTAGTTGGTTATGACGTTGTTAATTTATGCATAAAATGATGGAGATAGGAGTTGCGTTTGGATGGGTATTTTTTGGGGTGTTTTTTAAGAAATTTTACTATAGATGTTTTTTGGAAATAATTAGCATTTGGACAATATTGTTTTTTAGAAACAATTAGGGAATTTTCGTCCAAAACCCAAATTTGTAAACACACACACACATATACACATGCACGCGCGCGCACACACACATATAGATACATACACACACACATATAACATGTATTTACATTATATATGTAATATAATATATACGTACATACATACCTATGCGTATATATTATATATAATATATATTACACGTACATACATACCTATGTACATGCATGCATACATACATATATAATACAATATATATAACATATATATAATAAATATACTACACATACATACATATATTTATACATAAATATCTATAATATATAATATATATGTATATATAATATATTTATATATATTATACATACATACATATGTATGTGCATGCATGCATACACACATACATACATATATATAATAAAAAATATATAAATATATGTATGTATATATATTATCTATATATGTATATTATATAATATTATATATATTATAATACATATAATATATATAATATATAAATATATATAATATATAAATATATATAATATACAATATATATTTATATATAATATATTTATACATATTATACGTCCATACATACGTATGTACATGATGCATACATATATACAAACATACGTATATATAATATAATATATATAATGTATATAAATATATGTATGTATATATATTATATTTATTATAATACATATAATATATATAATATATAATATACAATATATATGTAATATATATAGATAATAAATATTTTATACGTAGATAAATGCGTATGTACATGCATGCATACATACGTACATACATATATATTTATATATAAATATATATAATATATTTATATATTATATGTACATACGTACGTACGTATGTGCATGCATACATACATTCGTACATATATATAATATGATGTATATACATATATGTATGTATAGATATTATCTATGTATCTATATATATTATATATTATATATATTATAATACATAAAATATATATAATGTATATTATATATAATATATATAGCTAATAATTATATTATACATACATAATGCGAATGTACATTCATGTATACATACATACATACATATTTATATATAAATATATATAATATATATAATATATAATATATATTTATACATTATATATTTATATATAATATATATTTATATTATCTATAAATATATAATGTTTAGAAAAAGAATATGAATTAATTCTTGATATTTTACATATTTAAAACATTATAAGTGATTTTACAACAATGGATAGATACATCTAAAGAAGATATTAATAATTTTATTATGTTTTCTCGTTCTTTATCTACTACTTCTGCATCATCTTCAAAATCAAAATTTACAAAAAATGCATCTTTACTTGAATTTTCTGAAATAGAACAAAGTTTACAAAATTGGCATTTACCCAAAATAGAACCAAAAGAGGTATATAAAATTGGAAATTTTGATATAACTACGAAATTAGCTATAAAAACAGTAGAAAAGACCATTCCTATTCAAAATGAATTTGAAGAAATTAGAATTCTTGAAAAAGACTTAGATAAAATTAGAAATTCAGGAAGGAAATATTTACATATAGGATTAATTCAAATAGCAATTCAACCTTTAAATAGAGAAGGATTAAATAATTCTGTCCTTGTTGCTCTTAGAGATGGAAGACATAATCAATTCAGTGACTCATTGCTAGGAATGATAGAATCTAGCTTATGTGAGGGTCCAATATATTTTAATTGCTTTCCAAATTTTTCAGTATCTTTAACTAATAAAAATTTAGCAAATGTTCTTACTTTAAATATCATGACAAAAGGTTATGATATGAAAATAGGATCTGAAAATATTAATATTACTTATAGATTTTATTTTAAATTAATGCACACAATTAGTCCTGGTGCTAAAAGATCAGATCTAAAAGGAATTAGGAAAACTCAATTGCTAGAGGGAAATCCTAAAAGATCCAATCTTCAACTCCCTAGATTTACTCAATGGAATGAAGTTGAACTCCAAGAAAAATGGAAATTAAAAAATATTTTACATCCTACACCTCAAAT
This sequence comes from Mitragyna speciosa, assembly GCA_024721245.1. Taxonomy (NCBI): domain Eukaryota; kingdom Viridiplantae; phylum Streptophyta; class Magnoliopsida; order Gentianales; family Rubiaceae; genus Mitragyna; species Mitragyna speciosa. The sequence goes on along the minus strand of CM045566.1, from coordinate 21,775,495 downwards.
AAGAAGTATATCACAAATATCTCATATCATACAATCTCCTAGTGGAGATGTCGAGATTATGTTTAATAATAGAAAATCCACTTCTTCTGTTTATACTAACTCAAATTTATCTGAGGAAGAACCATTAAAATCTATATCTGAAAGATTCCAAAATTCTTTAAAATTTAAAGGTTTAGAAGAATCATCTTCACAAATCCCACATGCAGTATATGAAAATTTAACTGAAAATTCTCCAATCAAAAGTGAACCTTCAGTAACACAATCTGATATGGAATTTCATCTTAATACCACAAGTATAGATGAAGAAAATGATTTTGACATTAACAAAATTAAACCTATTTGTCAAAAGGATTTTTTACAAGAAAAATATCTTATTTTTAGAAAATGGTTTTTTAATAAATATAGTGCTAATCAAAGAAAAACACTTTCTGAAGAATATTATAGATTTTTAAAAAATAATAAAATGATTATTTCTTTTGTTATATGGTTTTATTTAAAACATAAAAATGAAAAATTTGAAGACACAAATGACTTAAATATATTAGAAAATGCTTACCAAACTTGGAAAATATCGGATAATCAAACACTCAAATCAATTCATCCTCCACAGCAAAAAATCAAAATTGAATCTACTGAAGCTTACCCTTTTGTAGATACTTCTAAAATAAATAATCCTGAAAATATAAAAATTATACATCAAAATAATTATACAAATCTAAACTTAGGAACTATATCAAATCAATTAAATAGAATTGAAGGAATTATAGAAAATAATTCTTTACTTTACAATCCTATGAAATCAACAAATCAGAATAATAAAAATTAAAAGATCCATTATTTGTCCCCAATATGATTCCACCAACAGAATTACCACCAAATGTTTTTAAAACAAAAAATTCACAAAATGAACTAATAAAGATATTAACAGAAAAATTAAATAATATCTCCTTGAATCCATCAACTAACCAACATAGAATAAATACACTCTCGGAAATACATTCTACTTCTGAAAATCAAGACACAGAAGAAGAATATGAGTCCAAATCAGAATCAGAAAATAACATAGGAAAAATAAATAAAATATTTGATGAAAATTATAATTACAATCCAATTAAAAGAAGAAAATCTAAAAAAACAAAGATACGAAAGAAAACAGAAATTTATTCCTAAATATGGTGATTTACCATTTTATTATAAAAGACCAAGTCCTCAAGACATTTTACATGAAGAAAAATATTGTCATGATATACAAGCAAGTTTTAAAGGAAATGAAATCTATGAATGGGATATAGATGGTATGTCAAATTATATGATACAAAAAACATTACAAAAAATGATTATGTACTCTCAAATTCTTAAACATGAAGGAACTTCAAATAAAAATGCTGCAAATATTATAGTAAATGGATTTACTGGACAACTAAAAGGATGGTGGGAAATATATCTTAATGAACAACAAAGGAATGAAATTTTAAATGCAAAAAAGATTATCGTTAATCCTGTAAAAAATGAACCAGGAACTTCAAATCAACAACAACCTCAATCTACCGAATATGAGGATGTTGTTTTTACTTTAGTTTGTACAATAGTTAAACATTTTATTGGTTATAATTCTAATGCTTATCAAAATTATGATACTGAATTATTAATGAATTTAAAATGTCCAACTTTATCTCATTTCAGATGGTACAAAGACACATTCTTAACAAAAGTCCTAATGAGAGGAGACTCTCAATTAAGTTTTTGGAAAGATAAATTTATTTCTGGATTACCAAAATTATTTAGTGAAAAGGTTAGAACAAATCTAAAATCTATGTTTGATGAAGTAAATATAAATTTTAATAATTTAACTTATGGTGAAATTATCTCAGTATGTACTGAGGAAGGTTTAAAAATTTGTAATGATTTAAAATTAAAAGCACAAATAGAAAAACATAAACAAAAATATGAATTAGGAGATTTTTGTGAACAATTTGCTTATCAAATACCTTCTAAAAATGTTATAAAAAGAAAGAAAAATAAGAAAACTTATAAAAAACAAAATTATAAAAAACCATATAAAAATTATAAAAAGAAAAGAGAAAATAAAAGAACAGATCAAGAAGTTAAAAAATGGATAAGAGAAAATGTTACTTGTACAAAATGTGGTAAAAAAGGTCATTATGCCAACAAAATGTAAAAATAAAATAATAAGAATAATTGAACAAATTAGTAATTTAGATATTGATGATAAAATTAAAAATAAAATTTTAAATAATATTGATTATAATCATAAATACGATGAAGAATCATCCGAAGAATCTGAAAATATAAATGATTTAGAAACCTCTAGCTCAGATAATAGTGAAAATGAATGTGAAAATTGTTCAGATCAATTACAATATTATAAAGCAATAATAGAAGCTAATGGTTTAGAAATAAATGTATTAACACAAAACAACAAATAATTTTAGATCTATTAGACGAATTGCCAAATCCAGAATCAAAAAGAAAATTACTTAGAAATAGTACAAAATGAGTCCAGCTCAAATCAAAATCAAGAGTTAAATCCAAAATTAAAAAGACATATAGATTTAAATAATACTTTTTCTCTTACTAATGTTTTTAATCATATCCAGAAAGAAAAACCCAATTTAAGTTTATCAACTTTAAAAAATGAAATTAATGAATTAAAACAAGAAGTTAGATATTTAAAAGAAAGAATAAATAAAATAGAGGAAAATAATCTCTTAGAAAAATTACAAAAAAAATTATTAGAAGAAAATTTTCAAACCGAAAATCAACAATCATTAATAGAAAATACCCCTGAAAATTTTCTAAGTTCAATGTACATTTCTCAAAAATACTATATACAGGTTACTTTAGTTATAAATATGGAATTTAAAATTTCAGCTATTGCCATGTTGGATAGTGGTGATGATTTAAATACAATTTGTGAAGGATTAGTTCCTACAAAATATTATGAAAAAACTAAAGTAATTCTTAGAGTTGCACAAGGATCGAAAATTAAAATCAATTATAAGATCTCGAATGTTTGTATATTTTCAAATGAAGAAAATTATATATGCCAACCATTTGTATTAACAAAAAATGTATCTCAACAAGTAATTTTAGGTACACTTTTTTATCATGCTATGCATCCATTTATATGTGATGGAAAAACAATTTCAAAACAAGATCAATCTGTATCATTCAATTTTGTGACTAAACCACAAATTAAACAATTAGATACATTAGAAGAAATGATGAAATTAAAAATTAATCACATAGAATTTCTACAAAAAGATTTATATCACTATCAAATAGAAGAACAATTAAAAAATTTTAAGACCCAAAATGAAATAAAAAGAATATCTGAAAAAATCCAAGTCACAAATTTGTAGTGATCTACCAAATGCCTTTTGGAATACGAAAAAACACTATAGTTGCTTTACCTTATGAGAAATCTTTTAATGAAAAATTTATACTTACTAAGGCTAGACCTGCTCAAATGAATAAAGAAATGATGGAATTTTGTAAAAAAGAAATAGATGATTTATTAAGAAAAAATATTATTAGAAAAAGCAGTTCTCCTTGGAGTTGTACTGCTTTCTATGTAAATAAAAATTCAGAAATTGAAAGAGGAGTACCTAGACTAGTAATAAATTATAAACCACTAAATAAAATATTACAATGGATAAGATATCCAATACCAAATAAAAGAGATTTATTAAATAGAACATTAGATTCAGTAATATATTCAAAATTTGACTTAAAATCAGGATTTTGGCAAATACAAATAAATGAAAAAGATAGATATAAAACTACCTTTACAGTACCATTTGGACATTATGAATGGAATGTAATGCCATTTGGATTAAAAAATGCTCCATCTGAATTTCAAAATATAATGAATGATATATTTTCAAATTATTCATTCATAATTGTTTACATAGATGATATTTTAATATTCTCAAAATCTATTAAACAACATTTTGAACATTTAGAAAAATTTATAAACATAGTAAAATAAAATGGATTAGTTTTATCTGCAAAAAAGGATGAAATTATTTGAAACACAAATAAGATTTTTAGGATATGAATTAAAAAATGGAAATATTACTCCAATATCTAGAAGTATAGAATTTGCTTCTAAATTTCCTGATGAAATTAAAGATAAAAAACAATTACAAAGATTTTTAGGAAGTCTAAATTATATTCATGATTATTATAAAAATCTTGGAATTGAATGTAAACCTTTGTATGATAGATTAAAGAAAAATCCACCTCCTTGAAGTCAAATTCATACCGAAATTATTAAGAAAATAAAGTCAAAAGTTAAATATTTACCTTGTCCAAATCTTCCAAATCCTAATTGGCAAAAAATAGTAGAAACAGATGCCTTAGACATTGGATACGGAGGCATACTTAAGCAAATTAATCCAAAAACAAATAAAGAGGAACTTATAAGGTTTAGCTCTGGTTCTTGGAAAAATGCTCAAATAAATTATTCTACTATTAAAAAAGAAATTCTAAGCATTGTTCTCTGTATTACAAAATTTCAAGATGATTTATTAAATCAAACTTTTATTTTAAAAATTGATTACTCAGCAGCAAAAAATGTTTTGGAAAAAGATGTTAAAAATATTGCATCAAAACAAATTTTTGCAAGATGGCAAGCATCTCTTTCTGTTTTTTATTTTAAAATAGTCCATATTAAGGGAGAATCAAATTCTCTCCCTGATTTTTTAACTCGTGAATTCCTGCAGGGATAACCTTATGGAAAATATTCCTTCAACTTCTCAAATTCTTTCAAATACTTCAAATTCCACAAATGATCTCTCTCAAATACCATATCCTGATATCAGTGAAAATTTTCAACCTGATTTCATATTAGTCAATGGTCATCCAATTCATATAGATGAATACAATGCACATTTTGTATATCATCAACCAGATTGGCAAATTCCAAATCCCACTTATACAGAAACTTATTATACCAATTATCTTGAAAGCTAGCCAGTACAATTCAAATTAAACAAAATCAGAGAGTTAGTTTCAAGATGGAAACCACTTACTTACAAAGAAAAAATTTTCATCAAAAAATTAGTATATTTTGAATCCATTAGATCTCTTGAAGAAACTAAGAGAGTAGATTATGAAAATATTTATTTTGAAACAGCTGTGAAAAATCAAGCCTATAAAAATTTTATTAAACTAATATTTTAATGCAGGAAATGAGCAGACCTCCTTCTCAAGGAGGAAGAGGAACAGGTAGAGGTTCCTATCTTTTATGGAGCCCCTCACCTATCAAATTTTCAATTTCCACCATTACCATCTTCTTCTTCAATGGTAAATCTTGGGAAAATACCCTCAGCAAAGTCTATCCTTCTTCAAGAAGAAATAAATGAACCCTATATTTCCTACAGGAGTAAAATTAGTCTCCTTATTCATCTCCTTTGAAGATTTAAATTCTGATTCCTTAACTCTTCAAGAGAAAATATTTTAATCATCCCTTCTTATCTCAATTCCCATTGAGAGGACCACTTCCTTTCAAAAATCGTCATACTTATGCAAATTTTCTTGACTTTCTTTGTTATGAATAATCAAAAAATAGTTGATCTTCATGACAGACACAAAAATAACAAAAATCCCAAATGGTATCCTACTGTTGAGGACTAACTGAAATAGCCTATTCATCAAATTTATATTCATCAAGTACCCTCTATTCAGACTTGGTACTCAAAAACTAAATCCCATATTGATTTTACTTCCAAATACAATAATTATAATTATCAATTTACTTATCAAGATTATATGGAGTCTTGGAGCCATATATTCTTCTACCAAAATTCTCAATTTAAACACACTTGGTGGATCAGAATATCTTCCTCAATTCTTCAAAATGTATTACCTTCTTGGTTCTATAATTGGTTCATAAATTTTGGACCATGTGAAGAAATCTTTCCTGAACCACTTTTAAATTTGTATCAAGATTTTCCAAAACCAAAACTCAAAATACTTTCAGGAACCCAAAATCCAGAAAAGATCCATGTTACACTTCCTGGCCAGATTTCAAATTACCCTGGTGCTTAGCATGGAATTATGTAACAGCAATAACTAGTGATCGACTTCCAACTCTCCAAAGAGGAAATCAATTGCAAATGGTGGAAGAAAATGGAAGTAGACTATTATCAATATTGAGCATAATCTCAAAATATTAATTGCTCAGAATGAAGGACCAAGTACTTCTGAAATCACTTCTCCTTCAAAGATGGAAGATCTTATTCAGACAAATGGAAAGTCACATAAATTCTCATGGGCAAAAGACAGCAGATCAAGTCAAAACAGACTTAATGAAATTATTTGCTGGACATCTTAAAGAAATCTTCTCTACATCGGAAAATACTGATGTAGAAAAATTAAAAGAAAAACCAAGGAAAGGAAAAGAGAAAATCTCTTAATCAGATTTGAAAGTACCAGAAATACCTATTGAACTCTCTTCCGAATCTGAATTTGACAATCATGATCCAGATGAAATCCCACTTACAAAATTTCTTTTCATCATTAGATTCCAAAGCTCTCTTAGAAATGATGAAGACATTAGCTAAAGGACAAACATCTGGCAAACCAAAGCAAAAGGAGTCAAAAAAGCAACCGACAGATTCAGAAAATAGTGAAGAATCGGCATCCTTCATCAAATACTCCTGTCAAATCTCAGAAAAAGCAAAGAAGAAGAACAAAATAGAATAGGAATGCCAAATGAGGTCATTGCTTACGCAATGAAATTTGTAATTTTACTTTCCAATTGTATTATAAAAGGCAAGTTCTAGGCCTAATATCGGCAGAACTTTCCTTCCCCCTTTCTTTCTTTCTTCCTCTCTTGTAAAAATCTCTCTTGTTCTTACATAAATAAAACTTCAAAAGGTCCTCTTCAAATATCCTTGTAAGTCCTCTTCAATATTTAAAATTTTGAATTTATCTTCCGCTTTAATTTGATTTAATTTGATTATTTATATTTATCCTGGAGTAAATTGGTACATACATACATATTTATATATAAATATATATAATATATATATAATATATAATATATATTTATACATTATATATTTATATATAATATATATTTATATTGTCTATAAATATATAATGTATAAATATATAATATAACATATTTATATATAACATATTTATATATATTGTATGTACATACATATGTATGTACATGCATGCATGTACATACATACATACATACATACATACATACATACATACATATAATATAATATATGTCAATATATGTATGTATATATATTACCTATATATATTATATTATAATACATATATTATATATAATATGTATTATATATAACATATATTGGTAATAAATATATTATATGTACATACATGCATATGTACATGCATGCATACATACGTACATACATATATTTACATATAAATATATAATATATAATAAATATTTATATATAATATATTTGTATATATTATATTTACATACATACGTATGTACATGCATGCGTGTACATATGTATCTATGTACGTATAATATGTGTGTGTGTGTGTGTGTAAAAGTGAGTGTATGTTCTTGATGTTCTTGATGTGTAGGATTTTAATGTGTGTAAAAATGTGTACGTGTATGTAAAACCAAAAAATATGCCAAAAACACTCTTTCAATGTTTTTTGTGCCAAAAAAAACACATTTTTAAAAAAACAGTCCACCCAAACAGAGCCAGAAATTCCATGCATGTATATGAAGTTCTATTGTACAGTATTTTTTAATCCAAACTCAACAGGTTTGTTCAATCGAGAATCAGTGTAAGTCCAATTTGGGACCAATTTATCTTGTTATTTATTGTTTTTATATTTTATTATATTAAAATATTTTATTTTTATTTTTATATTATAACTAAAAATAGTTACTTTTAATTATATCTATTTACTAAAAAAAATCAGCGACCTAGCCTGGTTGAATCTGTCGAGCTAAAATAATGGAAACTAACCACCAGGTTGGGTTTAAAATAATGCTATTTTACCATAATTCAAAATTTAAATACATCAATGCACAAACTATTTTTTAAACTCTTACCTATTTATGCTTGCGGAATTTTTATCTTTAATTTTGAATTTTTTCTTCAATACGACAAACTTTGTATTTGTTTTTTTTTCATTTTCATGTCACAACATTGTCATTTTTGTCTCTAATAGAGGGGGTAACAGGAAAACAAGAATTTTTTTGGTTGCTCGAAATTAGCAAAAGAGTATATCAACTAAATATTCAAGGTAATTATAGTCATTTGGCCCCATTGACTAATGGTCAAATTAACCATACCTTGTAATCTTTATAAGTTAAAGGGAGCAAAGTAACGGTAAAAGTTTTACAAGGGATAAAGCAAGACAAAGTTCACATTATGGGGGATATATTTCAATTCTAATATGCTGCATGTAGGACAATAGAAAATAATTAGTGTCTTAATAAAAGTGAATAATCAACAAATTCTAATATATACTTCAAAATCCATCGTTTCAAGACGTTGTAATCAAGTTTTATTTCAAAGAATGATACTTGAGAATTTTTGAACCTCTATCAAGAAAAAAGATTAACATTTTGACTTGACATAATGACTGCGTATTTTACCAGGATTGATATAACAACCACTTTTTAATTTTAAAAGTCAATTATTGTTTCCAAAAAAATTCTTAGTTGTTGAGAAAAAGGGTTTGAGGGCAGTAAGTCTTGCATCTGATAGTGGAGACATTCAGAAAAAAAATTAGGGCTATTTGGTTTTCGGGAATCAAGGAAGGGAACGGGAATCAATAGTAATGACACTCATTATTGATGTTTAGAAAACAACTATCATTATCACTATAACGCCCTAGAAATTCACATCAAAACCCATTTAACTCATGTTATGTCCATTAGTAGAAAAAAAAAAAAGAAAGAGAGAAAAGAAAAGAAAAGGAAAACTGAAATACATTTTATAAGGAGATTTCTTTTATTTAGGGTTTAGTGTTAATCTTTGATTTATTAGTTGGAAGATTTCTTAAGTAAGTTAGGTTAAGTAAATGAGATTCTTTCATAATTAAGTGGGACACCTAAGTACCCAATTTGGATTAATTTCATTGGATCATTAGTTTATTCTTTTGCTTTCTTTTCTTTCTTCTTGGCCGAATTTTCTTCTTCTTTTCTCTCCTCTTGGCCGAAATTATTCTCCCTATTTTTCTCTCTTTTTGCTTTAATTTTTGTGCCATAAAGTTTGTTAATTACTAGGAGATAGATGATTAAAATTATCACCAATCAAAATTGGCCAAGTTGGTCACTATTTCATTCAAAGCATAACACCTAGCATGACCATTGTCTTGCTATAATTGGTCATTTTTTTCCCCATTATTTTCTCTATTTCTCTTCCATTTTTTTTGCCTATTTCTTTCCCTTTTCTCTCTTATTTGGCCGGCCCGCCCTACTCCCTTTTCCCTCTCTTTTGCTTTAAAATTTATGTCATAAAGCTTGTTAATTATTAAGTGATAAGTGATTAAAATTTGCACCAATCATGTTTAACCAACTAGTAACTATTATGTCAAAATATCTAAACCCTAACTTGACTCTTGTTATGCTATGATTGGTCACTTCTTTTCCCATTTATCTCTTTATTTCTTTTCTATTTTCTTGGCTTATTTCACTCTCTTTTCTCCCTCAAGTGGCCGGCTCTCTCTTGCTCTCTTTCTACTCTCTTTTGTTTTCATTTTCTTGAGACTTTCTCTCCAATTTTAGACAATCTCCACCATAGAAAGTGAGCTTCTCTTCTTTCTAAGCAAAGCTCTAAGCTTGGTTGAGGTACCTACTATGAACTTTTGCCATTAATTTCAATTTTTAATTAGCCTTTTGTTCAAGTTTTATACTAGGTACTTGTTATTAGTACTTGAAGATTTAAGCTTGAAATGAAATTTTACTTGCTAGTTGAAGTGTTTTCTTGATTAGATGGACTAGTAGATAATGTTTAAACCTTGAAATTTCATGTATTATGTGATGAATGGTTGAAGAAACTTGGGCTTGAAATATTGGATTTGAGTGGAATTTTGAGTGAAATTAAGTTTGATTTAAATATGGAAGCTATAGAACTTGTTGGAAATTGGATTGGTTGGTTGATTTCTTGCAGGTAAAAATTTTGGGTAGTCCGATTTTAAGGGGAGATGCTGGCGAAATTTCGGTAAAACCTAAGAAATAAAAGTGATTAGGTTATGATTTAAAGCTTTATAAGCTGTAATTTAGTGATTTACATGTGCAGAAATTTTCGTAGACGAACCATTAGTGAATTAAACCTTTCCGAGCGAAACCCTAAAAAGTTAGAAAACCCTAATCTTGAAAACCCTAAACCCTAGGGTAAAACCCTAAACTCCAAAACCCTAGAAATTTAACCCTAGAAAGACTTGGAGTATTTCTTGAATTTCCTTATGAAATTTCTTAGATTTTAGTCAGGTTTTTATACGACTATTTTCTCTTGAATTTCAGGATCCGCAAGTGAGACCCAACCTTATCGCGAGATATTTTCTTAAGCTTCAGGTGAGTGTTCTTATGTGTGCATGTTGCATGAAATGTCATGTTTTACTTGACATTAATATTGAATGAAATGTGTTACTTGAGGAAAGATGTGTACTTTATCGCATCTATTCCGCAATGTGTTACATGCTTTCACTATTAAATGTGTTAATTGTGCTTGAGACTTCTGTGACAAACTTCACCGTTAGTCAACCCGGTCGTGCTTGGGAGGTTATAAGGTGCTGGGTGTTTTAGGGCGTGTTGTTCTTTCCCCAATTGAGTTAAATTCCTCTAAGAGGCCAACTCCGAATTGAACTTTCTTGCTTGTTGGCCCTTCCAAGGTTGAGATTACTCCCTGAATGTGGTAGCTTGTACGGAGGTTATAAGGTGAATGGTGGGTAGGGTACTTGGTTTATATTGGTATGTTCCTTGGCGAGAACTTGAGCTATTATCTCGGTCCGAACGTCTTGGGTACATATTCAGTGCTTGCTACTTCTGCGGTTGAGCTTACTCCCGTAGTTGAGCCCCGTATCTGCCATTAACTACTTGTTAATTAAATTATTCACAAATTGTTTATTTACTCGTTAAATATTTATTGAACAAAATTATATTTTACTGGTATGATTGCATGACTTGAGCACTCACTGGACTATTATAGCTCATCCCATTTATTTGTTTTCTTTAACCAGGTTTTCAAAACTACTAAAGCTGGAAAAGCTGATTTTGGACCTAGTACATGTTTTGTTTAATGTATTTTGATAGCCTAAATGTGTAGGCTTTTATTGTAAATATTATTTATATTTTGGGATGTAATAACTCTTGTGATATTTATACTTTCAAGAAATTTCATGAACGTATTTCTTTAAGAATGCATTTTATTTTGAGCTAAGTACACTTGGATGTTTGAGCAAGTGCGTGTTTGAGTCCTGGCGAGAGCTAGGCAAGCAGTTCGTTAAGCCCTTTGGTGCGTCTCTGGGTAAGGTGGGGCTGTCACAATCACTATTCTTCAATAGGTTTAAAAGTGATTAATTGGGGTCTTCATGATTCTCCCTAAAATATTACTCTACCAAAACTCATAGACCTTTTCAGAGGAATAATACCCATTTTATTATTAAATCAAATATGTTGGGGGAATCATTAAAACTCATACTTATAATTAGATTAATGATGTTCATAGTGATAGTGATTGAGGAACTTGAATCAAACGCCTCGTAGGTCTCTCAACTATTAGTTATTGGATCGCGGTCAAGTTCTTCAACTTTTTTGTTTTTCTTTCTTTATTTCTTAATTGTAGTCTATTTCTCTTTGTTTGCTTTTGTTTGACTTTGGATTTGGGTTTAGTGGCTTTGAGGTTTTTGTGATTCATGCTATTGCCCGGCCTTGTAACACCCTAGAAATGCACTTATAAGAGACATTTTTCTTATTTAGGGTTAAGTGTTAATCCTTGATTTATTAGTTGGAAGATTTCTTGAGTTAATTAGGTTAATTAGCTAAGATTTTCATTATTAAGCAAGAACGCCTAAGTACTAAAGTTAGAATAATTTTACTTGACCATTTAATTTATATTAGTGTTTAAATTTTGATTAGCTCATTTTACTATTTTCTAGTCTTTTGACTACTTGAATTTTAGCTCAATTTTACTCAAAAATTTCACTTATTTTCTTGCTTTATTTTCTTTTCCCTTGGCTGAAATTTTTCTCTTTCTTTTCTTTTTCTCTTGGCCAAAAATTCTTCTCTCTTCTCTTTTCTTTTTGGCCGAAATTCTTTTTCTTTTTCTTTTTCCTTATGGCCGGATTTCTCTCTCCCTATTTTACTCTTTTTTTGCTTTAATAATTTGTGTCTTAATATTGCTAGTATTAGGTGATAAGAGGTTAATGAGTTCTACTAATCAAATTGATCCAAGTTAGCTACTCTTGCATTAAAAGACTACCTTTTTACTTTATTCTTGTTAGGTTTTAATTGGTTAATCTTTTTCCCACCTTTTCTTTATTTCTTTTCCATTTTTCCTAGCCTATTTCTTTCTCTTTCTTCTCCCTCTTGGCCGGCCATCTCCCTTTCTCTTCTTCTCTCATTTTGCTCTCAACTTCTTGAAGTTTTCTCTCTAAAGTTTGTGCAAATCCACCATAGGAAGTGAGCTTCTTTCCTTTCTAAGCAAAGTTCTAAGCATATCTAAGGTATTTACTATGAACTTTTCCTATTAATTTCAAGTTTTAATTAGTTTTTATGCAAGCTTAAACCAAGATTCTTGTTGGTACTACTTGGAGAACTTAGTTAGAATTGGAGATTTACTTGCTAGATAAAGTGTTCTTGTGGTTAGATAGACTAGTATATGGCCTTTAAACCTTGAAATTTCATGTGTTATATGTTGTTTGGTTGAAGATTCTTGGAGTAGAATTCTTGGAATTTAGTGAAATTTTGATTGAATTTGAACTTGAGTTGAACATAAAAGTTGTAGAACTTGTTGAATTGGGTTGGATTGTTGATTTTTCTTGCAGGAAAAAATTTGGGTTAGTTCGATTTTAAGGGGAAATGCTGCCGAAATTTTGGTAGAATTAAAAGAAGAAAAATTGACAAGTGAGATTTTAAGCTTAGAATATGTTCAATTGAAGGAAATTGAAGTGTAGGAATTTTTAGAAATAATCCAGTGATAGATTAAATTTTCTTAGAATAAGTAAGCTCTAAAACCCTAGAAACCCTAAAACCAAAACCCTAGAAATAAGTGGGGTGTTTTCTTGAATTTTCTTACTAAATTTACTAGGGTTTTACTTGTGTTTTCATTATATTATTTCTTTTAAATTTCAGGATCCGAAAACGCATCACGACCATTTTACGAGATATTTTCTTAGGCATTCCAGGTGAGTGTCTTTATGTGTGCATGATGCATGAAATGTTATGTTCTACTTGTAAATATTATGTTACACTTGCAAATGTTATGTGATAAAATGTGCTACTTGAGGAAAGATGTGTACTTTATCGCATCTATTCCGTAATGTGTTATATGCTTTCACTATTCAACGTGTTACTTGTGCGTGAGACTTCCGTGACTAACTTTACCGTTACTTCACTGATAGTCAACTCGGACAAGCTTGGGAGGTTATAAGGTGCTGGGTGTTTTAGGGCGTGACGTTCTTTCCCTTTTGAGTTGTGAATCCTCAAAGAGGCCAACTCCGAATTGAACTTTCTTGCGTGTTGGCCCTCCAAGGTCGAGATTACTCCCTGGATGTGGTAGCTTGTACGGAGGTTATAAGGTGAACGGTGGTTAGGGCTTGTGTGATAAAACTGGCATGTCCTTTGATAAAGACCTGAGCTATTATCTTGGTTTAAATGTCATGGTTACATGATCAGTACTTGTTTTTCTGCAGTTGAGCTTGCTTCCGTAGTTGAGCCTTGTATCCGCTCTTGACTACTTGATAATTAAATTGTTCATATCTTGTTTATTTAACTTATCGATTATTTTATTTACTAAAATAATGAGTTCTTGATATGATTGCATGATTTGGACATTCACTGGGCTATTATAGCTCATTCCTTTTATTTGTTTTCCTTTACTCATATTTCCTGAAAAATTAAAGCTGGACCGACTGGTTTTGATTATTATAGATGTTTTAGTTATTGTAATAGCCAAACTGTGTTAGGCTATCTTTGTGAAAATCATGTATATTATGACATGTAAACTTTTGATGTGACTTGTACCCTTTAAATAAGTAATATGAGTGTATTCTATTTTATTCCATTTTATTTTAGTTTATTTATTTTGAGTTAAGTACGCTCGGATGTTTGCGTGAGTGCGTGATTCGAGTCCTGGCAAGAGCTAGGCAGGCAGCCTGCTAAGCCCTTTGGTGCGCCTCTGAGTAAGGTGGAGCTGTCACAGGCCTGAGTTTTGTTCTCTATTTCCGTTTTTTCTTTGCATTTTTTTCCTTTCCCTTCTCGAATTATTCTCTTCTCTTTATGATGAACCAATTTTTTTAAACAACCTAATACACAGAATTCATGTGTAGAGTTTTGAGTATGAATTTCAAAAGGTGTCATTTCTCCATTTGTCCTTTTGAATGCTTTCTCTATGTACTCCTTTTGAATGCTTTCTCTATGTATATGGCATAATTTTTTGCGTAACATCTTAACATTTTTATTGAGCATTTAAAATATATAAAACATTAAATCTACTACCATTTCTGCTCACTATCCCCTCCCCACCCCGCCTCACTCCCGTCAATTTTCATGTTTATAAAGTTCACCCTTTTTGATCAAGTCAACCTTTCTCTACCTCACGGAAACCCTCTTATTTATAGATAACTATATAAATTTTTTTTTGCAAGAAGAATTAGCATTTTTTGAAGATTTTATGGCTTCAAACCATTTTAGTTTTGATGATTAAAAAATTAATGATAAAGTATATTAATAGTTTATCAAGGTGTCGTTGCAGCAAAAATAAAAAAAGATGATTGAGAAGTAAAAAATAAATAAATAAATAAAGAAAAAAGTCAATCGGACGAGCGTGCATAATCAGCACCAATGAAGTAGACGTCCGGATTGATTTCAATAACCATGTAGACGAGGCATGTTAACTAGAATTGCTGGAAATGAAATGGTCAGGATCGTCATAGACGACGATGCATACAAGGTTCCAAACGAGATACAGACGCACTATGTAGACGTCCAAATGGTCCATGCGAACGTTCAACTTTTAAATTTGCTGAATAACAGCCAATTTTAACAGAATTTTCAAAATGACTATTGGAGGCCGTTTCTAGTTGTTTTCTTCATCTCTGTAAATGTCAAATAGTATAGAATTGAAAAAATTTTTTGCCTACAATTATTGCAAGTGATTTAGAGTAATTTTTGATAAAAATACTCTCCTTTTGGTATGTTTTTGTAATAGATTATGAGGTAGTTAGTTGGATTGTGATTGCTTTTTTAAGTGTGAGTGGAAGCTATCAAGTGTAGCAAAGTTTGGGGGTTAAGAGTGTTGTAAAACTCTTGACTTGTCTTTATAGAGCTTAATGTGACTAAAGTGGGGACTTTGATTCAACTAGAGCTAAGAAAAGAGGGCAAGCATGATCCTCCTTTTGGTACATATTGATTAGTCTCGTCAACTTGAGAAAAGCAAATAGTGAATTAAATTCCAAGTGGTGAACTTCGGCGTGAAGGTGGGTACCAAGTTTGGTGCCAAATTATTATCAATTGTTTGCGTCTCTTTTTCTTATTGATTGCTTTATTTTTTACAATGCTCAATTGTAATGTTCACTTGTTAAATTTATATCATTATTTGATTGCATGTTATTTGATTTACTTGGCTAATTTTTGGGTGAAAAATTTGACACACTTGCACTAAGGCTGCAGATGAATCGAGCTTTTATAACGAATAGTTCGAGCTCGATTCAAATTTAAGTTTTATAAGCTCGAATCAAGTTCAAACAAAAATTAGGATTCAATTGTATTATCAAATTGAATTTGAGCTTATATACGTTCGGCACGAGTTCGGCTCGATAAGCCATGAATTTTTTAATAAATTTTATTTAATATAAAAAATAAAAAATAAAAAATTTGAGCTTTCGAATCGAACTTGAGTCTATTAAATATAAAATCGAATCAAACTCAAGTCTAGATTTTATACTCGTATCTAACTCGAGCTCAAAATCAAATCCAAGTTCAAAATTTGGAATTGAGCTCGATAGCTTTAAAGTTTAGTTCGTTTACAACCCTAACTTGCACTAGGATTTTTAGATAGCCTAATTTGGCACTCCCCCTATTTTAAGTTGCTTTGGGACCTTATAATTTTTGTTCTCAAAGGTTGACAGCTCAATCAAACTGTTTCTCAATATTTCACTTTCGGCCAAATTGGTCCTAACATTTCGGCCAAAACTAATGTAGTACACATTATTCACTTTCCGCAAATTGGTATCTAAAGTTTTTGAAGAAACCAATGTGGTATCCAAAATATATCAATTTCAACCAAATTCAACCATAAATTTTTATAAAATTTTGATAAAATTAATAAAAAAACTCTTAAAATACATTGAAATCATAAAAATACTTAAAAATCATAAAAATTGCAATTAGAAACTCATTGTAGATTTTTAATAAAATGTATATAATCTAATAATAGGACATTTATTATGTAATTTATACGTTGTTAATTAAATTAAATTTGTTTTATTTATAAGTGTAATATCACTAGCTAATATTCTAAAGTTCTATGCATGATACACTAAGGATTCGTTTTCATTTGCTTTTGTTTCTGCTTTTCTCAAAGCGAATGTTTTATTAATAAAAGTTAAGACGTGTTGTGATTTTTAATATTTTTAAAAGCTAAAAGCTGCTTTCAAATGCATCTCATATATTGCTCATCAAAATCAGCTTTTCTCAACTTAAAAAAGATAAAAGTAGTATCCAAAATAAGTCGAAAATAGTTTAAACTATTTTAAATTAAAAAACAATAAATAGCTACAAAATTAAGTAAAAACAAGCCTTGAATAAAACATACAAATAGGGGATTTATTGTACGTTTTATAACTTTTTACAATTTTTTATTTTTTCGTAATGTGCTCGTGATTTTTCTACAAATTTTATTATTTTCCTATGTATTTTTTATAGTTTTTTAAATTTTCTTAAATGTTTATGAAATTTTAGGGTTAATTTGTCTGACATTAAACACTTTGTAGACTATACTTATTTTGAACAAAAGAATAATAACTAATTCGGTGAAAGTGAGTGCTTGTAGACTAAACTCATTTTGCCCTAAATATTAGGCACCAATTTGATTAAAAGTAAAATATTGAAGACTAAATTTTTTTTCAAAAGTCCAATTTGAGGACTAAAATAATCATTTTCCTCATTTTACATATATTACTTTTAGTGGGAAGAGAATTACTCAAATATATCAGTTATATGTTACTTGTTGGAAATGAAGAAATTATCGGTAAACATATGTCGTTTACTACTCTCTTTGAGTGTTTCCTTTGAGTATTTGTTTGTAATATATGTCTTAGCAAAATGACCATTTTTCTCTCGAAGTTGATTTGGCCAAATTAGTACTCAATAGTTACTTGCAGGCAAATTAATCCCAAAATTTTCAGCTGAAATCAATATAGTTTCTAAAACATTTATTTTTTACCAAATGGGAAGTTTTCAAAGTATTTAATTTCAAAAATTTAATTCCGAAGTTTCATAAAAATTTAAAACATTTAGAAAAAAATAAAAAATTTTATAAGAAAAAAATGTAACATGCCGTACAAATGTACAATACGTGCCCAATTTATGCATATCATATATAAAATTTTAAAATGTTAGATAATAAAATTTTCATTTCTAAACAAAGTTAAATAAATTTTATAGCTTACAAATTACTTACTTGTTATTCTATTATTATAGTATCTGCCCTTACAATTTTTATGATTGTTTATGCATTTTTATCCTTTTTATGAATTTTCATAAAATTTTCTAATTTAAATTAAATATTTTGAAAACTACATTGATTTTCACCAAAATAGCAAGTGGCAATTGTGTTGAAGTTAGTGTTTTAAAAAATTAGATCGGCCAATGAACCAGAAGAGGGTCCGATTCACGGTTAAACCAGTCGGTCCGGTTGGACTACGGTTCAACATTTTTCTTATTTTTTTTAAGAAATACAAACTTTTAATTATTGAGTTTATCTCCTGATTTTGTTTAATTCTTTTTTCTCCATTACAAAATAAAACAAGAAAGTTGAAAAAGGTAAAATAAGATAAAGTTTATGGGCAAATATGACAAACATATCTATTGTTGTTAACTTACTTGTAATAGATTAAAGAATAAAAAAAACTAATTGCTGCAATCTAACAACCAAATACTATATATACCCATCCTCTTGAACCAGTTAAGCCGTTGTTTGATTGAATATATTCAAATATACAAGTTAATGAATCTATTATATTTGGTAAAAATTTTATAAAATATTCTATGTCTCTAACAATTAACCAACAAAATGACATTACAAACTATAAAACATATAATACCTATAACAAGCAAGTGTATCGGATAAAAATTATACGGATAAAATAAATACTTTAAAATTCATCACTAAAGTATATTATTATATTTTTAAATATTTTAAATTACAACTTGAACATTCTAAATTATTAAATCATATTTTTTTACTTGTTTTCACATTCTCTACTCTTTAATACCATCAAGACTTATTTTTCAATGTAAATTTTAAATTATTTTTAATAAAAAATAATAAAATTAATTGACTTTGTATATAGGCCGGTCCAAGTAAGTGGAATATTTTAAAATTTAAAATTGCTCTTTTGCCCTATTTTCTAAGGACGGTTTGCATAATCAAATCATTCTCAAAATTTAGTTTGATTATCTTATTATCAGTTTAAATCTATTTAGTTTTTATTATTTTTTATTTTTTATATTTTTTGCATGACCTAATGAGAGGTAGTTTCTGACAAATTTGTATCGAATGAGAATTTGATTTAGAATCTCTTAAAAGTGTGTAAACTTTTTTAAGAATTGATTTTTAGGCTTTAACTTTAGGTGTATTCCTTCTAAAGAAATTTGTTTTTGACGTATTGGACCGTTGATTGAGTCAATTTGGACTCTATATAATAGTCTTAAAAAAAATAAAACTAACAAGTAACTCATTTGCTCATTAGTTCTTAACTTAGTCCATTCTGTCCAATTTAGGTATTTACTTGTAATATATCATATATCTATCAAGAAAATGTGGATATGTGGTGCTATAATAATTGGAATCGATATATTGCGTAGAAAAAATATAATTTTAAATAATTTGAACTGATTTTTAGTTTTTTAATAAAGGAAATAACTTTCTACCCACTTACTTTCAAGGTGCCATATGTGCTTATTATTGAATAATGATTTATTACTGCTTAATTCATACAATTAACCATAATTCCAAAAATCTAAACAGATGACTTACAAAAATATCAATTTAAACTTTTGATTAGGGGAATATTTTAGGCATAAATGAATAATTAAACAATTTATATAAAAGGACTAATCTCAACAGGAGAGATTTTATTAAAAGTAAATCCTAGATTTCTTTAATATAATAAATTTGGATGCCAAACTAAAAAGTTAAGAATCAATTAATTTCATTAAACATGATTAATAAAGGAAATAAAGAAAATAAAAAGTAAGAATCAAATAAATTAATTAAACATGGTTAATGGAAATAAAGAAACCAAAAAAGTAAGAATGAGTTAATTTTATTAAACATGATTGATAAGGAAATAAAGAAACTAAAAATATAAGAATCATTAGTTTTATTAAACATGATTGATAAAGGAATATTTTTATTTAAAAAAAAGAAACAGACTAATTTATAATAAAAATTAATTTGAAAATCACTAGGAACAGGTTGGTTAGGCTGTTAAGGGGTTGTAAGTATAAATGGAAGGTATTGGATTTGAAACCTTATACTAAATCGAAAAAAGATTTAAAAATCACAAATTAAAAAACCAGCAGTTCATGATTTGTACGGGTTTCTATAGTTTGCATGGTTAGACCAGTTTTTGATGATTTGATGATATCCTTCAGCTTTTATGTAGAATCGAACCAAAGGCATGACATGTTTGCAGTACAATTAGTTGAACCGGTCGGTTCTTAAATCACTGGTCGAAGTCAATATAATACCGGCCAGTTTAATCTGGTTCTTAAAAAACTAGTTGAGATTGGTATAATAGGGGCTACATCGGGTTTGACCAAGACCAATAGGGCAACATCGGCTTTGACCATAACAAATTTGGCAATGAGTCAAATATTGACAAATAATTTGTTTAAAAACCATGCTTTGAAGAACAAAAATGGTCATTTTTGTTGGTTTTGTTCTAAAGCCAATTAATTCTAAAATTATAATTTATATTAATTGCCAAGTGATTAGGAACCTAAAGGGTCACACACAACACAATAGAACTAATTCTTGCGTTAAATTGATTTATATAATCATGTGATAATTATGGAATTAATTTGGGAGATAATTAATCGTAAGGACTTATTGATAAATAGAGTACTTAGAATAGTGGAAGAATTTCCCTTTGAAGGATATTACAACCTACTAAATATCTTATTTGGTAAGATATCCTAACAGGTAAGAGTTACCTATTACTGAATTCTTGTTGGATAAGATGTCTTAATTATTGCTCTATAAATAGGTCCTAAACACCAAGACTTGACACGACATACAATATAATGTTAGAAAATTAGAGAGAAAAAAAAAGTTTTGCTTTGTACAATTTTTTTTGCTTTGGTGGTGTGTCAAGTGAATATAGCATATTCACTTGGTGTTGATCAATCGTGATGAGAATCCCAAGAAGGTGTTCACGTGGATACCTTAGAAGTCGGGTACGTGTGCAGCTGTGGTTGACATCACGTATTTTTAATCAGGTTGACTGTTTAATTATGTCATCAAGAGGCACGTTTTTGTTTTTGCATAGATGATCAATGATTTTGAATAGAAATCAAATTTTAAATTTTCCTACATCAAATTATTTTGGCATATTAATTTCCTACCAGAATGTCGTTTAGATGCCAAATTATTAAAAAAAAAAATTCCTTTGTCAAAGGTGCGCTTTGATTGTGCCAGTAAAAGGGATTTTTCCTCTTTTGCGTTTTGACCTCTAATATCATTCTTTTTTTTGTTTATTAGCCCAAATAATTTTTGTTTAATTAATTTTAGCCCAAAAACTTCTTAAATTATTCAATTGAATTAATTATAATATGATTAGAATTAATATACATGTAGTTTCATGATTGAAATTTTATATATTCTTTCAATATGATTACTTGAATAATATATGTGATTTATATTTAATAAAACAATGAAATTCATTTTATTTGAATGACATATCATATGTGAATTTTGTATTTGACAAAATAATGAGATTTATTTTATTGCATATTTATGCTTTATTTGATCAAGTATTTATTTTTATATATGATATATGTGCACAATGAGACCTTAATTTTATCCCTTAATAAAAGAAAAAAATCATAATTATTATTATAATTTAAACAATTCTTGTTAGAATAGCTTGTTGAGCTAACTCAAGATTATTCTACCTAGAATATGTTTATTATGAAATATGATCTCTAAATAATGGTTTTGATTCAATTAAAAAAAATTAAACATGAATAGTTGCCTTCCATTATTATAGTTTAAACAGTTTTTGTTAGAATAACTTATTGAGCTAACTCAAAGTTGTTTTACCAAGAATATGTTTCTACTATGAGATGTGATCTCTGAATAATGAGATTGATTTAACAAAGACCCGTGGCTTGTTGAGTTAACTTAAGGTCACATGTCTTTGTGGCAAAGAGTTAGGAGACATATGTGATATGTGTATCAAGAGTTGATACCTAACTATCAAAGAGTTACAAAAGTTGTAATTGGTAATTGTTACCTACTTGTCGAAATAATTTTTGATTTGTTGAGCTAACTCAAAATTAAAAATAATTATAATAAGATCTTAGCCCACTAAGAATTTTATGAAAATCCTTGAATCAATTACAAGGGATATTGATTTGGTTAAAATAGTGGGAGCAAAACCAAAATTTTATGTCCAAATAATTTTATTTTGGTTTTGTTTATTGCATAAATATAAAGTCATATTCTATCTTTATTTTCTAGTTGTAGAATATATAATCATGTGAACAAATAACCCACTTTATAAGACTGCATTTTAATATGAATTTCTTGGACTAGTATAACACTTGAAAATGTTTTTCAAGTATACGAATATAGGTTATGTTCTTGATACCTTGATTCCACTTGGCCTGAGTGACAATAATAGCTAATAAATAAAAATGCATACGAGATGCATATGACTCTTGAGCTATAAAAGTAGAATAATATGATGAATGCTTAGTTCATGATTGTGCATCTCAAAAGTTGTTTGATACGCAATTTAGGACCAATAAATATGAGATATCTAAAGAGCAATCTATCAAGGAATCAAGGGACACTTTATTGCTTGTCAAGGAAAAACTATGGCCAGTCTTGAGAATGCCCAAATAGCCATGACAAAGTATAAAGGTGTGATCAAATGGATTAGTCTATAGGCATGTGTTTCTAATATAGAAACAACTAGTATTAGAAAGGAAATTTTATGGCTTGTCTTAATACCTAGAAGTCGAAATGGCTTGATAAAGCTTGTGCTTCTACTATGTTTATGATTGAGATAAACTAATCTATTAATCAAAGATTCTTGGGTATTAGATACTAATTTGGATCCCATATTTACAAAAATATGCAGAGTCTTAAGAATAGTATATTGTTGGCAAAAGGAGAAGTTGAACTACGTGTAGAAAATGAAGCAAGATTTGCTACATTAGCCCTAGGGACTTAATATTCTCCTTGCCAACTGGGCTTATTCTAGAATTAAAGAATTGCTAGCATGTTCTATTGCTTACAAAGAACATAATATCTATATCTGCATTAGATGTGGATGGATTTACCATTATTCAAAAGGAATAAATATTGTTCTTTTTCATGTGATGGTGTTCTCTGTTGTATTAGTTCATTCAACAATAACTAACTTATTCTAGAACTTGATAAGTCCGTTCTCAACATAGACATCAAGGATATTATTAAACAATCATACCTTTAGTATTGTAGGTTTGGTCATGTAAATAAGAAATGTATATCCAAGTTATATAAATATAAATACTTGGACTCGTTTGATTATGAGTCATTTGAAATATATGATCTTGTTTACTTGATAAGATGACTAAGACACATTTTATTGAAAAGGTGAATATGCTAGTGATCTTTTTGGGCTTATGCATACTGATGTTTGTGGTCCAATGTCAATATATGCTAAAGCTAGTTTCTTATACTTCATCACTTTTATCACTTTCTCAGATGACCATTTTAAACATGGTTATGTGTATTTTATGAAATACAAATCTGAAACCTTTGAAAACTTTAAAGTCTTTAGAGTTGAAATAGAGAAACAACTTGACAAGAGTACTACAACAATCAGATTTGATTGAGGTGAAGAATACTTGGGTTAAGAGTTTCAAAAATATCTAAAGGAAAATGAGATTCTTCCCACACACCACAATTGAAGGTGTATCTGAAAGAGAAAAAATGTATCCTATTAAATATGGTACATTCTGTGATGAGTCATGTTACACTTCCAATCTAGTTTTTGTAATTTGCCTTAAAAATCTTCTCCAATGCACTCAATCGGGTTCCAACCAAAACTTTTGATACCACCCAATATGAGATATGGTATGGTAAGAAACTAATTCTTAGTCATATGAGAATTTAGAGATGTTGTGCTTATTGAAGCTGATCACATTAGATAAGTTTGAGACTAAGTCTTATGAATGTTTATTGGTGGGGTATTCTAAAGAAAGCTTAGGATGCTACTTCTACAATAGCTTTGAGCAAGATCGTTTGTCTCAAGACATGCCATTTTTAGAAATAGTGTTTATTCTTGAGAGAGGCAATTAGAGTAAAGTAGAATTTAAAGAAATTCAAAAATCACAAATTAACAAAAATCGATAGTTGGAACTTGAACTTATACTATATGTAGATGAGGCGTAGTCGAAAGCACAAATTACACAGGATCTTTGTAGATCTAATAGAGTACATCAGACTTTTGAAAAATATAGATTTCTCATATGTGAGAGGAATGCTGTGCTAGTCATAATTGATGACGATCTACTTGCTACGAAGAGACTATGTTTAGTGTTAATTACTTGAAGTGGTCATGTTTGACAACAAGGTATGTACCTTGGTCGAGCCACTCGAAGGGATAAAGTCCTTAGGGTGCAAATGGGTCTTTAATAGAAAGACTGATATGGATGGTAATATAATTACTTACAAATCAAAGAGTTAGAATATTCATTTTGATCAGATGATCAAAGAGTTTGGTTTTTCTAAAAAATGAAGACAATTCTTGTGTATACTAGAAAGTGAGTGGGAGCAGTATGATTTTTCTTAACACTTTATGTGCATAACATATTGTTGTTGAGAAATGATATACCTACGTATCATAGGGTAAAATGTACGGTTGTCCAAGAATTTCTCCATAAAAAATTTAGGAGAGGCAACCTATATATTGAGAATTAGGATCTATAGAAATAGATCTAAGAGGTTGCTTAGTCTCTCTCAATTTATGAATATAGATAAGATGCTAAAGAAGTTTAGCATGGAACAATCAAAGAAAGGGTTTATGTGCGACATGGAATTACCCTTTTGAGAGACATGTGTCATAAGACTCCTGTCAAGATTGTAGCATACAGAAGATCTCTTATGCTTATGCAATAGGATCTATAATGTGTTATGAGTGAATCAAGCTAATTCTGATGAGTGTCATTGGATAGTTATCAAGAATATCTTAAAATACTTAAAAAGGAACTAATGGATTATTCATAATTTATGAAACTCACACTTTAGAAGTGTATGAGTTTATAGATGTAAATATTTAATTCTTTAAGAATGATAATAGATTACAATCTTACTCATGTTCATGTTGAATAGTGGTTTTACTAGTTAGAAGAGTTCTAAACTAGACATTATAAAAGATTCTACAACAAAGGCCAAGTGTTTTATAGCTTTCGAAGCTGGTTTGGATCTAGAAGTTCATTATTGGACTTACGGTCTCATCCATAATCCAAACAGATATTTTGGCTATACTAATTTATTTAAAAAAAAATTGGTAAAAACAATGTAAAGATAGATGAGATTCACTGAGGATAATGTAGTTGATTAATTGACTAAAACATTATCTCAAAAGAAACATGATAGTCATGTATATTCATTCAATATAGAGTGTATAAATGATTGATTTTAGTTAAAGTGGGAGATTGACTTGTTATTTGGCTAACTATTTGTTTGGTTGTTGTTTATGCAATAAAATGATATGGCATTTTATCATATGTATTTATGCATTTACATTAAGATAAAGTCCTTAAAATAATATTTATTATTATTCTTAAAGTATCCCTAATCGTAGTATTTAGAATATAAAGGACATGGTTAATGCGGATAGATTAGCACATATGATGATATATGGGTGTATTGTTGGAGAATAAATTCACTAGATTGATCCGCTTAGAGATTTTCATAAGGTTAACTATTTGAGTGCTAATGGTATAATCTCTACGTGACAATAGTGTAAGTGATCCTTTGACTTGAGATCATAAGAGTATCTTTAGTGTAGATTGTTGTACTTTAACTCTATTAGTTCATAATCCGTAATTGGTTATGTGTATAATAAAAGTTGAGTATAATAGGAAACACGAATTGATAGTTTATGATCAATATATGATTCACCACTCCTAATAGTGGGAGAGCATATCCCTGTTGTAGCTACACTTGTTGAACTCAAGAATGCTTGCAAATGAGTCCATAATTTGAAAAAGTTGTAAATTTATTGAAAAAGAGTTGAATTTCGGGAACAAGAATAAATAATAATTAGTACATTAAGAGTTGACACTTATACCTTACTCTTGTACTAATTTGGGTAATAGTGTGGTGAAAAGATAATATTTACAGGAACCTGGTTCATGGATAGGTGAAGTCAATCACTTGACTTTTACTAACACTTGGGTGGTCATGATACTTGGCTAGAAGCCTGATCTATAAATATAAATTGATTAATTTTGATTAATGATGAATTAAAGTTGTTTAATTTATCCAATCTTAGAATCCTTGTAACTAAATTGACTTTAGTCCAAGTGGGAGCTTGTTGGTTTTGTACTAAAGTCAATTAATTATAAGATTATAATTTATACTTATTGCCAAGTTATTAGGAACCTAAAGAGTTGCACACAATAGAACTAATTCTTGGGTTAAATTGATTTATATAATTATGTAATAATTATGGGATTAATTTGTAAGATAATTAATCCTAAGGACTTATTGATAAATAGAATAATTATAATAGTGAAAGAATTTCCTTTTGAAGGAAATTAAAACCTACTAAATATCTTATTTGGTAAGATATCCTAACAGATAAAAGTTACTTATTACCGAATTATTGTTAGACAAGATGCCTTAATTATTGCTCTATAAATAAGTGCTAAACACTAAGACTTGACACAACATACAATATAACGGTAGAAAATTAGAGAGAGAAAAATAGTTTTTCTTGTTCAATTTTCTTCGCTTTGGTAGCGTGTCAAGTGGATCTAGCATATTCACTTGGTGTTGATTAATCTTGATAAGGATCCCAAGAAGGTGTTCGTGTGGATACCTTAGAGGCCGGACACGTATGTGCTTGTGGTTGATATTGCGTATCTCTAATGAAGTTGACTGTTTAATTATGTCATCAAGAAGTACGTTTTAGTTTTTGTATAGATAATCAATGACTCTGGTTAAAAATTAATTTTTAAATTCTGCTACGTCAAATTATTTTGGCATATTGATTTCCTAACAATTTTGCTCATCCTTGATCCTTTTATCTCTAATACACAATAAAATACAAGATATCACATGAAATAATTTAACAATGACAATAACGCAAAAGACAAAATATATCATACTTTCATTTCTCTGTGTTAAAACTATTTTATTCGAATAGTCACTTGGCTATCCATATTATCGGTTTGGCTAATTTGGCATTCAGCTAGTATTGTTTCACCTGTAGTTGACTGTACTCTTTGTTGGATTTTTGGATAAAGGGGACACACCATTATACCACGCATGTACCAATTTTTCCGAAACAAAATTTTAAAATACACCACAAACATGTTATGTAATTACCTTTTTATAATTTTAATTGGTTTGTTATCTCACAGACATTGCATTCCAAAATTACGGTGAATTACTTTAAAAAAAATGCTGAAAAAAAAGAAGAGAAATGATATTCGCACATCTTTTGTTACTTCTTAAATACCCTTATGTGAAAATTGTGTGCTGATAAATGTGTAAATATCATCTCTAAAAAACAATTAGGGGGCCGTTTGATTCAAATTCCTCAATCACTATCACTATAGGTATCGCTAATCCTACTATGAGTATTGGTTTGATGATTCCTCCCAACATGTTTGATTTAATAATAGAATGGTTATCATTATAAAAATACTTGTTTGGTTTACTGGAACGATTGTCAAGTAAATTTTAAAATTTTAAAATTTTTACTTATGATATACATATTTTTTAGATTTTTTATTTTGTGTCTTTTTAAAGAAAATTTCTAAATTTTTTTTAATTTTAAATATAAGCCATGCTCTAATTTGAGTTTTATGCAAATGATAATCTTTAAAAAAAATCATTTTTATTGTATTAATAGAGCGTACTATACATTTTTTATTTTCAGTTCAATTTTTTATGAAAAAAATTGAATGTAAAAAAATTTATTAAAAAGAATTTTTATAAAAAATTTTATAAAGCATTAATTAAATATATAAAATCAAAAGACAAAATAGAGAGAGAGAGAGAGAGAGAGAGAGAGAGAGAGAGAGAGAGAGAGAGAGAGAGAGAGAGAGAGAGAGAGAGAGAGAGAGGAATAGTATATTGGGAGTGGATAACTCAAAAGATATGTATTTTTTTAGTGGGTGTGTTTTTGCCCTTAATCATAAGAGTTAACGGGTTTGATAGAATAGTATTTTGGGGAGAATCATTAACACCCCAATTAATCACTGTCATTTCCATCGAATGATAGTGACAGTTGTTCAACAAATATCAACAATGGATATCATTATTTATGATACCCATTCCCCTCATTGATTCCCCTAAACCAGACACCCCCTTAGTTGCTAACAAAAAAAAAAAAGAAAAAGAAATCTTACAATTAATAAACAAACAATTTTTGAATGGGAAGATTAAATTTGAGATTGATTAGAGTACCCAAAAAAAATCAAGATCTTTTAGACATGTGTTTTTAATGTATCCAAAGAATATTAGATTTATAAAATGGATTATTATTTTGGTAGCCTTGAATTTTGTTATTGAGTAGTAATTAGCTAGCGCTTTTGGTACACCTCGTGCGCATGCATTTTTTCCCCAAATACCCTTTAGTTGGTTAGTTTTAATCTACATTCCTTTAAAAATGTTAACTGCAAAACATACTCTCCCACTCTATACATACTAGATATTACTTGTTTTTGTAGATATTAAATTTTGAAAATTTATTACTTGCTAGACTACACTTGAGAGTGGAAGCATTAGTGACATCGAGATAAGGTTTGACTTCCCTTATTATCTTTAGTTTTTATGAAAGTTATATTTCTTATGACATGCTTTAAATTATCCATCCCATAGCAAATAAATACGGAGTAAAAAATATTTTTAATGTTTTATCAGTATTTATCATTATTACTCTCAAAAATGAAAAAAATGTTATTACGGTCATTAATGTTTTCTCGTTGATATTTTCCATGACAAAAGATGTTGATAGTTTTGGGTAAAGATTTATGAAAGCTAGTTGGTTTGAATCTACATTGTGTTGAAGTATCTAACCTCTGCAGTTTGAAGACAAAAGATATTTGTACCTAAAAATAAAGATTGAAGATTTCTTAGTTATTGTTTGAGCGTCTCCAAACTTATGTCACCTCTCCATCCATCTCAAGGTGGACAAAGCGGATGATTTTTTCGGTAAATTTTTAGAAAGTTATTTGATTTGAGGCTTTATTTTGTTGAAGTTTCTAACGTCTACAATTGGAGACAAAAGATATTTGTATCCCTAAAAGAAGACAAAAAAAATCTTAATTATTAATTTTGTTCTCTTTAAACTTAATGTCATATTTTCAATCCATCTCAAGTTGATAAAGGGGATAAAATTTTTTGACAAAGCTTCATGAAGCTAGTTTGTTTCAGGCTTCATTCCCTTGAAGTTTCTAATTTCCATAATTTGGAAACAAAAGATTTTTGTACCCAAAAAGAAGACAACAGACCCACTTAAAACTTAACGTCATTTAATTATGTTAACTCTTTAAATAGAGATATATTAGGAAATTTATGACATTATTTTTCGTGTAGCTATTAGAGTACTTTGTCATAGTCATTTATGTGCTAACAAAATGCTTGATTTGCTGACTAGTTTTACAAAGGCAATTCTATTTTAGTGAGAAACAACTAGTGAATTTAACGAGGACACGAACTCTCGATTTTAGAATAAAATACACAGTACAAAAGTTATCATTTTTATATTTTGGCTGAAATTAGAATAATAAAAATAGGAAACATTGAGCATTGCATGGAAGATATAGTGATTGGTAGGCTTGGGAAAAGATAATTTTTTCCCAAAAAGCATTTTACTTATACAAATATTTGATAAATTTTTATAATTACTAAACTATATTATTGTATTTTGTAATAAATATATCGATTTAATGTGATTAAAAAGACATATATTTCAGTTTAACAGAAAAAGTTCAAAGAAAAAAGGGTAAAAATAAAATAAAGGAATTCAAACAATTTATATTACTATTAGGCAAACAATTTGAACATTCATATTTTGTGGTTTGCTTTAAAAATATAGATGTTCCTTTTTTTTAAATTATCAAATATTATATGCATAATCAAATGAAATGGATATACAAAGTTGATTTAATCAAATTTGCAAATTAAATAAAAATAATACTCAGAACCAAATAGGCCTTATAGTAATCTGAACAATATTAGTCAACTGTCCTTAATTGGTCGATGCCAAAACATCAAGGAATGGAATGTTGCTCTTGTCAAACTAGGAAAGCTTAATTAGCCCATTGGTCTAAACATTGGAGGATAAAAAGAAATGCAGTTAACCCCACGATTTAGTTTTTTTGTATTCTAACCCTTTCTTTATAATCCCCACAAAACTAAACAAAACAAAACAGAAAAAAAAGGGAAGGATGGAAGAGATAATTAAAGAAAATACTTTTTTGTTTGGTCTAAGAGGCGGTGGAAGGTGGAGCCATGCTTGCTATGCCGATCGAGACACTAACCAGCCTTGTTCATTATTTAAAAAAAAAAAAAAAAAAGAATCACATGAATCAGAAAATTGAAGCTATTTTTGTTCTTCTTTACGCTTGAACTTTTTTGGGAAACCAATTATATGTTCTCCTAAAACTCAACCTCACATGTTCTCCTCAGAACTAAAAGAGAAAGAAAATAAAGCAACAAGAATTAATACTCATCACGCGAACTCTTTCTCCACATTTCAGACAAATTCCTGCACCACAATTTCATAAGATCAGACATCAAGTGACAAAAGGGTTGCCTACTTCTTAGGCCTTACCCGCTTGCACTTGCAATTAAAAATTACCTAGTTTGAATGCAACTTTGGGATTACAAATGAACATAATCCGTAGTCCCATATTATCATAAAAATTTGCAAACAAACTTGGCGAACGTTGCTAGGTAACTAAAATTGGACAAATCCTATATGAGCAATTGGTGTAAATTTTTTTTTGAACTCTAGTTGGTTTAAATTTTCACCATATATAAAATATTAATTATAAATATGTATACGTATTCATGTTTTAAACTTCTGAATTTGGATGGTAAAAATATTTTATACTAATATAGTATGTATAAGATTTGCTCATTAAAAATTTAGTCTCAATACTTTGGGAAAAGAAAAAAGATTTTAGTTCTAAAATTTTATTTATCCCAGTTTTTTGAAGCAAAATACTACGAATCTATCTAGTTATTAGTACTTTAAAAATTAATTTTAGATTCTTGACCTAGAGGATATATGGATACGTACCTCATACCCATGTACACATGTTACTTTCTCTTAGCAAACAAACGCCGCTAACTGGCTTTGTGCTCAGTGCCATGCTCAGAAATTAATTTCCATTGTTTCAATGTGCAAGAATCTTGTTCTGATTGCCTTATTAAGCATAACGAATGTGCAAGTTTAAATGTGAATTGAATTGTTTAGACGAGTTTCTAGTAATTGAAATAAAACTTATTCTTTTAAATTGGTTAACATGTTGATGTTGCAACTGAATAAGCGAAATGGCCATAATTTATATATTTTTATCTGTTTTTAGTCACAAAGTCTAGGGATCCTTCTTTTTCTTACCAGTTGTATAATTTTTTTTCTCAATTATGGATTAGGCCGAACACTTCATTAGGTCTAACACTTCATAAATTAGTAGAGGAACGGTTTTAAAATTCTAGGAGTAATTGTAGGGTGTCAATATAAGATGAAAAATGAACTTTAGAAATTAAAGGGGAGCAACCGTATTGAAATTCAAAACATTGTAAAACGCTTTAACCTAATTAATTTGCAACTGTTTCAAATTTGTGGAGAAATTATGCACAGATAATGGTGCTAGAAGCTTTTGGCAATGGATGATGCAGTTGTTACCTTCTAATGGTTGCAATATATTGCATCAGTCATAGATGGATTTAGGGTGCTGGGGAGGGTTGGTGTCCCTTCATGATGCCAAATATTAGATTTTGACTCTTTAAGAATTTGGGAATTTTCAAGAATTCATTTTAAGAAAATTAAGTTTTTGCACCCTATAAGTTATAAATAAAAGTGTATCGCACTTTCTATATTTTTCTTTATTAACACTAGATCAAACGGGGGATTGAACCAATCTTGTGGGCGAGTAAGCCCACGGGATTGATATGAATTTTTGGTTAAATTGCGAAGCTGTCTTTTTTAGAGTATGATTTTTCTACAAAAAGCAAAAAGTTGTGCGTATCGTGAATGTTTTGGGCTTTCTATCATAAATCACCTCTGTGCGATACTTGAAGAAAAAGAAAAAAAAAAAAAACGTTATTCTTATGGAAATAACATCTCAAGCCTTCTACATCACACTATTTCATGCACCTTTGAACTTTCTGTCCTTTTACACTAATCATGCGTATCATATCATAACAAGAAAACGTAAATATTGAATTGAAGAGATAGTAACAGTGAAACTGCGAAAGTGGATACCGGAAAAATACAGTGGTTACCATTGATATTCGTAAATGATAACAGAGATCTCTTCTTTGAATTTTTTTCCCCTTTTGCTTCTCATTCTAATTGTAGTAATCTACTATCAGGTTTAGATATTTAATATCTTTGTCTCCAAATTCTAATAATCATGATATAATTATCATTTAAGATTTACTTTACTAATTACTACGCGTTACCACTAAAACCTCCAAATGGGACACTTTTTCAAATTTCTTTTTTCCTTTTCTTTGATTCGTTGTGACCATTTGAGATAGATGATAGTTTGCGTCAGGGATATTATTTGGAGCCCCACATGAAAAATAGTACAAATCCATGGGCCATTTCTGGATTGTACATCACCATTCCTCGGTAAACAAAAGAAATCAGTTAATGCAGGCTCCAATCATCCATCATGTCATGTGTTGTTTACTAAGGTTGGATTGGATTTACTGGAATTCCTCATTGAGGATAAAGTTTGCAGAGGCATTGCCCACAGTTTTGGAGCTCTCCTGTTTTGTGCTACGGCCCATAGTTTCGAAACTAAAAAAGTTTTAAGGCTAGTTACATTTTGCGTCTACGATGTAAGTTTATTATCACTTTGCTCCATTGATCAACTGTTAAAAAGAAAAGTTAGTTTGACCGTTTGCCAAGAGATGATAAAGACCAAAATAACTTCTTTGTTTAGTTAATTTAAGTATTTTACCGTTTTGATGCCTAAAGAAATATTCATGTTTTGCTATTACCTTTCTAAATGTGTAGCATGTGACTTAGAAACACAAAAAATATATCTAACTTGTCGCACAGAAGGGCAAAATAGTGAGTCAAAGGTCTTGCATCCTATTATAAAAACACATCAGCGAAACAGGCAATTGTGTGCATTCTGCCATTTTACTTCAGAGTGGCTCTATTTGTCTAGTTATATTTTTTAGAAATATATTTTCAACAATTTTATACATGTTTTTTAATTAACTTTTTATCTAAAAAATGCATTTATCGAAAATTTTTTTTAAACTATTACAGTAATATTTTTTTAAAAATTTCTCCTTTAAATATCACTGTAAAATTTTTATTATCTTCTCGTAAAGTGTATGTCGCGCCCTGAAAATGATAACGCACAGGTCAATTGACTGTCGCGCCCCTAAAAGGCCGTCCGGTTTAGTAACCTTTTTCGAAAAGAAAGTTTTGAATTTTGGGAAAACCGTGCATGTGTGTGAAAAAATCAAATTTTTAGTGAAAAAAGTGTTATTTAGGAAAAATAGTATTTTGAAAAAACAAAAATAAGGCCGGGACTAAAAGTGTGATAGTTTTGGCCAACTAATTTTTGAAAAAGGGTTTTGTAAAAAAAAAAAATGGAGTCGCCACTTGGTATTGAGTTAGGATGTGCCAAGTCACTTAAAAATCGTTTAACAAAACAAAAAATAAATTTTAGAAACAATGTTTGAAAACCCTTTTTCGATTTTGGTCTAAAAAAAAAAAAGAGAAAAAAGTCCGAGAGTTACATTTGAAGAAAGAGAAGGTAGAGCCTCGCGCCTAAAGCACTCTTTCTACCTAGCCAAGGCTAGTTGCGAGGTTTAATCAAGATTTTCTAAAATAATCCTATAATTTTATCGCGTTTGGATGTAACTAAATGAATGCAAATCCTAAATCTAATGTGTTGTCGGGGTCAAAATGTCCCATTGGTGCTTGATCAAAATTATTGCATTAATTGCGAAACCTGAGATATGGCCTTGAGGGACTCATGAGTGTGAATGCAAAAAAAGAAAAAAAAGAAAAATAGTAATATAGATAGTAAGTGAACAAAGAAAGTGGGTATGCAACATAATGGGTACGAGAAATTAAGAAATTCATGACTAACTGTTCCTACTCACGGAGGGGGAACAGCCTGTTACACCACCGCTTCCCACGTTAGGAGGCGATTATTTTTGGTCGAATCACACAAATGACCTAAAATTCTAAGTGAAATGCAACTTAAATGTTATGCATTGAATATTTGTCAAAAATAGATAATAAATAATAATAAAATATAAACAAAGATCATGCAAGAATGAAAAAAAATCCTAAAAAAAGAGAAATAGCGTCTGAAATGATACAAAATGCACACAAGGTGTGAAACTAGTACTAAAATGACCTAAGGGTCTAACGTTGGACTAGCCCTTTTTAGAAATTCTTTACTAGCATTGGACTAGGGGGAAGCAATAAAACCACAATTAACGTTGGACTAGTGTAGTGACGGAATACTAAAACATGAATCAAAATGATAAAACATGAATCAAAAGCAAGTAAACATATAAAGATAAATAAGAGCACATAGGAGCACATAATACGTAAGCATGATATCTAGATGCAAATCCTAAGAAAAGCAATAAAACAAATAAGCACATAAGCGCGGAAGAAAACATAAGCCCTAACTATTATACCGGGGGATTTAACTTACAATTTAAGGGGAGAAAAATTATAAACGACCAATCTATTACACTTGCTATCTAAATACACAAATATTCGTAAAAAAATATGAAATGTAACCTAACTATTACATTGACTAGCTAAATACAAAAATTGGCCAGAATAAAGGAAATTGTGATCTAACTATTATATTTTTGCCAAATAATAAAAATTCGAAACTAAATAGCATAAAGTAAGTAAATATGCAAAAAGTATGTAAAATAAGAAACACATGAAGAAAATGTATAAAAAAGCACATTGGAGCACATAAAGAGTAACTAACGAGAAATAGGGGTATCTTTCTTTGAAGTTCTGGTACTTAGTGCTAAGAAAATGAACAAGCGCATTAAAGGTGCCACAATTTAATGAAATAATCACCAAATACAAAACTCTAATCAAATTGAGGGAAAAAAATACAAATTCTGTTAAACTAAGGGCTTGAAAGCAAAAATGTAAACATAAGGGGCTTAAGGGCAAAATTAGAAACTCCAACTAATCAAGGGGCAAAATTAATAAATAAGACAAAATTGAGGGATCAAAATAGTAAATTCAAGTAAAGTATGGGGTAAAAATATAAATGCTAGCAATCATTAAGACATAATTGCACTGAATGAAGGTTCTATTTGAAAGAAACTAAACTTGGAGGGGGCAATCTGTAATTATTATGGACTTATTTGCATAAAACAAAAGAATTTTAGAACACTTAAACATTTATAAAAATACTAAGTTAAATTAACTTATGAACAACTAAATCATTGAATAAGTAAAGAATCAGAAAGCTTAATGTGAAAATTGACCCCAACCTCTAATCTACCTAATTTGATCACTTTTCAATTAACTGATTAAATTACACAAACCCAAAAATGCAAAGAAAACCCACCCAAATACCCAAATCTCTCTTTTCTCCATTCTTCTCTATTCTTTGTGTCGCCTCTCTTTGTGTCTCAGTTATCTTCTTTCCTCTTTTCACTCTCGCCTTTCTCTTTTCTCCCTATATTCTCTCTCATTTGCTTCTTCTTTCCAGATCTGCCTTCTCTTTTTGTGTTCTCCTCTGCGCCTCTCTCTTTTCTCTCTATATTCTCTTTTTCGCTTCTCTCTCATTTGCTTGTACTCTCTAGATTTGCCCTCTCTTTCTCTACTCCCTCTACTTCTTTCTTTCGATTCTCCTCCGCCTCTCTTTTCTTTCTTTTTCGCTCTTCTTTCCGTCTGTTTCTCTTTCTCTCCTCTCTCCGATTGTAAAACTATGGCCGGAGAGGGAGGGGCTACAGGGTACTAGTGGTTTAAGAGAGCTGGGTCTGGTAAAATTAGGGGGACAGAAGAGCTGGTGAGATGGAGGTGGAGGCAGTGGTGTGGGTGAGGTAGTGTGTGGTCATGGGTAGCTGTTGAATTTGATGTTGTGATGTGCTGATTGATGGATAGGGGGTAATTGGCAGTAGCGAAGTAGGGCCGATGGGCTTGTGCAGTTGGTGGTTCAAGTGGTGTTGAAGTGGTGTTGCGGTGGAAATTGTTTGCTGGGCTGGTGGTGATGGTTGGGGGGAATTGTTGTGGGCTGTGTGCTGGTCTTCTGTGGCTGAGTTTGGAGGACCATTTTTACCAAAGTTTTGGGGTTTCTAAACTCAGTTTTAGGTTTTTTGAGCCTATTTATAATTTTTGTAATTTTTTAGGACCATTTTTTTTTATTTTTTTTGTAAATATCATGTTTAGGGGCAAAACAGTAATTCTACATAAAAATATATTCTCTTGCCTGAATTTCGTTAATGAATTTATTATTTAAATTTTTTTTGACTTTTTGGGTGTTTTAAAAAAATTTATGACATTTTAGTTTTTAGTTTTGGTTTTAGTTTTAATTTTAATTTTAGCAGAAACTATCTTTTAGGATAAAATGGCAATTTTTATGAATAGGGGCATTTTTGTCTTTTCTCCTGTTCTTGGAGGGTAAGACATTCTTGCACTATAAATAGCCCATTTTGAGAAAGAAAAATGGGAGAAAAAAAACCCAGAACATACACTTTTTATTTAAAGAAAGATCAAACACACACACTACCTCACCAAAAAACACACTCTATTTTTCCGTTTCTGTTTATTGTTCATCGTTCCATTACTATTCATCAAATTATTCATTATCATATTGTCTTCTAACTTCAAAAGGTGAGTTCTTCTCTATTTTGATTCATTCTTTTTTCTTCTTCCAATTTTCTATGTAAAATTGATTAATTGTGTTTATTTATTTGGGATTTTAGTTGAAAATTTTTTTCTCTGTGTCGTTCCTGGTTTTTATCTTGATTATGGTTGTTGTTCTTGGGATTTTTTTTTGGGTTTTGCTCTGCCCTCTCAATTTCTTCCCTTCTTCCACTGCCAGTAATCACCATGTCTTCCATTGTTCAACCACTAGTCAACCCAGAACCCCTACTGACCCTCAGCCCAACTAGACAACTAGAACCACCATTCAACCACCAATAAACCCAGAACCTCCACTAATCCTCAGCCCACGACTAGACAATCACAGTTTTACCATCATCTCTAGCCAACCACAATTTCAATACATTGCAAACAACCCCAAGCCAGCTAGTTCAACCATCGATCTCAGCCCAAACCATCGAAATAGCTCTTTCAAAACAACCTCCATTACTACTAAATTCATCACTTCCACTTCCCCTATAACCGTTGTAGCAAACAACCAATCGCCTATATTTCATCGGATCGAATCACTTTTTCGAGGGCGCGACAGTCATCGACTGACCCCTGTGTCGTCATTTTCGGGGCGCAACATATTTTGACAACTCCACTAGAGATCACTATTGAGTCCGAGCACTTGGATTAGTCATTTTTTTCTACTTTAACCCTTTTATATTATCACGTTTGGATGTTAGGATTGCATTTTTGTTTTTTCGGTTTGTAGGGTTTGTTTTAACATTTCACATACCTCATCTATCGTCTATTTATGTGATGTATGTTTTACTTATCTTCGCTTTATTCGATCGTACTTGCATTTGGAGAGGGGGTCAGTCACTCTTAGAGCCCATGTTTTATTATTCTCTCCTCTTATAAGGAGCACTCCATACGTGCATTTAATATATTTCACCATTTTTCTCTTTTCCCAATTTGGAATAGGATTAATCTACTTAGACATGTGAGTGTGGCACGATGTGCACGTAATTATGTTTAAGAGATAACCCAAACTCTCAACTTAAGTCCATAAGCCTAGAGGTTTGGGGACTTTAAGAATAAATACACTCAGACATATAGCCGTGGCACGATGCGCACGTAGTATTGTCTGGGGATCACTCAAGCCACCAACCAAGGGCTTTGGGATTAATGACCCTTACCTTTCGGTCTGAAGGCTTTGGAATA
Organism: Mitragyna speciosa; assembly: GCA_024721245.1. Classification (NCBI taxonomy): domain Eukaryota; kingdom Viridiplantae; phylum Streptophyta; class Magnoliopsida; order Gentianales; family Rubiaceae; genus Mitragyna; species Mitragyna speciosa. The sequence continues at coordinate 21,737,320 of CM045566.1, read as the reverse complement.
GATAGTCTAATCGAGTCTAGCTGTATTAGTGAGCCCAACCTCATGCATCTATATAGAATAATTTAGGGTAGAGCCAGCCTTATCCTGTCAGGTACACTAGACATGAGAGGAGAGAACACACCCCCATTCTTGTATTCTTTGTGTGTATTATTTGTTGCTCTAAATGTATTGTGTGCTATCTATTGAATTGACTAACCTTATTTTTTTCTTTTGATCACATTCACATTCCGTAGAATAAAGAGTACTAGTATGGTGCTCTTGTAGGAAACCAACCCGCTATTGGCATGTTTAAATTTCTGTCTTACCATTAATTTCTTCGAGAAAGATGGAAATGGGATATCCATTCATAAAATTTTACAAAATTTCATTATATATATATATATATATATATAAGGTACCCTAAGGATCCAATCATTGTAAATTTGAAAAATCTCAAAAATCTAATTTTAACTTGTATCTTTTTGAATAAGATTTGTAGTTCTAGACCTTTGTCGAAAATTAAGCCATCCTAGTTGTACTTTTCAGTTTTATCTGAACGGCCCATCCTAGTTGTACTTTTCAGTTTTATCCGAACGGCTTCTTCTCAAAATCAATAAAAGTATCCAAGAAGGTAAACTTTTTGTACAATTTGTATTCATCTTTTTTAAATAAATTATGTGTCATTTTTGCCTTATCCCCCACCCTCTCGTCCCACACTACACAAAAAGTGATTTTAAAACATATTTCATCATACTTTAATAAACTGACATTTCTGACTTGTATATTCCCAGATGGTGTTGTAATTTTTGGTCTTATTTCAATGTTGTATTCTATAGCTTCATGAAGGCTCAATTTTTCAATTAAATAAATTAAGCGAATAATTTTTTTATACAGTGCATGGTCCATCTTTCTCAAAGAAATTCTACATCATTATTAAATTAAAAATCTTTAGGATGTTTTTCAAATTTTGCATTTTTGCATCTTTTAATCTATTTTAATAAACTGGCATCATGCACAAACCATAGAGGGAATGCCATTTCGGGAATCCTATAATAGGAAAGCCATCCGTTTGTCTTTAGTACATAACCCTAAAAAGACGTCCAAGTCTATATTTTAGTAAATCCTAGTGGGTGAGACCTTAGGTAAGGTAATACAAGCAGAATTGAGGCATTTCTTCCCGGCGGATCTGGTTCATCTTCATTTGAAAGGGGGGTCTTGCCTTAAAGGCTTGCATTTCATGCTAGGCTTACCTTTGGCACAATAAGGGCTCCCCCTAGGACATGCATCCGTTTTGTTTTCACTTATACTAATTTTGATTTTTTTTTAAATTTTTACAAGTCCTCTAATGGAGGTAGCAAAATAGGAAAGACATCTGATACATATTTGGTCTTACATTTGAGTATATTTATATCATAGTCCAATTTCAGTGAAGCGTCACATACTCGACTTTACAATGCCATAAAAGCATGGGTGCTCTTTTCAAAATTTTTGAAGGACTGGGAGAAACCAGTTTTTTAGAATCGATAGTGCTAAGGGTCCAGATAGATGAGTTTGACTTGAATGATTTGTGTGATAGATGAAATTGTATTTTGTAGCTAGATAATTGTTCATTTTAGATGTAATAGGAATAGCAATGATTTGGATGCTAATAACGGTTTTCTTTTTGTAAATTTAAAATTGCCTTGTGTTCAAAATTCTTTCTCAAATGAAGCGCTAAACAAATTGCTTACTCAAAATTGTTTGTGGCATCAAATTATCCCTCTATGTTTTGCATTTAACTTTTGAAAAGAATTTTCGTCAAATCTTTTGTCATTTTGAGCGAATAATTTTTTGATGAGACCTCGAAATAAATCACATTTTTCCTCAAAACCTAGCGTTAGGTTCGTGTAATTGTAAGGTTTTCTTTTTTGTTGAGGTAATGCAAGTTCAAATTGAATAAAAAAAAAATATTTTCTTGTATGCATTGATGAAGAAATAAATGTCTATGAATTTTGGACGTCGCCTTACTTGAAACTGATGATTGTCACTTCGATATCTCTCTAGATTCCGAAATAAAGCAAACTGTTAGGGAGAATTGGAGTGATAATGAAAAGGATCAATATTAAATATTTGAACAATACAAAGAGAAACCTATGCTTAACTTAGAAGCGGCAGAATGTCAACAGTGGCACTGAGGCAAAATGGCAGATATGTTGTTCAGACTCTCATTTGTGGGCATTCAAATCATTAAGAAAGAGGGCTGCAATAAATCGTCAAATGAATTTCGATGTATGTTTAGAAGATTCAAATTCAAGCACAACAAAAGGAATAGACATGTGGGGGATACAACTTCAACCAATTCACAAGGGGAGTTTTATTGTTTTGTATCCACAATTTCTTGGTTACCTTTGGAGTGTGTTGTATAGGCTATTGTGAGATTAGAATAAGATGATGTCACATGCTTGCGAGTTACTGCTAGCAATCTTGATTTTTGTCTTAATTCCCCTACTTGTTGAAATTACTTTATGTGCTTTGACAAATGTTTTATTTGAGTACTAAGAAATAATTATTATGTGATTTGGAGTTTTGCTCTTTTCGAAAGTATATCTTGTAAAGTGGTTGGAATTACATCTAAATTTTGCATGTTTGATGAAAATTTCTCTTCTTTACTCAATTTCACATGTTAAATGCTGATTATTGTCGATTAATGCAATCATGTAATATGTGACATAATATCTATCATGAGGGATTTTTATAGTGCAAAAAAAAAAAAAAAAAAAAAAGAGAAAAGAAAAATAGGAAGAAGAGAAGAGAAAAAAATGAATGAAGGAAAATGAAAAGAATAATGTGGTTTTGTTTACTCCAATGGTTCTTGTGCTTAGTAACCAGGAGTTTTCATCCACAAATGTCAACTTTCGTGTCAAACGGTACCTGAATTATGAGTAATGCATTGGAAATTTGAGTAAGTAAATTATTGAATAACTAGAGATCTTCATCTAACCAATGTCAATTCTTGCATAAAAAGAAAATTTTACTTCTCAAATACAGGTTTTGCTACTTGCTTAAAGATTAAGATGTTGAGTAACAGGGAACCTTTATAACCAATGTTGGTTTTCGTGTCAAAAGACACTGTATCTTGAGTGATTAGTTCACTAAAAGAAAATTCCCTCAAGTGAAAAATGAAATTGATCATAGACATGTGATACTCTTTGATTGATCATATAATTCATTTGCTTGTGAAATTCGGTAAGGTGAAGAAATTAAGTTGAACTTGCTTAATTGTGATATAATTCTTTTTCCTTTGCTTGATATTAGGAGTACTAAAGATAAGATAACAAATTGCACAATAGTTATTTACTCGGTCTTGAGGAAATACATTTTACAATGTACATGTGTGGTTTCAATGCTTGAATGATTAGTTGATCTCACATTTTCCAAATCGTTTGAGGGCAAATAATGATTCAAGTGTCAAAGAATTAACAAATGTAAAAATTATGCTTCTGAGTTGTTTGTTTTAGTGTGAATCTGACTCATTTTGTTATCGAATTTAGAATTGTAAGGCAGAAATAATTTTGAGTAGATTAACAAACAAGCTTTTGGAATTTTTGCAAGTTAAGGACATTTGAATAGATTGGATCAGTTGGAGCATAGCCTCTCTCATCAAAAAGGAAAAAAGAGAAGCAGTATTGGGATCCTAGAATCAATGAACAGTTGGATAGTTCCCTAGATCATTAATTTAGACACCACAAATGAGTTTCTTATTTGGTTTAGTAAATTTTCTTTCAAAATTGTTGCAAAAAGGACGGATCAAAGGCGGGCCTTCTTTCCTTTCTAGCAAAACATTTATTCCCACAGTTTTCCCCTTTTGAGCCTTCAGAATATGTGATTTTCGTTTGACAACCCATTTGAAGGTTGCCCCTTTCTTACACTGGGGTAAATTTTATTTCGACTTGTGTTTCAAAAAAAAAAAAAAAAAAAAGAAAAGAAACGAAAGAAAAAAAAGAAAAGAAAAGAAAAGAAAAGGGAGACAATTGAAAAAGAAAGCCCGAAAAAAGTGGTGAAACTGGGGCAAATATTTTTGAAAAATGAAAAAAAAAGAAAAAAAAAAGAAGAACCCCAAAACCAGCAGCAAAATTGGGATGAATATTCTATAAGAAAGTAGAAGAAAATTGTCAAAACTGGGGCAAGTTCTTTGTAGAAGCAATCTCAAGTTCATTAAAACTTTCACAAATTTTGCTTTTCGGTTTTAACGTTTCTAACACATTACCTGACCTTATTACATGAGCCGAGAATGTTACTGACCTCCATCTGTATTTTGTAATGAATTTTTTAAATGGAAATTTGCAAATCGAATTGGCATATGATGTTAATAAATCCATCCCAAATCTATCAAGGGAGGATTGCCTTACTGATGTCAAAATGATTTCAAATGCTAGTTTGTTTTAATGAAAAAGGGAAAGACCATCTCAAGTTGAGATACTGCTGTTCATTTCCTTTTCTGAAGCTGATGATCCAAAAGGACACTATAGTTTTGTAAATGCGACAATTGAAGGCTCACCAGTGTGAAAAGTCATTATGTTAGCATTGGATTCCTTTGAAATTTGATGACTACAGTTGCTTGAGATTCCTCTTCGGTATTAACTATTTTGGGGCAATCTCGAAACTCAAATAAGAATGACATCCAAATATCAAAAGCATCTTTTAACCCATCACCTCGAAGTCAATTTTGAAAAAATATTTTATTTGACTCTATTTTACTTATTTAGTCTTTGTGTGTTGTTTGTTGTACAAACATTCTTTTGAAATAATGCATGTGAGATGTTTTTGCACAAAAATGAATAATGATTATTAGTTTTATTAACTTTTGAATGAAAGCAAAGGCAATCCTAAATTTAGCGAAAGGCTGAAGCATGCATGAATCGAAAGATAGTTTGGGGTATTTAATCTGAATCATGAATCAGAATCCATCGAATTGAGAAACTTGCAAAAAGCAAGGCAAGAGATTGATCAGAGACTCAGAATGGCAATACTCATGCTTATATGCACTAATGAAGTCAAGGGACCATTAGGTGGTGACATCATTTTGCAATTGTAACTGTTTTTCTCTTTTGTAGGTGCGATCACACCATTATCAATTGAGGCCTTCGTTAAAGATAAAAACTGAGGCAATTTTTTAAAAAAGTTAATGATAGTTTAACTAAGGGCAAACAAAAATTGAAAGATTGATTTCAAATTGACACTGGGGTAAATTTTTTGAAGAAAAATTTGATTTTTTGAGATTAATTTTGATGCTTTGATCTTAAGGCAAAATGTTGTGAAAGATTGATTTATACTGAGACAAATTTGAAAAGTGGACTTCAAATTGATTTCATTTGATTTATACTAGGGCAGAGTTCTCTTTTAGAAAGATTGATTTCAAATGAATTTTGATGTTTTACACACGTCCCAAGTTTGAAAAATGTGATTTCAAATTAATTTGATTCATACACTGGGGCAAAAAAAAATTTGAAAAAATTTTTGATTTTTTTTTCAGTAGATCTGGATGAAATGTTCAACAGTTGTCTTTAAGTTTCCTATGTCTTTTATTTACTTTATAAATTTATTTTCTCCACCAGTTTGGACCCACTTTCTACATTTCACTTTATGAATTTATTTTGTCTAGCAGCCTGGGCACGCTTTCTATACTTAGTTTATGAATTTATTTTGTCCAACAGCCTGGACTCGCTTTCTGCATTTTAGTCTACGAATTTATTTTGTCCAGCAGTCTGGATTTGCTTTCCATCCATTTTAGTCTGGCAGCCTAGACTTTGCATTTAGTTTATGAATTTATTTTGTCTAGTCTGGTAGTCTAGATTTTGCATTTAGTTTATGAATTTATTTTATCTAACAGCCTAGACCCGCTTTCTGTGCATTTTAGTCTGGCAGCCCAAACTTTGCATTTAGTTTATGAATTTATTTTATCCAACAGCTTGGACCCACAATCTGTCCATTTTAGTTTAGCAGCTCAGACTTTGCATTTAATTTATGAATTTATTTTGTTTAACAGTTTGGACTTACTTTCTGTCCATTTTAGTCTAGCAATGCAGATTTTGTATTTAGTTTATGAATTTATTTTGTCCAATAGCCTGGACTCTTTTTTTGCATTTTTAGTTTACGAATTTATTTTGTCTAACAGCCTGGACCTGCTTTCTATCTATTTTAGTCTGGCATCCCAAACTTTACGTTTAGTTTATGAATTTATTTTGTCCAGCAGCCTGAACACGCTTTCTTTCCATTTTAGTCTGGCAGCCTAGACTTTGCATTTAGTTTATAAATTTATTTTGTCCAGCAGCTTGGACTCACTTTCCGTCCATTTTAGTTTGGCAACCCAGACTTTGCATTTAGTTTATGAATTTATTTTGTCCAGTAGCTTGGACTTGCTTTTTGCATTTAGTTTATGAATTTATTTTATCTAGCAGTCTGGGCATGCTTTCTACATTTATTTTATGAATTATTTTGTCCAGCGGCTTGGACACACTTTCTGCATTTACTTTATGAATTTATTTTGTCCAGCAACCTGAGAACGCTTTCTGCATTTACTTTATGAATTTATTTTGTCTAGCAGCCTGGGCACACTTTTCGCATTTTAGTTTATGAATTTATTTTGTCCAGCAGTTTGGGCACGCTTTCTGCATTCATTTTATGAGTTTATTATCCAATCGCTTGGTTCTATGATGTGCTGATGGATGAATCTGATGCTGTTATGTGCTGACTGATGGATAGGGGGTAATTGGTAGTTGTGAAGTTGGGTTGCCGATGGGCTAGTTTAGTTGGTGGTTCAAGTGGTGTTGAAGGGATGTTGCGGTGAAAATTGTTTGTTGGGCTGATAGTGATGGTTAGGGGGAATTGATTCTTGGCTGTTGTTTTGTATGCTCGTTTGATGATTGTTGTGGGCTGTGTGATGGTCTTCTGTGGCTGAGTTTGGAGAAATGGTGGTTTACGGTTGGTGTTTTTGGTTGTGTGAATTTGAGGCCGTCTTGTTTGTTCACTGATTTGTTTGGTTTTGCAGGAGAGATAGATGTTAACGGTAATGATCTAGGAAAAAGGAAGGTTTATGGGTGGAGGTGGATGGAGTGCGTGTTAGTTAAGGCAGTGGTTTGGGGTCATTTGTGAATGATTTTTGCAGGTTTTGGCAAAAGGATCGGTCTTGAATTGGGTAGTGGCTTTGAAGGCGGTGGTTGTTTTTGGCTTCACAGTTGATGGTATGGTTTGAAGTGTTTTTGCAGGTGTTGGTTTGTGATTGTGTTTTGTAGGTGTTGGTTTGTGATTGTGTTTTGCAGGTGTTGGTGATAGCGATGGGTGTGAATTTGGGGCTGATAATTTGAAAGGGTGGTGGTCCGACTGAGGGTAGCAGTGGTGAGAGAGATGGGTGACTGTGGGTGGATTTGGATTTAGAAAGGAGAGAATGGTAGCTATTTTGGCAGAGGGTTGTGGTGATGGCAGAGAGAAGGGGAAGGAAAGAATGGTGATTTGTGGAGGTTGTGAGAGTAATTGGTGAAGGCTTGGTTGAGGGGAATCTGATAGTGGTTTATGGTGGTATAGAGGTGGCAATGCTGGTGGTTCAGGGCAAGACAGAAAAGATAAAGGGAGACGGGATGGTGGATGAAGATGAAATTGAAACCTAGAAAAACAACAATCCCAAAAAATAACCAAAAGGAAAACCCAAGCAAATCAATAAAGCAAAACCACAAGAATTCATTTCAGATTATCTTTTGATCATAGGAGGAAAAAATTGTAAAAAAGAAAATTTAGAACGTTATCTTTTAATCCTACTAATTTTATGATGAACAGTAGACCTCAAATTGAGTTGACAATGAATAGTGAACAGGAATGGAAAGAACGGCGGCTTTAGTGTGTGTATTAAAAGTGGAATCTTTTTTAGGGTTTTTCTCTTTTTTTTTAAACTAATCCCCAAGTGGGGGTATTTATAATGTAAGAAAGACTTATTCTCCAAGAAATGAGTAAAAAGACTAAAATACCCCGGACAATAAAATGACTATCTTACCCTAAAATGACTTTTGACACAAAAAAAATTAAAATTAAAATGAAAAAAAGTCATAATTTTTCTAAAATATCCAAAAAGTAGAAAGAGCAACAAAAAAAAAAAATACAAATAATAAATTTTGTTAAATCACAAAAATTTTGGTCAAAAATACATTCGCATGTAAAATGACTGTTTTGTCCCTAAATCTGGTATTTTTAGAAAAATAATAGTTGACCTAAAAAATGACCAAAAGTTAAAGATATGTTTAAAAACCTAAAAAAAATGAATTTATAAGAAAAAATTTGGCGAAAAGGGCATTCAAGAGGTGAAATAACCATTTCGCCCTTGTACTGACAAAATATATAGAAAAATAGCTATTGGCCTCGAAAAATTATCAAAAATTAAAAATAAGCTCAAAAACCCTAGAAAATGAATTTAGGACTTAAAAATTGATAAAAAATGCATTTAGAGTGTGAAATAACTATTTTGCCCTTGAACGCAGTATTTACAAAAAAAATAGCAATTGTCCTAAAAAAATAAAAAAAATTTAAAAACATGCTTAAAAGTTTGCAAAATAAGTTTGAGACCTGAAATGAGAGAAAATAGTGTTCGCGAGGCGAAACAACCATTTTTCTCCTGTGCTGGCGAAATATAGAAAAATATCAGTTAAATTCGAAAAAATCACAAAAATTTTAAAATACTTATGAAAATACAAAATATGAATATAAAACTCCCAAACTAATGGATAAATATTTGCAGTTGAAAATTACTGTTTTTCCCTCCAAAATTGCTAATTTCACCCCTTTTTCAAAAAAATCATGATTTGACTCTGGAACTAGAAAAAATGCCCCCTAATGTTAGAAAAGATAAATGGTATGTCAAAATTTTGTGTTTACAGTGTACAATAATTTTTTTTTGGGTTAATGGGCACTAGCCCAAAGATACTCGAATTGTCACTAATGAGGTCTCTAACTGGAGCAATTGGAGCTCAGATACCCATATACATACATACATACATATATATATATATATATATATATATATTTGGTTTTCTATTATCCCCATTGTGTGATAATATTTCAGTTCCAATACGTTACATAGAAGGCATAGAAAATAATTAATGCCTTGATAAAAGTGGACAAGCAACTAATTCTATTACTTCAGCTCCATCGTTAAAAGGCGTTGTGATCATGTTTTATTATAAAGAGTGATACTTCGACAATTTTGAACCTCTATCAAGGAGAAAAAAAAAACATTTTGACTAAATATGATGACTACTTATTTTAACAAGATTGATGCAACGACTTTTTAATTTTAAAGTTTGAATAATGTAAAAGGCCAATACAAAAATACATTAAATTCATAAATGTTAGGTGTATATCAAAGAAATAATAGTAGCCAATAGTGAGATCTTTCTTTCATCTTGTAATTTGATGCAAAAAAAAAAAACTTCAATAACGATCCGATTAGCTGAAAGGAAAAGAACATAAAATTTTCAATGGAAAAGAAACATAAAATTTTTTTCCATTATGAAAGGTTATGCATTGGCCATGGCGAGAAGGAGTGTGATGAGAGGTGGTCAGTTAGTGGCTTGCAAAATTCTACTAAATAGTATGATGGCTGGCTTTGTGCACAAACCATTAATGGAGGCTCCAAAAGAAATTCTGCCTATGTTGAAGGAACTACTGTAGGGGTGGAGAGAGAGCTAGCATCCCACCTCAATCCCGATTTTGATGGAGGAGACGATTCCATTTTTGAAAATGTATCTAGGCAAGGGGAGGTTGTTTTGGTTGCTCTAGAGAAGAATATTGCTAAGGAGATTCTATCGGAGGTTTAGGCTGGTGGAAGTAGCAAGGCCAGTGTGTAGGTTAATAAAAATCCAATAATGAGGATATGGTGTTACGTGGTGTAATTAATGGAATCAATGGAGTCAATTGGAAATCAGAATTTGGGAAAGAAACAGAAGAAGAAGAAGACAGAGACGTAGAGAGAAGAGAGATAGAATCAGAGAGACAATTGAGCTACTTTCTTTTCTGCCTTCTTTACAGAAAACTTCCCTCTCTTATTACAACTGAGTGACAGTTATTCTAACTATCTTTTGGCAGGAAGTAATTGGCTCTTCTTATTATTCCCTTTCCTACCCCTTATTTTCTTCTTATTACAATCGGGTCCCCATTATCCATTTGCTACATAACATCACTCCCCCCCTATTGAAATCCCTTGTCCTCAAGGGAAATTTAGAAATCGTAGCTCTATGTCATGTGCAAACTCCCACGTAACATCTGTGTGTGAAGCGTTTGTCCAATGAATGAGCCATTGAGTAGCTGCAGCATTCCCTCTTTTCACAGTGCGTCTGTCTAATATGGCCAGTGGCTTGAGCATCGCAGTAGGAAGAGCTGAAGGAGGTAATCCAGCAGCTAATTGGTCGTTCGACAAGGCAGTCTTCAGCTGTGATACATGGAACACAGGATGAACTGCAACAGTGGTTGGAAGGTCCAATTTGTAAGCCATGGTGCCAATCTTGTCTATTATCTTATACGGACCAAAATATTTGGCTGCCAATTTTGGAACTTCTCGAGCTACTACTGAGCTTTGGCGATAGGGATGAAGCTTCAAATAAACCATATCTCCAATGCTGAATGAACGGTCTGTGCGATGTTTGTTTGCTTGTGTGATCATGCGTTGTTGTGCCTTGGCCATGTGATGTTTTAGCATCTGAATAGCAGCTTCCCTATCCTGCAACACGATATCCACTGCTTCGACTGTTGAATCCCGTAGAAAGTATGGAAAATGTCCAGGAGGTGCAACACCATAAAGAGCCTGGAAGGGGGTAATACCTATAGTAGTATGGTACGAGGTGTTGTACCAAAATTCTGCTAGAGATATCCAACAAGCCTAGCTTTTTGGCAGATCCCCTGACATACATCGGAGGTACATTTTGAGGCATCGATTCACCACCTCTGACTGACCGTCCGCTGGGGGTGGTATGATGATGAATGCTTCAATTCTACACCTTGTATTCTGAAGAACTCCTGCCAAAAGTGGCTCATAAAGGTTGGGTCTCGGTCACTGACTATGGTGGAAGGTAAGCCATGCAATTTGTGCACAGTATCTAAGAATAGCTGAGCAACACTAGTTGCTGAGTAAGGGTGTGAAAGGGCCACAAAGTGAGCATATTTGGTGAGTCTATCGACTGTCACCATTATGACATCTTTGCCTCGAGATTTAGGAAGGCCTTCGATAAAATCCATGGTGATATCGGTGAAAACTGAATGGGGAATGGGCAGTGGTTGCAGCAGTCCTGGTGAAGCTAAATTTTCTAGTTTAAAACGTTGGCATACATCACATTTTCTGACAAACTCCCTCACTTCCTTCCATAATCCTTTCCAATACAAAAGGGACGTTATTCTATGATATGTTGCATGAATTCCTGAGTGCCCTCCTGCTGCACTTCCATGAAAATGTTGCAACAATTGTGCTTGTAGTGCCTCATCTCGCCCCACCACCATTCTGTCTTTCCATAGTAAGTTGTCATTTACCCATTTGTACTCAGAAAAGACTTTTCCTCGCTGTAGCAGCCGAACCACTTCCTTCAAATGTGGGTCATTTTGCCAAGATTCTTTGATCTGGTCCAAGATATCAGTAGATATGATGGAGAGAGCATACATTCCTACTTCTTCCGATTTGATCCTAGAAAGGGCATCTGCTGCTGCGTTTGCCTTCCCAAGTTTATACTGGATTTCAAAGTCGTAGGCCATCAGCTTGGTCAACCATGTATGCTGGCTTGGGGTGGTTAGTTTTTGCTCGAATAGGAACTTCAAAGGCTGGTGGTCAGTCTTGATGATGAAGCGTCTTCCCATAAGGTATTGCTCCCATTTCTTGACTGCGAATAGGATGGCAATCATCTCCTTGTCATAAGCTGGAAGAGCTTGGTGTCTCGAAGATAGTACTTTACTGATATACGCTAAGGGGTGTCCATTTTGGAGGATAACAGCTCCAATTCCTGAGCTAGATGCATCTGTCTCCACTGTAAAGTCTTGCTGGAAATTAGGCAAAGCCAATACTGGTACTGAAGTAAGGGCCTCTTTAAGCAACTTAAACGCCTTCTGGGCTGCTGCGTTCCATGTGAATTGCACGTTACCTCTGAGCAGTTGATTCAAGGGTTGGGCTAGTTGAGCATATTCTTTGATGAATCTACGATAGTACCCTACTAGCCCAAGGAATCCTCTGAGTTGTTTTACAGATGCAGGTGTTGCCACTTTTGTACCGCTTCAATCTTCTTGGGATCGGTTGCTACACCTTGGCTGGAGATGTAATGTCTCAGATACTCCACCGAACTCACAGCAAAATTACATTTGCTCAGTTTTACATACAATGAATGTTGCACCAACACTGAAAAGACCTTCTCTAAATGCTCAGAATGGTCCTTTAGGTTGGTGCTGTATATAAGTATATCATCAAAGAACACTAGTACAAACCTCCTCAAATATGGTTTAAACACTTCATTCATCAGGCCTTGAAATGTGGATGGGGCATTGGTAAGGCCAATGGCATTACCAAGAATTCAAAGTGCCCAACATGTGTCCTAAAGGTAGTTTTATAAATGTCTCCCTCATGCATCCTAATCTGGTGGTAATCAGATCTTAAATCTAGTTTGGAAAATACAGATGCACCATGTAACTCTTCAATTAGCTCTTCAATGATTGGAATGAGAAATTTATTCTTGATAGTTAGTTTATTTAAGCTCCTATAGTCAATGCACATTCTTCATGAGTTATCCTTTTTTTTTAACTAAAATAACAAGAGATGCAAAAGGAGAATTACTGGCCTGAATAACTCCCGTATCCAACAACTCTTGTGTCATCTTTTCTATCACATCTTTCTGAGGAGGTCCGTACCTATAAGGCCTCAAGCATGTTGGTTGAGGTCCTTCCTTGATGGGAATCCTGTGGTCTTGATGCCTTATGGGAGGTAGGCCCTTTGGTTCCTAAAACACATATTTGAATTGAAGGAGCACCCCTGCTATTGATTTAAGCAAAGTAAGGGCTACTGCATCAACATCCACTTCCACTGGAGGGACTGCGAAGGGTACATTTTGGACCGCAATAGTATAGCATTGCGTTAATGCCAATTGAGAGGTTTTGTTAAGTAGATTTTGCAACTTTTTATGTGTTATAAGCTGAATGGAATCATCAGCTTCTCCATTTAACATATATTCTACTCCTCCCACTTGAAACTTCATTTGCAACCTCTTAAAATTCCAGAGAATATCCCCAAGTTCCGCTAGCCATTGAACACCTAGCACCATGTCATAGTTGTCTAAGGGAAGAATCAGGAAGTCAGCCTTGAACCTTTGAGTTTGCATTCCCCATCCAAACTTTCTGCATACTTCCTTGCAACTTAACTCATTTCCATTTGCAGCTGTTACCTTCAGCTCATTAATGGGCTCCAATGTGTATCTCATTTGCTTTGCTACTTTTATATCCATGAAATTATGAGTACTACCAGAATCTATGAGAATGAATAGGGTCTTCGTCCCTACACTACCTCTCACTCTCATGGTTTGAAAATTGTACGTACCCATGATAGCATGGAGGAACAGTTGGGGATTGGCTTCTTCCTTTGTCATCGCCTGTTCCTTTTCTTCCTCATTATTCTCCTCTTCTCCATCTTCAGACTGATCATTCTCCACTGTTAGCATGTAGATCTGTCTTTTCTTGCATTTGTGGCCAGGAATGAACTTCTCATCGCACCAAAAACAAAGCCCTTTTTGCCTTTTTTTCATCCATCTCCTTGCTTGTGAGTGTTCTGGTACTCTTGACTGTTCCTCTTTCATGGTTATGCCCACTTAGAGGCCCAGGCAATGCCAAGATTCCTGGCTTAGGGTTGTTTGAGGGATGATTGAATCTCACACTTGCTCTTATCTCTACTCCTATTTGGGTATTGCTGGATCCCCCTTGATACCGGCCGCCATTCTCTATTGAATTTTTTCTGGTCCACAGCAACTCTTGCACCTTTGCTAGTGCATAAGCTACTTGGAGGGGGGTGGGGTTGAATTGCCTTATTGACATCTCGATTTCCTCCTTCAGTCCTCCCAGGAAGTGGCTTATGGCCTGTGTTTTAGTCAATTCTGACCTACTGAGTTTCAGGTCAAATTCATCAAGGTATTGCTGAAGCGACCCCACCTGTTTCAATTTCTTGAGGTCTGCTAAAGGATTCACAAAAATCTGCTCTCCAAACCTCACATACAAGGCTTCTACAAATTCCCCCCAAGGGATAATTCTCCCTTCGTCTCTGGTTTTCAATAGAGATTGATACCAATTAAGTACTTTCCCTTCCAAATGAATGGAAGCCAACCGTACCTTGATGGCCTCCATTGTTTGATCAATCTCAAAGAACTGTTCAGCCTTATACACCCAATCTGATAACCCTTCACCGTTGAATCTGGGAAACTCTAGTTTGGCATAGTTGCCATTTAACCCCATCCCTGGTCCTAATATTCCATGGTTGTTGTTGTTAGTTGGACGTTGCTGTTGATGGGATTGAGAGGCTGTTTCTACATTCTGGAAAGTTATGCCGGCAATCATGGTCCTGATTTCATCCATCGCCTTATTATTTTGCTCCTTCATCTCCGCTATCTCCTTGCGATGGTTCTCGTCAGTTTCCCTTATTGAATTTTCAAGATCTCGTATGTCCTGCCTTTTGTTGTTATTCGCCATTGCCAAGATCGAGCTCTGATACCAGTGTTATGTGGTGTAATGAATGGAATCAATGGAGTCAATTGGAAATCAGAATTTGGGAAAGAAATAGAAGAAGAAGAAGACAGAGACGTAGAGAGAAGAAAGATAGAATCAAAGAGACAATTGAGCTACTTTCTTTTTTGCCTTCTTTACAGAAAACTTCCCTCTCTTATTACAACTGAATGACAGTTATTCTAATTGTCTTTTGGCGGGAAGTCATTGGCTCTTCTTATTATTCCCTTTCCTACCCTTTATTTTCTTCTTATTACAATCGGGTCCCCATTATCCATTTGCTACATAATAGCTTATCAGTTCAGTGATTCAAATTCCAAGGACTCCAACTGAAAAAGAGTTTGGATGTAAGTCTAATGATCAGTTTCAACAGAATGTAAGTGTCCCTACGATTCCGAGAGAGAATATACATTCTGATTATATTTCAAATCTCCAAACCTCACCGATAAATCATCCTAGGCTAGTTTAGTTTTCCATCCGAAAGGACACGATCCCAGCAACATACCCAAAATTTTCACACCCATTAACTTTTAACGCCAACCTAAAACAACCCATTCCACAACCTATCCATCTAAATAGTTCTTCGGATTTATTTCTAGTGGATGTCCTCTCAAAACAAAATTTTGGTAATAAACATAAAACTACTTGCCAAACCACAATCCATTTTGACAAGCCTCAACCTAAGGGAACAACCTCAAAAAACTAAGAGAAGTATCCCTCAGCATGGATCCCTTTTGATCCCAAAAACAGCCATACCCATTCTTCAGTGTAAAAGAAATCGTCCATATGATGAAGATGATGTTGCAGACCACACAGAAGTTTCTCCCAAAAAACTAAAACGAGTTCTCAACCATATGATATCGGAAGAAGTTTTTGATTATCCAACGGCGGAGACTAGTTTTGACCAGTCCCGCCAACAACCATAAGTTTTCTTCCTAGAACTGTTAGGGGCTTGGAAACTAGTCAACAATTTGTGATTTGCAAGAGTTCACACGTAAGGAAAATCCCTCTATCATTTTTTTGGCAGAAACAAAATGGAATTCGAAAGTGGTGGATGGTGTGAAGTGTAATCTCAATATGTATGGAATTGCATTGAATGCAGTTGGCAAGCGTTTGGGGGTTTAGCATTGATGTGGAAAAAAGATTTGGTAGTTGAGTTACAATCCTAAAGCAAAAGACATATTGATGTCACGATTAGATTACCGTCTTTAGCTCATGCATGGAGATTAATGGGTTTTTATGGGAGCCTAACATTGCCAAGAGAAAACAATTGTTGGAATCTTTCAAGGCCTTAGATAATAGAGAAAATTGTAATTTTAATACCAAATGTTTGGGGTATTAGCAGTTTCAGTCTCTAAAGTTTGGATAAAAGCAAATCAAGTACCAAATGTTTTAATTTTTTAGCATGTTTAGCCCTATTGACCAGTTTTACAAAAAATTTATCAGAATTTGATGACGCAATACTCATGTGCCGGTTACAAAAATTTTCAAAAAGAAATAGATTAAAGAAAAAAATTTTAATTGTCATAATTTGTAATTAAAGACACTAATTTGAGTTCATAAATGATAAATAAGCAAATAAAAATGAAAAAATTCATCTGGATAGTGCATTTGCATGTGTGCCTATAATTACAAATTATGGCAATTAAATTTTTTTTTCTTTTTTAATTCTTTTTGAAAAATTTTGTAAACATCATGTGAGTTTCACATGACCGGATTTTGATAAGATTTTGAGAAAACTGATTAATAGAACTAAATATGCCAAAAAATTGAAACACTTGGTACTAGATTTGCTTTTGTCTAAACTTTAGGGACTGAAACTGCCGATGTCTCAAACATTTGGTACCAAAATTATAATTTTCTCTAGATAATAAGCCGAATACGCTGTGGATATGTTTTGGAGATTTTATTGAGGTATTGTCCCACACTGAATATAAGGCTTGGCCATAAGAAAGCAATGGCAATTATATGCATTCCAATCTGCTTTGCAAACGTGTGGTTTATTTGATTTGGGATATAATGGTTATCCTTTTACCTGGTATAATTCTCTCGACTCTCCTGGCGGACGAAGAGCAAGACTTGATAGAGCTTGTATTAATGTTGGTTGGAGAGATTTACTTCCTGAAGCAAGAGTGTTTCACAAGTTTTCTTATAAATCTGACCATGATGCTGTTTTATTTAATTGTTTCACAATCGGGCAATTGGTAGCCACAAGATCCAAAATAAGAGATTTCGGTTTGATGCTATGGCTAAAGGTCGAAGAATGTGAACAAATAATCAAGCAAAGCTAGATGATAATAGGGTGGAGGGACGGTTGGTAGATCAATTGAATTCATGTAAGATAGGGTTGGTTCGTTGGAGTAAGTCTTGCTTTGGTGAAGTTAGGAAATAATCATATCGGAAATAATACCAAAAAAGAGAGGATGAGGATAATACTAGAAATAAGGCAAGGGAGCTGGAAAAATAGCTTGAAATTTTGTTATACCAAGAGGACCTTTTATGGATGCAGAGGGCGAAGGTGCAGTGGTATAAGGAAGGGAATCGTAATACAAAGTTCTTCCATGCTACAGCATCTGGGCGGAGGAATAATAATTTGATTAGGATTCTAAAAGATAGTGAAGACAAATGGTATGAAGCAGAAATTGAGGAGATTATATCTTCCTACTTTGGGGATTTGTTTAATTCTTCTAAGCCCTTAGATGAAAGTATCCAGGCAGTTTTTGATCATGTCAGGAGTAAAGTCACCACAGATATGAATGAAAGCCTAAGGCGCCCCAATGAAGCAATTGAAGTAGCAAAGCCTTTATCACAAATGCACCCATTCAAGTCTCCTGGTCCAGATGGTATGAGCCCTAGTTTCTATAAAAAATTCAGGCATATCGTACGAGATAGCGTTATTTATACAGTTTTAAATTTCCTAAATAATAGGCATCTGGAACGCAGACTCAATGAAACTCACATCGTTTTGATACCCAAATGCCAAGCACCTAAATCAATTACATAGTTTTGTCCAATCAGTTTATGCAATGTAGTCTATAAGTTAGCCTCTAAGGTCTTAGCTAATAGGTTGTGTCCCATTCTTTCTCTGATAATTTCTAATTTCCAATCTACCTTTGTTCCTGCTCGATTGATCATAGACAATGTCCTGTGGCTTATGAACTTCACCATTCCCTCAAAACAAAAGGTCAAAAGGGAGAGAGCTTTATGTCAATAAAATTAGATATGAGTAAAGTGTACGATAGAGTTGAGTGGGTTTTTATCACTAAATTGATGCAAGAACTAGGTTTTCATAAAAAATTTATTGATCTAGTTTTTACTTTATTTCCACTGTATCATCGTCTTTCCTCATTAATGGTTTGGAATTTGGCAGTTTATCCCCTACTCGAGGTATCCGTCAAGGAGATCCTTTATCTTCTTATATTTTCATCCTTCGTGCAGAAGATTTTTCTAATTTGTTACAGGATGAGCAATTGTGTGGCAAATTGAGGGGACTCAAAGTTTGTTCTCAAGTCCCGTCTATCTCCCACTTGCTTTTTGTGGATGATACTTTGCTATTTGGGAGAGCTAATGTGGAAGAGGCTAGGAATTTTTTCGCAAATTCTCAGAACTTACGAGGCAGCTTCGGGCCAAAGAATAAACTTGGATAAGTCAACAGTGGTGTTCAGTAAAAACATGCCAAATGAAGTCAAATTAGAGATAGCTTCAATTTTCCATATTGCAGTTGTTGAAGATATAGCTTCAATTTTAAATATTACAATTGTTAAAGCGCATGAGAAATATTTGGGTTTACCTTCAGTTGTTGGAAAATCGAAGAAAAAGGTTTTCAATTCAATCCGAGATAGGATTGGTGATCGTACTAATGGGTGGAAAGAACAGTTTCTCTCTAGAGCTGGTAAGAAAAGGAAATTCTTCTGAAAGCTGTCATATAAGCCATTCTTTCTTACACGATGTCTTGTTTTAAGTTGCCCAATAATCTCCTCCATAATATTGAATCATTGATGGCAAATTTTTGGTGTGGAGCAACAAAAGTTCAAGAAAGGCAATACACTGGAATAGCTGGGATAGTTTGTGTTTAGCAAACGATGAAGGTGGCTTGGGGTTTTGAAAATTGAGTTCTTTCAACTTAGCCTTACTTGGTAAGCAAGCTTGGAGAATTCTCACTCATCCGGTTTTTATTTTGGCACAAGTAATGAAAGCAAAATATTTTCAAAGTAGAAATCTTTTCAGCTCTCGTCACGGATACCATCCTTCTTTGATGTGGAGAGGGATTCATGAGGCTATAAGAGTTCTCCAATTGGGATGTAGACTTCGTGTTGGGTCCATGGTTCAAAGTTGCGGTCGCGGTTACGGTCACGGTCGCGGCTCGTACCGTTCCACATCGGACTCGGCATATCGGTCGCGGTCTCGGCGAGACACATATTTTAAAATAATTTTTATTTTAAAAATTATAAATAATCATTCAAAATATAAAAAAAATTATGCTAAACAAAATAACTAAAAAAATTAATAAAGAAAATCTTTAAAATATACTATTTTACCGATATAAAAATGAGTATATATCTTTTAAACATTCAACACAATGCTATCACAAACAAAATCAAAATAACATAAACTTAATTTTAAAAATAATAATTGTAGAAGTAAATGAAAGAATAGTAAGAAGACTTAATTTTTTCATGACATGTCCACGCGTTATAATTGTCTCTCAGGGAATTGAAAATAAAATGTCAGAAGATATTTTGTGATCCATGCCTATATTATATGACTAAAAGTCTTTTGTAAATTCGTTGTTAGAAAAAATATTAATTTTTTTTATTTTTTATTTCTTATTTCCCAATCTAAACTAATTTCCTATTTCTTTTATTAATTAATTTTTTTCTTTTTTCTTTTCTTTTCTCTAATTCCCTTACCCCTCCCACGGTATTTTGCCCAACCCGTCTGTTTTGTCTCTCTCCTCCTCCTCTCTACTCCCAGTCCACCCCCCACCATTCTCAATCTCTCTATCCTCCTTGCCCACCACCCACAACCGCCCTCTCCTCTCTGTCTCTCCTCTTCTCAGCCACCGCCCTCGCAACCACCACCGCCACAACCGCCCATCCATCTCTTTTCTCTCTCTGATCCACCAGTCTTCTTCCTCTTTCTCAGATCCGCCGCCCTACCACCCACTATCTCTCTCCACCCGCCGCCTCCATCTGCAAAAAATCGGTACCCCCCGTTCGTCTTGTGATTGTGATTTGTTGGTTTGTATAGTGGTGGCTGTGATTTGGTGTCGTTAATGGCTATGGAGGGGCTGATATGTTGGTGA
The DNA here is from genome assembly GCA_024721245.1 of Mitragyna speciosa. NCBI lineage: Eukaryota > Viridiplantae > Streptophyta > Magnoliopsida > Gentianales > Rubiaceae > Mitragyna > Mitragyna speciosa. The sequence continues at coordinate 21,717,282 of CM045566.1, read as the reverse complement.
TTTTTGGTGGCTGGGTGGATGTTTTGGTTACTTGGGTGAAGGAAGAAGTGGATGATGGTGGCGGTGGTGGGTTTTTGGTAGTGGCTTGCTGGAGGTTGAGAGGGGAGGTGTTGTTTTTCCGGTATGGCTGGGTTGACTCGGAAGACTCAGTTGCGACTCGGCCGATTTTCTTCGAATCGGAAGACAATTTCGGTCCGAGTCGACCGAGTTCTCGGCGAGTTCTCGGCGAGTTTACCATCTCCGAGTAGAATCGGAACGGTATCGGACCGGAGAACTCCGTTCCGGTGACGACTCGGCCGAGTCATCTCCTGACTCGGCCGAGTCTTTGAACCATGGTTGGGTTTGGTAAGAATATTTCCATTTGGAATAGTCCATGGATCTCGAGGTCACATACTTTCAGGGTCTTATCTCCTCCAAGTATTCTGGACAGTGAGGCATCGGTAACAAGCCTAATTAATCACAATTCAGGCTCTTGGAATACCAGTTTGATTGAGCTCATTTTTTTGTCCAGATGAATCAGCATTGATTAAGTCCATTCCACTTGGTAGAGTTGATGGTAGCGAGGATAGATGGATATGGCATTACACGAAGCATGGAGCTTATATTGTTAAAAGTACTTTTAGGGCTATCTTGGATTTAGGTCTCCTCAAGAGTTTGCATGGTACTAGGTCGACGTCAGGAGGTAACTCAGGCAACAAATTTGAGCAAATCTGGAACCTATCCATTCCACATAAAATTAAACTTTTCTTGTGGAGGATGGTAAAAGATACTCTTCCAACAATGTCAATCTCCAGCAAAGGAAAATTCCCGTAGATATACAATGTCATCCTTGTGGTTACTATCGGGAGGATTTAAATCATATTTTCTTTCATTGTCCAGTAGCTGTACAGGTTTGGGCTTTAAGTTTCTGTACTAGTAAACTGGAAGTTTTGTCATTTGTTAACCCTATTGAATGGACCTGGAATGTCTTACACCATTGGAAGAAAGAGGAGTGTGAGTTTTTTACGATTCTTTGTTGGACTATTTGGAATTCACGAAATAAGTGCCTATATGATCAAAAAAAAGTTTGCCCATTGGATATGGTACAAGGCGCCCTTTCTTTTATAAAGGAATATAGGCTAGCTACAACGACAAATGCGTAGTCAGTGAGGACACGCGTTACTAAGCAATGGAGTCCTCCGTTGGTGAATCAAGTGAAACTCAACTTCGATGGTGTTGTTTCAATAAACCATCAATGCTCTGCAATTGGTATTGTTGTATGTAATGTTGATGGGATTTGTATAAGAGTTAGCACATGAGTCTTTCTTGATGTGGTTGATCCTCAACATGTATAATTACTTGCATCAAAGGAAGCTCTGGCTGTTTACATGTCATTAAATATGGGTGTTGCCATTATAGAGGGAGATGCGATGAGAATTATTAACAGAATCAATTCAAATGATGAAGATCTTTCGATCCTGGAAAATCTAGTAGATCAGATTAGAGATGTTCTTAAATCCCTGCTATTGGTGGAGGTGCATTGAGTTAGTAGGAATGAGAATAAAGTAACCCATAGTCTAGCTCAATTTGCAAAGCATTTTGGCATAGAAGCTAGTTGTTTATCTAATTTTCCAATTTCTATTGTACCACTCTTGTAGGCAGATAAGTCTGCGATTCAATTTCAATGGATGGAGATTTTCTTTATCAAAAAAAGGGTGTTAATTACATTGCACTCTTGTACTTAGGGTAGTAACAATTTAGCCCTGAACATTCACTATGTGCACTTTGTCTAGGTCTCTGACATCTTCACTCCCTCGGCCAATCTATTATCGATTCAAAGGCAGGCTTCCCTTCTTATCGTTCCCAAAAAAAAAAAAAAAAAATTTAGTTGAGAAAAAAAGGTTGAGAACAGTGAGTTTTGCATTTGAGAGTGGGGGCGTTCAGAAAGTTAGGCTTTTGGCTGTTGTGATATCGTGGTTCGATTCGTCAACTTTTTGTTTTTTTCTTTCTTTATATCTTTCTTGTGGCCTCTTTCTCTTTGTTCACTACTTTTTGTCATTGGAATTGGCTTTGAGGCTTTTGTGACTCGTGATATTGCTCGCTCTGAGTTTTGTTATCTAATTTTGTTTTTTTCCTTGCATTTTTTTCCTTCTCTTCTCGAATTATTTTCTTCTTTTTATGGTGAACCAATTTTTTAAAGAACCCTAATACACAGAATTAATGTGCATTTTTTTTTATTTTTAATATGAATTTCAAAGGGGTATCAATTTTCCATTTGTCCTTTTAAATGCTTTCTCTATTAAATGACTTCCCTATATATGTAGCCAAATTTTTGCATAACATTTTGATATTTACATGGAGGATTAAATAGACATAAAACATTAAATCTACAGTCTACTAGTATTTGTGCTCACCTCTCAACTTCCCACCCCCCAAAAAAAGAAGAAAAAAGAAAAAACTTCTGCCTCACAGCCCGCCAATTTTCATGTTTATAAAATTCGTCCTTTTCGAATTGGGTCAACCTTTCTCTATCAGGTGAAGAACCCTCTTGTTTATGTTAAAATTATTTTGCAAGAAGAATTTACCGATTTTAAGAAAGTTAATAAAAAATCTTAAAATACTTTAAAATAATAAAAATTACTTATGATTCATAAAAATTACATCAAATTTGTCTGTAATGGTTAGACATTGGTTGTCTATTTTTTTTTATAAAGTGTATATAATCTATTAACAAGACATTTATTATGTAATTTATACATTGTTATTTAAATTTAATTTATTTTATTTATAATGTGTAAATTACTAGCTAATATTCTAAAACTCTATGCATGATATACTAATGATCTATTCTCATTTGCCTTTATTTATGCTTTTCTAAAAGTGATTATTTTGTTAATAAAAATTAAGTTATGTTTTACACTTTATTATTTTTAAAAGCTAAAGGCTGCTTTCAAAAGCAACTTGTATGTTGCTTATCAAAATAAGCTTTTCCAACTTAAAAAGGCTAAAGGTAGTATCTATAATTAGTCGAGAATAGCTCAAAACTATTTTAGATTAAAAAACTATAATTAGCTAAAAAAATAAAATAAAATAAGCCTTGAGTAAAACACATAAAAAAAACTTTTTTTGTAGTTGTTATGATTTTTTCTACAATTTTTATCATTTTCCTATGTATTCATTTTACTTTTTTAATTTTGCTTAAATGTTAATGAAATTCAAGGGTTAATTTAGGCAAATTAAACATTTGTAGACTACATTATTTGAACAAAACATTTGTGCAAGTTTAGCTGAAAATGGGTACTTATAGACTACATTGATTTTGCTTGAAATACGAGGGACCAATTTGATTAAAAATAAAATACTGAGGACTAAATTTTTGAAATAAAGTCCAAATTTTAGGGACTAAAATGACCATTTTTCCTCATTTCACATACCTTTGTTGATAACAGAGAAGTTATCATTATACGTATGTCGTTTCCTACTCATTCAAAGTTGTTTGCTCTAAGGGTTTGTTCTCAATATATTTGATTTTTATAAAAATTGATTTTAGAAAAGCTGAAAATCAGTCGCGTCTAATTTTAGCTTAAAAAAAAATCCAAAAACATAGTAAAAAATGAAAAACAGTTGAGAACATCACAAAATAGATTTTTCAAAAATCAGAAGCTAAAATCAAGTAGATAAAAACTATTGAGAATAGGCATTAAGTGTTTGTTTGTAATACCTATTTTTGTAAAATAATCATTTTTCCTCGAAGTTAATTCGGCCAAATTAGTACAGTGGTTAGCTTCCGGCAAATTTGTAGCTTTCAAAGTATTCAATTTCAGCCAATTTAATTCCAAAATTTTATAAATATTTAAGAAAATTTAGAAAAAATTATAAATAAATAAAAATTCTGAAAATCATAAAGTATTTTATATGAATTTCAAAAAATAAAAAATCTAACATGTCTTACAAATGTAAAATACATGCTCTATTTACACATGTTGTTTATAAAATTTTAAAATGTTAGATGATAAATTTTGCACCTTATAAATAAGTTGAACTAGGTAGTATCAGGCTGGACTCAGGCTGATACTGCTACACATATGTTGGTATGGACAAGCCAAGGAACAGTGAAGCACCAACTATCATTATGTTTTGAAAACTAGTTGTCTGAATATATTGCAATGTTGAGAGACCTAACGCCACAATCAGAGCCCATGTGAAGCACAGTATGGCAGCTGCCAATGCTAGTGGAATAGAAGCAAAAATAGCCCCCACTTTTCCTGACAAGGCAAGTTGAGAAATGAATAAGTTATACCTTCAACTATGATTGCTGATCACCAATTAAAGGTTCTTATAAAAATGCTGTAAAGTACAAAATTGGAGAAAATCTTTTTAGCCCAGTATAATACTTGGATAAATTACTCCAGAAACTAGGAAACTTAAATAACACAAAAAATAAGTATCATACTTTGGCATTTGAAAATTACTTTTCCAAAAATATGATAATTTAAAATAGTTTAGCAAATCCAGCAGCAGTAACTAATCACAAAGTTAATTCATGGTCGCTTTCGGAACATTGTAAGCCATGATTTTGCATCAAAAAATGCCTTAGCCAATTTGCAATGATTGGAGAATTAAACCAATAGACAATCTACTAGTGCATATCAATGTTTATATTGGTAATATACCAAATCAACATAGGATTTTGAAAAAGCAAAATACTTCACAAGTATTATACCTATGAATGAGCAGAGGATCATGGAAAGTGCTCCAAATATCGCAACCCTTCTGTTAGCAACCTATGTTACAGCAATTGTGTGCAGATTTTCTATCAAGGTGGTTGATCTTGTCCTTGAGCCCCAATGTTCAGCCAGTAAACTACAGAAACCTTCCAAACCAATTAATCTACTCACAATACCTAGGGTCAGAGGCTTCAGATTAATTAGCACAGATGTAGAGTGGTAAGTCCCAACTTGTAGTTTTGTAGTTGTTTCATTAGTTCAACTACCATATATCTATCTCTGAGAATACAACTGTTTATAAAGGAGGGTTAGGTTTGTCTGCCACTAATTTAGATGTTTTGGCTGGACCTTTAAACCAAAAGCAAATGTTATTCTCATTCTCATTATATAAATCATTTTCTACAAGATACAGATTGGTCAATTCCTGGCAAAACTTGTTATAACATTGGATTGTTTACCCTAAGAATAAAGTACTAATCGAGTCAACTGAAATTTAAGACACAAGGAAATTTAAAAACTAGTGTCGAGCATAGTATCCAATTCAATGTAAAAATCAAATTTTTTTGTCGGGTGGAAATATAAAAGTAAATAGACTAATTCGACGACTAATGCATGATGAAATAAGAAGAACAAGAATGCTAAAGTAAGATGATTGAGCATGCAATTGGAATGACATGGTATCTAATGCTGTAAATAGAATTACTGGAGAATGAAAATGAAACAGTACCCAATGTTATGAATTGAGCCTGTCGCAAAATGAAAATGAAAATGAAAATCAGTACCCAATGCTACAGATTGAGCCTACCAGAAATTGAAAATAAAGGCGTCTCCCAATGCTATGTGTCACGTCCCAAAAAATAGAGCACGGGTCTGTTCGTGACAGTTGCGCCCTTAAAAGGCAGTCTAGCTCAATGACCCTTTTCAAAAAGAAAGTTTTGGAAAGACTGTGCGTGTGTGAGAAAAAATTGAGTTTTTATTGAAAAGTGTTATTTAGAAATAAAAATAAAATAAGGCCGAGACTAAAAAAGTGCGACAATTTTGGCCAACTAATTTTGAAAAAGGGTTTTTTTTTTTTAAAATGGAGTTGCCACTTGGTATTGAGTTAAGGTGTACCAAGTCACCCAAAAAATCATTTAACAAAACAAAAAAAAAAATTAGAAAAAAAGAAAAAATATTTAAAAATCTTTTTTTAACTCCGGTCTACAAAAAAAAAAAAAAAAAACAAGAGAAGAATGTCCGGGAGTCACATTTGAAGAAAGAGAAGGCAAAGGCTCACGCCTAAGGCACCCTTTCTACCTAGCTGAGTCTAGTTGCAAGATTTAATCAAATTTTTCTAAATTAATCCTGAATTCTATCACGTTTGGATGTATCTATATGAATGCAAATCCTAAGTGTAATATGAATATCATGAGGGTCAAAATATTCCATCGACGCTTGGTCGCGATTATCGAATTAATTACAAAATCCGAATTGAGACCTCGAGGGGGTCACGACTGTATATGCAAAATGAAATGCCAAAAGAAAAAGGAAAATACTATAGATAGTGTCAAAGAAAGTGAAGAATGCAACATAATGGGTATGGGGACTAATAACTTGTGATTGACATTTTTCTACTCATGGAGGGGGAAACGGCATATCAATCAAGCGCCTCCCACGTAAGTAGACGACTATTTCTAGTCGGAGCACACAAAATGACCTAAGTTCTAAGTGAAATGCAACCTAAATGTCATGCACTGTCAAATGCTAAAAATGGATAATAATAATAATAATAATAATAATAATAATAATAATAATAATAATAATAAAATGTATACCAAAAATCATGCAAATATGAAAAATTCTAAAAAGAAAAAAAGGTGTGTGAAATGAGATGAAATGCACACAAGTGAAACTAGCACTAAATTGACCTAAGGGTCTAGCGTTGGACTAGCCCTTTCTAGGAAACCCTTACTAGTGTTGGACTGGTGAGGAAGCAAGAAAAGGCACAACTAGTGTTGGACTAGTGTAGTGACGGAATAACATAAAACATGAATTAAAATAGTAAAATATAAATCAAAAAACAAGTAAACATACAAAGCCATATGAGAGTACACAAGAACACTTAACACGTAGGCATGATATCTAGATGCAAAACTCTAATGAAAGCGGTAAAACATATAAGCACACAATGACACCAAAAGCACATATGCCTTAACTATTACATCGGGGAGATTTAGCTACAATTTTAGGGGAAACAGTGAAAATGATCTATCTATTACATTTTCTATCTAAATACAAAATTTTGCTAAAAATATAAGAAATATAATCTAACTATTAATTGACTAGCTAAATATAAAAATAGGCCAAAATAAAAGAAATTGCGATCTATTCTAATACATTTTTTGCCCGATAATAAAAATTCGAAACTAAATAGCATAAAGTAAATAAATACACAAAAAATATGTAAAAATAAAAAAAAACATATGAAGAAAATGCACAAAAATCACATAGGGGCACCTTGGAGCACACGAGGCGAAATTAACAAGAAGTAGGGATACCTCTTGAAGGCCAGGTACTAATGCTTAAAGAAATCAACACACGTGTCAAAGTATCGCAATATAAATGATTAAATATGAAGCATTAACAAAATTGGGGGTAAAATATAAACTCTAGCAACCAAAGGGACTAAAATAAATTCCTATAAGACTTAAGGGCTAAAATTAAAAATTCACAAAGTCTAACGGGGTAGAAATGCAAAATTAAAGTAAATGAGGGAAACAGTAAATTATAGCAAATCCTAAGAACTAAATTGAGAATTCAACGATTATTGGGGGGTGATTTTGAAAAATCAGTAAGCATTGAGGCATAACAGCAAGAACTTAGGGGACAAAAATAGAATTTCTAGCAATCTGAGGGGTCCAAAAATGTAAACAATTAAGCCTGATTAAAAAAAATTGAAACTTGGGGGATCAATTTTCATAAAATTAAAACCTTAATTACATAGCAATAACAGTGTTTTAGAACATATTACTAGCCCGTGTACGGGGAGCTGCGTTTAGATAGACTTGGATTTCCTTCATTTAGAAAATATAAGAAATGAAACTTCATAATTGTTTTAGAATGTGTAAAGGGAGTAATACTCCTTCTTTATGCTTTAAATCTATGTAAAACTGAGGTAAGGTTCTTGTCCCCCTCATTTTCTTTATTTCATATTATTAATAAAATATGGAGTGGCGTCCTCCCCGTGTAAGGGGTTAGCCAATTAAAAAAAAAAACTAGCCATAAAAAATCGAATTAAATTGAATCATAAACAAATTAAACAATTAAATAGGTAAACAAATTAAACAATCAAATAGGTAATGATTTAAATTAGACTGAAAAGGTTAAGACTAAAATTAATTCACAATTCCTTAATTCCTTTCAATTTACTAAAGCTACACCTAATATAGAATGCAAAAAAGGAAACCACCCCTAAATACTCTCTTTTTTCCCTATCGTCTTCTTTAAGAGCCCGATAAATCTCTCTCTCTCTCTATTCCATCTTCCTCTTTCCTTCTCTCTATTTGCTCACCTCTCTCTCTTTTCTCTACTCACATTCCTCTGCTTTTCTTTTTCCAGCTGATACCCTCTCTCTCTTGCCCTCTCACTTGTTTTCCCTCTTTCTATTCTCTCTAATCTCTCTTGTTTTTCCCTCTTTTTTTGTTTCCCCAGTTTTCTTCTTCTCTTTCTCCCTCGTCCTCTCATATTTTTCTAAAAACACCATAACCAATTCCCATGGCCTTTAATAAAAAAATTCAATGATTCATTCTTCAACATAGCTCATTCCTGTTCAATGCTACCTTAAATTCAATCCTATTCATGCAGATTTTTACTATCAAATATCGTTTGACAGGAATTGAGGGAGAGAAAGAGAATTCGAGAATCCTACTTGTGCAAGAGGGGATCCGTAGTGGTAGCTGATTTGGAAGCTTGTCCTTGTTGTAGTGATGGCTAGGTGGTGGAGAAACTGGTGGAGAAACCGTGGAGAGATGAGCTATGGCTGGCTGATTTTTTTTTTTTTTTGTAATTGATTGGGCATTCATATGATGGTTAAGTTGGACTGTGTAATTGCAGGAGATGCTGGGCTACGGCTTTAGAAGAACGGTGGTAGTGGTGCTATTGGGTTTTAGATGGAGGTTACTGTGGTTGTTGATTTACTAGTGGAGGAGGGGACTGGCCTGGTGGATTGAGCTTAGTTGATGGTGGAGGTTTGTTTTGTTTCTGTTCTTCGTAGGTCGGTGGTCCTATGGTAGTGGAGGGTAAATGGTGGGGGTGGTGGACTTGATAGTTTGAGAGGTTGAGGAAATCTTGGTGGTTCTAGTAGTTGGTTGTGAGTTGGTGAGGTCCTTGGTGGTTGGACAGTGGTCTTACTAGAGTCATTTGGTGGTTAAGGGTGGATTGGCTTGATGACTGGTTGTGAATGGTGGAATTTTTTGGCTTTGTTGGCATTAATGGTGGAGGGATTGGGGTTGATCCTGCTCGTAGTTGCTGTGGGGATGTTGGTTTGGCTGAGATTTGGTTGTTGCTGGTGGATGTGGTGGAGATAACGTCTATTTTGGAGGCTATGGTAGTTGGTCATGGTGATTGCAGGTGGGTGGTTGTGATGGCTTTAGTTGGAGCTAGTGATGGAAATGTGACTGCCCAGTGGGTTGGATTAGTTCAATAAAGCTACTGCGTTTGGGCTAAAATTTGGGAGTGATTCTGGTTGTCTGACTGTGATTGTTGGTTTGTAGTAGTGGTAGATCTACTGTGATGTTGGGTGGAATTGGATGGTTTGGCTGTGATTATTTCAGGTGGATTTATGGTGATTGTTGACTGTTGGAGCTTTGTGGTTGTGACTTTGGTTTGCAATTGATTTTGGTTTGGCAAGGATTGGGGTAGAGGTTTTGATTGTTGATTGAAGGTATATTGGTGATTACCTAATGGATTGGGTAGCTTGGGAGGGGGCTGTAATGGAGGTTTTGCTCTCCATGTTGATGGTTTTTTCTCGGCTGTCTATGGATTGAATTTGCTGGCTAGACTTGTGGTGTGCGTGGGTAGTGTAATTGTGAGTTGTGTGTGTGAAAGATGGAAACTATGTGTGTGATGTGGTGCGAAATTGTATGTGTATGTGACTGTGTGAATGATTGTGTGAATGTGTCTTGTGTGTTTGTGTGTATCCGTGTGTGTAATGGCGTGAACTCTGTGCGTGTGTGAGTGTTGTTGGCGTCTGTGAGTCTGTGTATCTGTGTGCAAATTGTATGTATGTAGTGTGTGTTTCTGAGCGTGAAATAGTATTTGTGACTAATTGTGAAGTGTGTGAAAGGATGTGTGAAGTGTGTAAGAGAGAAATGTGTGAAGTGTGTGAGATGGTCTTGGAATTTAGCGTGTGTTCTTTGTGTTCTAGGTGCAGGATTGAAGATATACTAATGTGAGTTCTAGGTATAGACTTGAAGATACATTAGTGTGTGTTTTAGGTATTTTTGGTGTAATAAATAAAAATAAAAACTAAAAAACTAAAAAACTAAAAACTCTTTAGACTTTTTTTTACCTCCTCCCTCTTTAATCCAAAAAATGGATTATTTATAGTGCACAAAAGTCTTATCTTCCAAGAAGAGAGTCAAAGACCAAAACGTTCTTAACAACCAAAATTACAACTTTACCTCTACAAAAAATTAAAAATCTATATTCTCTCCCAAAAACACAAAAAAATAAAAAATTTAAGAAAAATGTAAATAATAAATTTATTAATAGCAATTCACCCTGAAAAAAAGTTAGAAAAACTTAGAAACATGCTTAAAAAACCTAAAAATGAATTTGAGACCCAAAAATGACGAAAAATGTTCAGAAAACGAAATGTCTGTTTTGTCCCTGTACTGGCAAAATATATGAACAATATCAGTTAAATCTGAAAAAAATCACAAAAATTTAAAAATGTGTATAAAAGTACAAAAAATGAATTTAAACCCCTCAAAACTAATGAAATATATTTACGATTAAAAAATTACTTTTTTGCCTCCAAAATTGTTGACTTTCTTATTTTTACCCAAAAATCAAGAATTTGACTCTAATAGTAGAAAAAGGTCCCCTAATATTAGAAAATAAATGGTGTGTCAAAATTTGATGTATACACTATGGACTGAGCCTACCTTTGAAAGTTGAGAACAAAAACGATTGAAATTGAAGCATGGCGCCCAATGCTTGGATTAGATCTTTCTGGTAGAAAAGCACGGCACCCAGTGCCAAGATTAGATCTTACGGCTAGAAATTAAAACAAAAATGACTGAAATTAAAGTGTGACGCCCAATGCTTGGATTGGATTTTTTGGCCAAAAAAGCGCAACGTCCAATGCAAGGATTGGATCTTATTGTCGAAAAAGCACGATGCTTAATGCCAGAATTGGATCTTACTGCTGGAAACTGAAAACAAAAATGACTAAAATAAAAACTGGCACCCAATGCCTAGATTGAATCTTTCTACCAGAAAAGCACAGCGCCTAATATTAGGATTGGATCTTGCTACCAGAAATTGAAACAAAAACGACAGAAATTAAAGCTCGGTGCCCAATGCCAAGATTGGATCTTATTTCCGAAAAAGTGCGGCGCCTAATGCTAGGATTGGATCTTATAGTTAGACACTGAAACCAAAATGATTGAAATTAAAGTGCAGCATCCTGTCGCGTCCAAAATCGACAAAGCGCGAGTGGGGTCGGGACTGTCGCACCCCGAAAAGGTAATTCGGTCCGGTGACCCTTTTTGAAAAGAAAGTTTTTTCGAAAAAACCGTGCGTGTGTGAGAAAAAATCGAGTTTTGGTGAAAAAGTATTATTTAGGAAAAATGATATTTAAAAGAAAATAAAGCCGAAACTAAAAGTGCGACAATTTTGGCCAACTAAATTTTGAAAAAGGGTCTTATTTATTATTTATTTTTTTTAAAAAATAGAGTCGCCACTTGGTATTGAGTTAGGTTGTACCAAGTCACTCGAAAAATCATTTAAACAAATAAAAATAAAAAATTTAAAAAAATATTGAAATACCTTTTTCAACTTCGGTCTACGAAAAAACAAGAGAAAAAGGTCTAGGAATCACATTTGAAGAAAGAAAAGGCAAAGGCTCGTGTTTAAGGCACCCTTTCCACCTACCTGAGGCTAGTTGCGAGGCTTAATTAAATTTTCTTAAATTAACCCTAAATTCTATCGTGTTTGGATGTATTTAAATGAATGCGAGTCCTAAATCTAGTGTGGATATCGGGAGGGTCAAGATGTTCCGTCCAGGCTTAGTTGGGATTATTGCATTAATTGCGAGACCAAAGTCGAGACCTCGAGGGAGTCACGAGTGTAGATATAAAATGGAATGCAAAAAAAAAAAAGAAAAAGAAAAATAGTACTATAGATAATAAGTGGCCGAAGAAAGTGGGGAATGTAACATAACAGGTATGGGAGATTAATAACTCGTGACTAAATGTTCCTACTTACGGAGGGAGGAACGGCATGTACACCATCGCTTCTCACGTGAGGAGGCGATTATTGTTAGTCGGAGTATACAAATGTCCTAAAAGTTTAAGTGAAAATGCAAGCTAAATGTCATGCATTGTCAAATACTTAAAAAATAGATAATAATGATAATTATATACATATATGAAAATCATGCAAAATGATGAAAAACTAAAAATGGAATAGTGCATGGAATGATGTAAAATGCACACGAGTGCACCTAGCACAAAAATACCCTAAAGGTCTAGCGTTGGACTAGCCTTTTCTAGAGATTCCTCACTAGCATTGGACTAGTGGGAAAACAATAAAGTCACAACTAGCATTGAACTAGTGTGGTGACGGAATAAATTAAACATAAATAAAAGAATATAACATGAATCAAAAGCAAGTAAACATATAAAGACATATAAGAATACATAGGAGCACATAACACGTAAATATGATATTTAGATGCAAATCTTAAGGAAAGCAGTAAAACAAATAAGCACACAAAAGCACATAAACCCTTACTATTACACTAGAGGCAATTGACTTACAATTAAGGGGGAAAAATCAAAATTACCCATCTATTACACTTGCTATCTAAATACAAAATTTTTTGCTAGAAATACAAGAAATGTAATCTAACTATTACATTGTCTAGCTAAATACAAAAGTATTTGTCAAGAATAGTAAAAATACCTATCTATTACGCTTCTAAAATAATTTGAAAATTAAAATTAAATCAAATCAATAAAATCATGAATACTCAAAAGTAAAGTAAATAAAAAATCACATAAAACATGTAAGAGCACCGAGCAACACATAAAGAGCATTTAACAAGTGATGGGAGTACCTTTTTGAAAACCTGGTATAAATACTAACCAAAATGAACAAACAAGTCAAGGTACCTCAATATAAAAGAAATAAAGCCTAAAAAATATGCAAATGTTACAAAGTAAATTTTAACAGAGGGTAGGTGCAAATTTCTACCAAATCAATAAGCAAAACATAAATTTTGTCAAGAAATGGGGCACAAAAATGAAAATTTCAGCAAACACTTGAATTTGATTACAATTGATAGGGACTAATTAAAAGTAATAGAACCTAAAGGGCCAATCTATAAACAATAGGGGGCTCAACTGCATATGATGAAACAATTTTTTTGGGGGCATATCAATAATACTCAAGAAAGTAAAGACTAAAGTGTAAATATTTACTTTATTAAGGAATAACCAAAAAAGGAAATGCGCTAATCTAAAAAAACTGCTTGAAACAAAATTAAAAGAAATGCAAAAGAAACATGAATTAAAACAATATTAATTAACCCAAAATTTTGCTCATCCAATTAATCAAAAATTTAGGAATAAAGTAAAAAAAATGATAAATAGATTAAACTTTAATTAAGCTAAAACTAAAACTGATAAAAAGAAAACAAGTCAATAAAATGCCCCTTCCCAATCAGTTCTTTCTTTTTCCTTTGGTTTTCTTTCCCATCTTCTCTGTTTTCTCTCTTCTTCACCATCGATTCATTCTTTTCTCTCTCTGTTCTCTCTATTCTTTCTTTTCCTTTGGTTTCTCTACGCGTTCTCTCTCTCACTTTGGCTCTCTACTCCATTTCTCCTCCTGATTTTCTCCTTTTCTCCGTCTTTCTTCTTTGCTTATTCTCTGTTCTTTCTCACCTATCTCTGTCTTCTCTTTTCTTTTTTCTTTTCTCTTTCCTTTTCTTATGGTCTGATATAGCAGTGTAGGGGATTGGGTTTTGATTTTACTGATGGTGGTGATTGTTTTGTAGGTGATTGACTGTTGGGTATGGTTTTGTGTTGGCTTGAGACGTGTGGGTTCTGGGTGGAGGTTCAATAGCGTGGTTGCTGATGGCCATGATTTTGACTTCTAGCAAACTTATGGGAGTGGTTAATGTGGGTGTTGTGGCAAGGGTGTTGTTGATTTTTGCTAATTTTTGTGGGTGATTGGGTTGAAATTAGGAATGTCTTAATGAATTTGGAGCCATTGGTGGTTCTGGTGGTTATAGTGGTAGTTGACTGTGAAATTGGTGATTTGAGGGCCTTTTGGTGAATTAAGAGGAAACCGTAAGGAGGGAGAAATGGCTAAAGCATGGCTCTAGTGGCTATGGAGAAGACAGGAGAGGGGCGAGGTAACTGACCGGTGAAGGTGAAGGTTTTGGAGGTTAACGGTGGTTTTAGCTGATGTTTGTGTGATGCTGGTTGTCTGGTATGTGGAGATTTGGGTTGTGTTTGGATTTTGGTTGGGTTTGCGACAGGGGATGGATTACTACGATTCTGTGAGTGTGGGAGTGGTGGTGTTTTGGCTTTGATCCAGGGGGCGGGGCTGTGTTGGGTTTGGAGATAGAGGTGAGTGGCTGGATTAGTTAAGTTTTGGGATTCCGGTGGTGCTGATCTTGGTCTTGGGCTGATTTGGGGAATGTATGGGTTAATTTGACTGATTTGTTGAGTGATGGTCAGTGGAGAGAGAAAACTTGTGTGTGTTTGTTTTTGCTTTTTCTTGCAGGTTGTGGTGGTGGAATGAACCTCACTGTGGTGGAATTGCTTGATTTGCTAGTGATTATTTATGGGTTATTTAGCTGATTTCTAGGTCTACTTGAATGGTGACAGATGATTGGTTGTGAGTGAAGAAAAGGAGGAGGTATACTGTTGATGGTTTGGGATGGTTGGGGTTGAGGTTAGAACATGTGTGATGGTGAAGGTGGTAGTTTGAGGCTTTGTGTTCTGTCTAGTGGCCTTAGGTGGTCTATCAGGTGGCGTTGGGTTGCAGAGCAAAATGGTGATATTTGGTAGGTTGGTTCTGATGGGGGTAGTGGTGAGAATAAGGTTGAGGGATGAGGCTGGAGATGATTGAGGCGCTGGTAGCATTTGTGGTGGAGCAGTAGTGAGGCTTTGCTTGGTGGAGGCGTTGCAAAGGAGGGTCTGTGATTTTGGGCGATGGATTGACGGTGGTGGAGGTGTGGTCAGTGCGTTGTTCTTGTGGGTTTATAATGGCTGTAGGGATTGATGAATGAGCAAAGAATATGAAAGGTGACTTCGGTGGAAGAAAGAAGAGGGAGGAAGAGATGAAACCCAGACAAATTCAACCCCAAAAATTCAATCCACAAGCAGAAAGTAAAAATTTTTAGATAAACTTTCTCTTAAATTAAATCGATTAATCAAACACTCAATTAATCAAACTAATAAACATAAAAAGACAACCAATGAATGAAAGCCGTGAGATTACCTGTTTAGTAGAGAAACCAGATGAACAGTAGATCTCAGTTGGGGTTGAAGATGAATAGTGAAAGCAAATGTGAGTGACGGCTGGTGTTGTGTGTTTTATGGTATAAAAATGTGTGTTTTGATCCTAATAGCTGAAAAGAACATGTTTTTGTAAGTTTTTTTATTTCTCTTCTCTTTCTGATTTAAATGGGGGGGGGGGGGGGGGAGATATTTATAGAGCTAGCAGTCTTGGCCTTCAAAAATACTACAAAATAACAAAAATGTCAATGGTGATAAAAATTTTAATTTTATTCTAAAAAGATTTTGACACAAAAAATCAAAATTAATACAAAAAATGACAATGAACTCTAAAATTTGCCAAAAAAAATTTCAAAATAGATTTCAAAATCTAAAAAATAAATTTAGAACTTAAAATTGGCTAAAAACGCGTTCGGGATGTGAAATGACTAGTTTGCCCTTGTAATGACAAAATAAATAGAAAAATAACTATTAGTCTCAAAAAATTACCAAAATTGAATGTAAGCTTAGAATCCTAGAAAAATGAATTTAGGACTAAAAATTGGTAAAAAATGCATTCAGGATGCGAAATAACTATTTTATCTCTGGACAAACGAAAATACACAAAAAAATAGCTATTGGTTTCGAAAAATTATCAAAAATTAAAAATAAGCTTAAAACCCTAGGAAATGAATTTAGGAGTAAAAAATTGGTGAAAAATGCATTTGGAATGTGAAAAAATAATTTTGCTCTTGAACGTGGTATTTATAGAAAAAATAGCAAATTTCTCCGAAAAAATAAAGAAAATTTAGAAACATGCTTAAAAACTTAAAAAATAAATTTTGAACTTAAAATGAGTGAAAATAATGTTCGCGGGGTGAAATTACCATTTTGTCCCTGTGCTAGCAAAATACGAAAAAATACCAGTTAAATTCAAAAAATTACAGAAATTTAAAAAATGCGTATGAAAGTATAAAAAATACTAATTTAACACCCCAAAAATAATGAAAAATTTTTACAACTAAAAATTACTGTTTTACCCCACCGAAATTGTTGATTTTACATCTTTTTTTTTAAAAAATTAGAATTTGACCTCAAAAATATAAAACTATCCCTAATGTTTAAAAAATAAACGATGTGTCCAAATTTAGTGTCTACAGTTTGCCCCTTTTGCCGAGAATCTTGCAAAGATTTCAAGCAAAGACGTTGACAATACCAAATTTGACTCACCCAAATGTGAAAACAAATATAATTGTAAACTAAACATTTGGACATGCATAGTATGATAATGTGATGAAATGTAAACCGTTGACCAAATGAACATAGAAAACATGCGACCGAACTCTCTAGGAGCTACCTACGTATCCCGGTGAAGGGAATCAGATCAAATGTAGTTCAGATACAAGTGAACTGTTGACGCAAACGATAACACAACTGCAAATGATAACACAAGGATTCAAATTTTTTAAAACTTTTGATCAAAATAAAGAAAGAAATACAACATTTGAATTGCTAAACTAAAATAAGCTAAAACGATCTAGGCTATTGGACAATAAACTCATAAGCTAAATGCAAAGAGTGTGCCAAGGCTGTAGGACAAAATAGATTCATAAAGTAAATGCAGAAAGCGAGTCCAGGCTGCTGAACAAAATAAATTCATAAACTAAATGTAAAGTCTGAGCTGCCAGACTAAAATTGGCAGAAAGCAGGTTCAAGTTGCTGGATAAAATAATAAATTAAATGTAAAATTTGGGCTGCCAGACTAAAAATGGACATAAAGTGGGTCTAGATTGTTGGACAAAATAAATTCATAAAATAAATACAAAGTTTGGGTTGTCAGACTAAAATGGAGAGAAAGCGGGTCTAAACTGCTGAACAAAATAAATTCATAAACTAAATATAAAGTTTGGGCTGCCAGACTAAAATAGATAGAAATCGGATCCAGGCTGTTAGACAAAATAAAGTTAACGATCCTGGGTTGACAAGATGAAATGAACAGAAAGCGAGTCCAGGCTACTGGACAAAATAAATGCAATGATCCTGAACTGTTAGGATAAAATAAAGTGTAGAGTCTGGGTTGCCAAACAAAAATGGATAGAAAGCAAGTCCAGCCTGTTGGATAAAATAAATTCATAAAATAAATAGAAAGTTTGGGCTGCCAGATTAAAATAGATAGAAAGTAGGTCCAAGCTGCTAGACAAAATAATTTCAACAATCTAGGGCTGCCATGATAAAATAAACAGAAAGCGATTTCAGGCTGTTGAACAAAATAAATGTAATGATCCTAGGCTGCCTGGATAAACTAAAGTGCAGAGTCTAGGCTGCCAAATTAAAATTAACAGTAAGCGGGTCTAGACTGCTGGACAAAATAAATTCATAAAATAAATGCAAAGTTTGGGCTGCTAGACTAAAATGGACAGAAAGCGAGTCCAGATTGCTAGATAAAATAATTTCAACGATCCTGGGCTGCCAGGATAAAATGAACAGAAAGCAAGTCCAAGCTATTGGACAAAATAAATGCAATGATCTTGGGTTGCCAGGATAAACTAAAGTGTAGAATTTGGGCTGCTAGGCTAAAATGGACAGAAAGCGAGTCTAGGCTGCTGGACAAAATAAATTCATAAAATAAATGTAAAGTTTGAGTTGCCAGACTAAAATACGCAAAAAGTGAGTACAGATTACTAGAAAAAATAAATTCATAAAGTAAAACGCAAAAAGGGGTGCCCAGGTTACTAAATAAAATAAATTCATAAATTAAAATGAAGAAAGTGGTGCCTAGGTTGCTGGACAAAATAAGTTCATAAAGTAAATTTAAGGCATAGGCAACTTAATGACAGCTGTTGAACATTACATCCATACATATTTGAAAAGAAAAATCAAGAATTTTTTTTTTGCCCCAATGTATGGATCACATTAATTTGAAATCACATTTTTCAAACTTAGGATCTATGTAAAATATCAAAATTCATTTGAAATGAATCTTTTTAAAAGAGAACTTTGCCCCAGTATAAATAAAATGAAATCAATTTGAAATTCACTTTTCAAATTTACCTCAATATAAGTCCGTACTTCTCAACATTTTGCCCCTAAGCCCAAAGCATAAAATTAATCTCAAAAGAATCAAATTTTTTTCTCAAAAAAAAAAATTTTTTGTCCCAATATCAATTTGAAAGCAATCTTTGAATTGAATTGTGCCATTGATAAACCATCAGTAACTTAAAAAAAATTGTCCCAGTTTTCATCCTTGATGAAAGCCTCAAGTAATAGTAATGCGCTCCCACCTGCAAAAGAAGGCAAACAGCTACATTGCAATATGACGCCACCACATGGCAATCCCTTACTCCACTAGCACGTATAAATATGAAGATTGCCATCTCTAAAAGCTGATTCTGTCTCGTGTTTCACTTTCTGTAAATTTTCGATTTCAACAGATTCTATTTCACGGTTCAAATCAGATATACATATTGTTTTTCATCCCTGTGTACTTTTGACTTCGGATAAACTTAGGATTGCAAATATCAAATTTCAAACATGAATTAGTGAGAAAATACTTCACATGCAGTAATTTAAAAGAAATTCTATACAGTTAAATATTATTTCAAATGAAATGCATGAAACCTTTTGATTTTAAAAGAAACAAAGAATAAATTGTTACGCTTGGTTGAAAAATGAATTTTCAGGCGACAACTTTGAAACCTTTGCTACTTTGATCCTTTGGATATCATTCTACCTGAACTTCCAAAATTGCTACAAGATGATTAATACAGGAGAAAAACCTCAAGTAACCATGATCACTAGCTTCCATGAAAAATTTCACGTTCCGTGCAGGCATATCTTACTTCCTTACTTGTGAGCTTTTAATTGTAGTTATCCGACCTCAGCGCCCTTTCGGGTTTTCATCAAAGCTTCCCCCACCCATTTTATTTCTTTTCTTTCTTTCTTTCTTTCTTTTTTTTTCTTTTTTTTTGAGGCACCTTTTTTGGGTTTTCGCCTTTGTAGCGGGAAAAAAAAGCAAGCAACATTCGAGTCCTGATCAGTCGTTTCACTTTTTGCGAAATCAGAATAGTATTAAAATATTTGGCATCAGTAAGAAAATCCTCTCTCGATTGCAAAATCCTCACTCATATACCCTTTTTTATTTGCAAATTTTCATTTCAGAATTATCACAAAATAAAGACGAAAGTCAGTAACATTCTCAACTTGTATAACGGGATCAGGTCAGGTGTCTGAAAAGTTAAGGCTGGAAAACAAAATTTGTGAAAGGGTTGATTATTTTGAGGTCATATTTTCAAGATAACTTATCCCAACTTTATTCCTTGCCTTTGGGATTCTCTTTCCCTTTTTTTTAATTTTTAATTTTTAAATTTGCCCCAGCTTAATGACTTTCTCGTGGGGTTTTCTTTTTGTATCATTTTCAATTTCACTTTTTTTTAACAAAACAAAATAAAATTTGCCCAATGTGGGGTGCGACCATCAAGTGGGTTATGAAACGAAAATTTTTAGTTTCTGAAGGCTCAAAAGGTAGAATTAGGGGAATAAAATGTTCAAGAGAAAAGAAAGAAGGCCTGTCTTTGACCCACCATCTTTTGCAATAATTTTGAAAGAAATTTACTAATCAAATGTAAAATATTTTCACCATGTCCAAATTGATAATCTGGGAAAAATCTAGACCATTAATTTCTACCAGAACAAGACCTTCACCTGATAATATATTTTTGACAATGAATGGACCCTACCAATTAGAAGCGAATTTCCCCTTTACTTCCTCCTAAATCAGAAGAATTCATTCCAAAACTTTGTCTCCTACTTCGAATTGGTAAGGTTTGACCTTCTTTTGATAAGTTCGAGCCATTCGTTTCTGGTAGCACTGCCCATGGCAAATAGCATAGCACTCCCTAATCCGTTCAGATTCGTCCAACTAGGCTTCCATCAATATACACAGGGAAGGAATTTCTACTTTTGTCGATAAAACTGCTTCTATTCCGTACATAAGAGCATAAGGAGTTACACTAGTAGAAGTCCTGATAGCAGTACTGTATGCCAAGAGTGCATAAGGTAACTTTTTATGCCAATCCTAATGAGTTTTAGTCATCTTGCGAATAATTTTCTTCAAATTTTTATTAGCAGCTTCCACAACTCCATTCATTTGAGGTATGTGTATAGCAGAATTCCAGTGTTTGATGTTAAACTGCTCACATAATCCATCAACCAAGTCATTATTGAGATTCTTTTCATTGTCCATGATCAATGTCTCCGGCATCTCAAAACGACAAATGATATGATTCTTCAGAAAATCAGTCACAACTTTCTTAGTTACATGTTTATAAGATTCAGCCTCAACCCATTTAGTGAAATATTCTATTGTCACCAAAATAAATCGGTGCCCGTTTGAGGATCAATGGCTCTAATTACATTCATTTCCTACATTGAGCATAGTCAAGGAGCAGTCATACTGTGGAATTCTAAAGGAGGGGCATGTATTACATCACCATGCACTTGACATTTAACGCACTTTCTAATGAACACAATACAGTCATGCTCTATGGTGAGCCAATAATATCTTATTCTTATGATCTTCTTGGCCAGCAAGTGTCCATTCATATGCGGTCCACACACACCATTATGTACTTCCTTCATCAAATATTCAGCTTTTTTCTCGTCGACGCATCTCAGGAGACCCAAATTACTTGATCTTTTATATAAAACTTCTCCATTTAGAAAAACTTTGTAGACATTCTTTGAAGAAAATTTTTAAACACTGTACTGGCGCCTAGGGGATAAAATTCGTTTCTTAGATATTCTTTCAAATCACGAAATCAGGGAAGACTGTCAGGTTCTGGTTCAATGTACAGGCAGTGGGCCAACTCCTTTTGAAGCCGAATTTGAATAGGCTCAATTATTAACTTATCGGGACGTTTAATCATAGAAGATATCGTGGCTAGAGCGTCCGTAAAGACATTACGAGTTCGCAGAGTATGTCAAAACTCCAGACTCCTGAATTTAGAAACTAAATTGAGTAGGCTACAATAATATAAAATGATTTTGGAATCTCGAGTCGCCTAATGTTTAAATGTCTGGTGCACCAACAAGTCAGAATCACTAAACACTAGCAAATTCTTAATCTTCATCTCCAAAGTCATCTTCAACCTTAAGATAAAAGCTTCATACTCGGCCATGTTATTGGTACAAGGAAAACATAACTTGACAGTTGTAGGATAATGCTTCCCTTCAGGTGATACTAAAATGGCTCCAATCCCGATCCCGAAAGAATTCGAAGCACCATCAAAGAATAGTCTCCACTCTGTATACTGCTCATTCATGTCTTCAACTGCCCAATAGACAAAATCTCTTCGTCTAGAAAGTAAGTGTTGAGTGGCTGATAATCATCATCTATTGAATTTTTTGCTAAGTGATCTGCTATGGTCTGTCCTTTTACTGCCTTTTGTATGGTGAAGACAATGTCGAACTCTGAAAGGATCATTTACCATTTGGTCATGCGGTCGGTGGATATCGATTTTTTCAGCAAATACCTTAAAGGATCAGAATGGGAAATGAGGTAAGTGGTGTGATCCAGGAGATATTGCCTAAGCTTTTGAGTGGTCCAAACTAGTGCACAACACAACATTTCCAAGAATGAATAATTCGTCTCATAAGCCGTGAACTTCTTGCTCAAATAATAGATTGTCTGCTCCTTTTTTTTGAATCATCATGCTGGTCCAAAACACAATCTATCACTCTGTCTAGAACTGAGAGATACATGATAAGTGGTTGGCTTGGCTTGGCTTTGGTGGCACTATGATAGGAGGGTTCAACAGATAATCTTTGATCTTATCAAAAGCTCGTTGATAATTCACATTCCAATCCATTAGGGTGTTCCTTCTTAATAACTTAAACAACGGCTCACAAGTAAAAGTTAACTGAGCAATGGATATGCCGATGAAATTTATCTTTCTCAAAAAAATTTTCACGTCCTTCTATATCTTTGGAATCGGCATTTCTCGAATAGCTATCTCAATTCCTTTCTTACTAATAATAAAACCCAACAATTTACCGACAGGAGACCCAAAAGTACACTTTGCAATATTCAACCTCAAGTTATACTTTCTTAATCTCTCAAACAATTTTCTCAAATCCACCAAATGATTCTCGGACCTCTTAGACTTGATTATGTGTCATCCATATAAACTTCTATCTCCTTATGAATCATATTGTGGAACAACGTAGTCATAATTCTTTGATAAGTAGCTCTAGCGTTTTTCAGTCCGAAAGGTATGACTCTGTAACAGAGTGTGCCCCATGGAGTGATGAATGTCGTCTTCTCCCTATCTTCTTCTGCTACTAAGAGCTGATGGTACCCAGTAAAATTATCAATGAACGTGTCTATTTTATGTCCTACTGTGTTGTTCAATAGAATGTGAATATTGGGTAAAGAAAAATCATCTTTTGGATTGACTTTGTTTAAATTTTGATAATCCACGCAAACTAGCAGTTCTTTCGACTTTTTGGGAACTGGAACCATGTTCGATAGCCAAATGAGGTAGTGGGATACAATAATAATTTTTGTATTGAATTGTTTAACTATTTGCTCTTGTATGGTTGTAGGCATAAAATGTCTTTTCCGTATCATCCCCAAGCCAATGAACAAGCTAAACTTACCAATAGAGAGTTGAAGCTTATTCTTGAGAAGACAGTGAATAAATTTAGGAAAGATTGGGTTCTTAAACTAGATGATACCTTATGGACATATAGGACGGCCTTTAAGACACTTTTAGGAATGTCTCTGCATAAGCTAGTATATGGAAAAATGTGTCATTTGCCTGTAGAGATAGAACATAAAGCATATTGGACTATTAAGTCGATCAATTTTGATCTTGCTTTAGCAGGTAATTTAAGGCACCTACAATTGAGTGAGTTAGAAGAGACGAGATTAAATGCATATAAGAGCACAAGAATCTATAAGGATATGGTTAAAGTTTGGTATAACAAACATATCTCCCACAAAAAGTTTGAAGTTGGTGATAAGGTGTTATTGTTTAACTTACACCTCAAACTTTTTCCAAGGAAGCTTAAGTCACGTTGGTTTGGGCCCTATGTAGTTAAGCAGGTGTTCTTATATGGGGTAGTCGAGATTCAATCTGAAAGGAGAGATATTTTTAAGATAAACGGGTAGCGTCTCAAAGTATATCTAGTTGGGAATTTAATACCTAAAGGAGAAGTACTCTCCTTGGGTTAACCTATTTGTCTTTAAGAGTGAAATTAAGAAGTCTAGCTTTAGACTTTAACTAAAGCGCTGGTTGGGAGGCAACTCAATATTTGGTTTAAAATTTTAGGTTAATTTGTTAGGTTTGAGTTTAGTTATGTGTCTATTTGATAATTTTTTTACTCATTCTTTGGTTATATCTGTTGTGTTGCAGGTTCTGAAGGCAATGATGGGACTCACATCTATTTAGTCAAGAGTAGAAGTGAATTAAGCATAAACATAAGGAAATTACTGTTAATTAATGTTGTTTGAATTTTTTTCATGATTACATTCCCTTGTTTTATGATTCTTTTGGGTTGAAATTGTGTGAATTTGATAGGTTGTGATAAAAAGTATGTTTGACGGGTCAAAAGTCGAAGATATAGACTTTCTAATGGAACCTACACCAGATCCTGCACCGCGGGTTGGGTTGTGGATTCCATTAGAAGGTTTTGTCAAACTTCTTATTATACTCGCCACTAACCCACGCTGCGGGTGGGTTCACGCCGTGGGTACCATTAGAAGTTCAAACAAGAGAACCAGCTTAAAGAACTGAACCCGCGCCCGTACCCATGCCACAAGTTCGCGTCGCGGGTATGTTCCGAGACAAAATCAAGGAGATGTTTTTGTTTGATTGCTTTCATTCTTTTCATCTTCTTCCCTTACAATTCAAATTTCTCATATAAATCTTTTCACCCATCCCACTTTTACCTTGAATCTTTCACTTTAACACCTATTATACCACATTCTTTGGATATTTGGTAGAGGATTCTCTTTTAAAAAAAAAAACCTTTGTTAGATAAAAATTCTTACATAGGTTTTTCCATTCAAAAATTGGGGATTTTGACTTGTGAGCATTCTTGGGGGGTTTTGTTACTTACATTGTGGAGTAATCTGAATTTCTCTGCAGTTAATTTCTCTCTTCAAGTAAGTTTTTCTCATTTAATCCCTAATTTTGAAATTATTATGGGTGTTATTGAGGGTTTTCAGTTCATGTGCTTCCTTGATGATTTTGTTGGACATTTTGATATCCATTAACTAGTTTTGCACTCTATATGCTATGGGTTTTGGATTTTATGGATTTATTTGTCAGATGCATTAATAATAAACAGTGGGATTGTGTTTCTTGCTTGGAATTTGTCTCCTATTTGGGAAAAACTTGTTGTGCCTATTATTTATTATTAATTGCTTCTTATGGCATATGTACATTATTAGTATCATGATATTGTGGAAATCATGGGAGTGAAATATTATTGAGGTGTTCTTTGGAGGTTATGGATATCCTATATGCTCAAATATCTTAAAGGTGTCAATTGTGTTTTTAGTGATTAATAATGAAAGGGAATTTTGATACGAACAATCCTTGAAGTTATAGTTAATTAGGAATGGCCTTTGAAGAATATTACAAGGATGGTTTTCATCTTATAGCCTTAGACATAATTCTGTCTTATAAAGTTTGAATTGCTTGTTTTAGTATAACTATGGCCTCTGTCTTAATTCTTGGTGATTAATTATCTACCTTTTATTGATTCTTGGTGACATAATTTTCACGTGTACCTAACTGTGGAGAGTGGAAGTCCTTAGTGTGGATGGGTTGTGAGTTCGAGAAATTGATTTGAAAACTTAGTTTATGGACTGTGGTGGATGTTGTGCTAATTTTGTTATACATGTTGTTTAGATACAATTCCACGGACAAAAACAACTGGTCAACCCAATAAACAAATTACTCCATCAAAAAAGGTAGCAGTGGTGGGTTTTCGAGTCGTCAACCCCCACAACGTCAGTGGGATGAAGACTGTTTTATAGTTTTTGAGAATCAGCAATGGTACGATTCAAGAAAGCATAATGGATTCATTATTAAGAAAGACATTGCTGCAAATGTAGATGCGTATTTGCATCTGACAGAGATGTTCACATGATTAGGACGGGACCCAATCCTCAATTTGCCCCCTTATTATTATCCTGATTTAGTACGTGAGTTTTATGCAAACATGGAGAATAAAAAGGACAATTATGCATTGAGAACTACAGTTCGTGGGTTTCCAATTGAACTGACTTGCCCGAGGTTGGCTGAGTTATTGGGTTGTAGGGAAGGTGAAGGGGTCGCATTAATGCTTCGGTTTCAATGGCTAGGACCGTTAATACAAGAGAAATGTACTACAAGGTTTAATGTGAAGGTTGAGTTTACACAAAGAGATAAAAAGCCTGTCTATAGGGCAAATAAGTTCCTTCCTCCATATCATGATGCGCTGTTCGTTATCTCGCATAATGTTCATCCAAAACACAGTTCAAAGAATGAATGTCGCACAAGTGACATGTATTTTTTAGATGAGATGGTAAATGATTACAGGCAAACGGAGATACTGGGACCTAGTCCACTAGCTAGTATCATCATAAGTTACATGAAAACTACTGCACGTATGACAGAGAATGATATTGGTTTCGGTTTCCCACACCTCCTTTCAATGGTTTTTGCTCGGTATGGTATTAACTTAGAAGGCCAATAGAAGCAATCAACAGATGCTACAGACACAATGAATATTCAGTCACTCTGCAGTATAAAGGTTGAAGCTTATGCTATTCGAACCATACAGTAGGAAGGTGGAGATCAAATGGAGGAGACCGACGATGACGAGATGACCCAAATGGAACAAGGGGAAGGATCCTCAGAGATGCACGGAATGTTGAATACTATTTTGGATGAAGTTTGAGGCACCAGAGCATCCATGGAAAGGATGGAAGGAAGGATGGAGGCCATCGAAGCAAGGATGACATCTATGGAGAACGAGCCAGCTTCTTGGAGGCCATATCAACCAGAAGCTTATAGAGAGCTTATCTCATTTCCTCTATGCTTGCTTATTTAGTTTATTTATGTTTTTTTAGGTGCTATTTACTTTGTTTTTGCTTCATTTGGGAATGTATTTGACCTCATTATTTATCTGCTTATGGTTTGTAACTTTTACTTTAGTGTGTCCTAACCACTTGGATAATGTAGTATTTGTTTGTGATATAATGCCGTTTCTTTTCTATGGTTTGGATCGAGTTCCTATGGCTACAGTGGATGAACTTCAATGGTTATGATAGGGAAGTATCATTTTGAGCTTTTTATAATTTCTTCTTTTCATTTTTATTTTGCACACCTCGAGGACAATGTGCGATTTAAGTGTAGGGGTGGGGGGCTTGAATGGGGTTGGATTATTGTTGTTGTTTGTCATGGAGAGTAGTAAAATTTTGTGAGATACCTAGTACATTCGGTTATAAGTCAGATGATTGACTCTAGAGAAAGTAATGTTGAGTAGAGTAGAGTAATTATGTTTGGTGTGAGAAAGTATAATAAAAGAGGAGTATTTGTCATCTCTGTGAGAGCCTATGAGTAAGTTAGTACATTTGATTGGTGATATTGTCTATTTTTGGTAAGTAAACTTAAGAACGAGGGAAAAGTTCTATTTTTAAGTTCTCTATTTAACAAAAAAAAAAAGAAAATAAAAAGAAGAGAGGTAGAAGTAATAGTAGAATGTGAAGACTTAGGAACTACTCCGCTAATTTTGATACTGAGTAACTGGGAGTTGGCATTTACAAATGTTAACTTTCACGTAAAAAGGTGTAAAGGTTATGAGTATGCATAGCAACCTATGAGGATGAGAGCTTGAGTAACCGGGGGCTTGCATTCACAAATATGAACACTCGCGTAAAAAAGTTGTCTCATCCGATTGGGGAAAGGCCTTATCTTCTGGGTAGCCGTGAGTGAATAAAATCCTAAGTTCTTACAGTTGAAAGTGCTAAAAAGATGAAAGCACCTTTCATTATGTTGCTTTACTGCTTAGTAGACTCAAGTAGAGATGATAGATGAAATTAAAAGGAATATGATTGTGAACAATTGCTCTTTCTTTACTTGATGTCATGAGTATCTAGGGTTGATAAATCGAGGTTATAATTAGAGTATGCTGGGTATCAAAGTGATTAGTTGTGTTATCACGCATAAGTCTTTGCTTTAAGAGCTTATTGCTTGAGGACAAGCAATGACTTAAATATGAGAGAATTTGATAACCGCCAAAGTGAAGTAGTTTTAAGTAGAGTTTAACAGAGGTTTTTAGCATTCTTACATTAATTTTTTATTTATTTATTTGTGGTGCAATTTCTCTTACTTTTGAGTGGTTATGTTATTTTAGGATAAAAACTACTCATATATGTTATTTCTATGATCTTGCATATGGTTGTTGCTATTTATTATTTAGTTAGAATGCAAAGAAAGAAGGAGGTGATGTTGTTGAAGAATCCACAACAGATGAGGTAGGAGTTTTAGAAGTAACAAAAGTTCTCAAATAATAAATTAAAAGTGAAGAAATTGATCATAGATGAAGGCCAAGAAGTTGGTGCACGAGTGGAGTTAGAAGCAAGATTGAGGATCGCAAGAATGAAGTTTCTGACTAAACCCACAGCAGTAGTCGTGCCGTGAGTACGGTCAGATGGCCCTCCCATTGAATCCGCAGCCCGAATTCGCGCTGTGGGTATAGCTGCGGATTCAGGCTGCTGATGCACGTTTTTGAGGCATTTCGGGGATACATAAAAAGGTGATAACTCGTACCCTTTGGGGACAAAATATACACTTCTTTGGGGAGTTTCAGAGTAGAAAAAACACCAAAAAGAGGGTTCTCAAGCCCTAACTCCATGGATCTAGAAAGAATAGCATAGGATAGATAAAAGTAGAGACAAAACTTTGAAGGGGATCATTTGTACAACTCAAAGGGGAGAATTGTAACAACTTGTGGCTTCTATTGACAATAAAGACAATAGGTTTTCTCTTTAATTTCTTATCTTTGGTATTTATGTCAATTGATTGCAAAGAAATTACTTTTATTACTTTTGATATGAGTACTCAATTTGCATATCTAGGGTTTAGAAAACTTATGATTGTTAAGGATATAGAGTAATTGGTGATATTATACTATTGAATTACTTTGTTTATTCATTGTTCTAGTTAATTGAATTGTAATTGCTTGATCGCCAATTATAATTTCTTAATTACTATTATGCAATGAGAGTTGATAGTAATAGTGGAAAACGAACAATTAAAGTCTAGACAGTGTTTCACATGTGAGTAGTAGTACTCCTAGGTGAGTCTTAATCAATTCATAAGGCTAAATTAACTTATACTAGTGTTTTTGTCACGAAAGTAGGAGGCAACTAGTAGGGTAGTAATCACTAGTTTGTCACGAGAGCGAAAGACAGGTACATTTGGAATTGGACTCTAGACAAGGTAATGAGATGGTATAGTGGAAGCAATTGCTACTTTCCCTTAAGTCATAAGGGATTCTAAGTCCTAGATACTCTGCTCATCAGTTTTCTCTCAACATTTACTCTTGTATCTTTAGGTTTAAATGTTAACAAGGTAGTTTTAGTTTTAATCATTTTAATTGGTTGTCTAGATAATAGAGGGATTTATAAGGGTCTAGTACTTCTTCACCATTCCCTGTGTGTTTGAACCTAGTTTCCTATACACAATAGTGACCTATCCTCTTGCAAATATAAGGTAATTAGACAAATTTTAATTTGGTGGGTTAACTGCATCTAGAGTCTTTTCTTAGCCTAATTAGAAGCCTACCACTCTTCTTAAACACAATACTTTCTTTGTCATTGAAACTTTTTTAATATATTTTGTTTATTTATCCTATAGGTTTAGTACGTATGTCAACTGATGACAATTTAAGAGTTAATAAAGAATCATTTGTGAATTTAAATCCTAATGTAACCGTAAGCACAAAATCATTTGACCCGAATAAGCGAGGAGCTTACAAAAAAAGGTCTCCAACGTGGTCTCATTTTGATGAAAAGTATGTAAATGAGATGAGGCACACAAGATGTAGGTATTGCCCTAAAGTTATACCTGTTGATATCAAGAATCACTGTACTACTCCCTTTAATTCTCATGTGAAAAAATATACCCTCAACCCACACAATAAGCATGCTAATCATGCCAATTTGTGTTTGGTAGAAATTGAAAGGGGGGAAAGGTCAAGGGAGTTCTTATGAGTAGGAAATTCGACCAAGAAGCAATTAAAAAATTAATTGCATACATGTTGATTGTTGATAAATTGCCTCTTAAACATATTGAAGGAAAGGATTTTCAACGTGTGATGAGAACTGCATGTCCTTCTTTTAAAATGCATTCTAGCTGGACAGATTCTAAGAACTGTTATCAATTATATTGTGATGAAAAGTTGAAGTTAAAAAATTTGATTAAGAACACAACTAGTAGGATATGTCTTACCACTAATTGTTAGATATCAATTCAAAGAATAAATTATATGTATCTTATAGCCCATTTTATTGATAATGACTGGAAATTGAATAAAAAATATTAAAATTTTGTCCAATATCTAGTCATAAGGGGAATGATATTGGGAAGGCTGTTGAAAAATGTTTTCTTAAGTGGGAAATTGATGATGTGTTTGCTATTACTGTTGATAATGCAAGATCAAATGATGTAGAAATTTGATATCTGAGAGAAAATTTTGAAAATTGGGGTAAAACAGTTTTAGGAGGAAAATGGACTCATGTAAGGTGTATTGCTCACATAGTAAGTCTTATTGTTCAAGATGGTTTAAAAAACCTTGGGGATTCTATTAACTATATTAGGGCAGTTGTAAGATATGTGAGATAATCACCTGCTAGGATGAACAAATTCAAAGAATGTGCAGAAATTGAGAAGATTGACTATAAAAGAATATTAAGTCTCGATGTTCCAACAATATAGAATTCCATATACTTGATGTTAGACACAGTTCAGAGGTATGAGAGAGCACTTGATCGGTTTGAGGAGTAGGTCCTCTTTTTGATTCAGGAACTTGGTTTTCCCTATTAGATTTGATTGGGATAAGGCAAGACATTTGGTTCCATTTTTAGAAAATTTTTATGAATTGACATTGAAAGTTTTGAGTACCAAATATATGACGTCTAATAATTTTTTTCATGATATTAGTCATATTAATAGTGTCTTGAATGAATTGTTGAAAAGCCCAAATAATGAATTAAGCTCAATGGCGTATTCAATAAAGGAGAAATTTGACAATTATTAGGGGAAGATAGAAAAAATGAACATGTTAATTTTCATTTCGCCTATGCTTGATCCTTGTAATAAATTTGATTATATTGAGTTTGTTCTTATGAAAAATGTATGGGAAGGTTGATGGTGCACATGTTGCCATGCTTGCAAAAGAAACAATGGTTGAATTATTTAATGAGTATAGGGCACTAAATTGCCCATTAGATCAAACTCCTTTTTTTACCTCATCTATTTCAATGTATTCTGATTCCAGAAAAGATAAAACGTTGTTTGATGGAGATATCTGAAGGAAAATATATGATAAGTACAAGTTGGAGTTTAAAAAAGGGAAAATAAAACTTGGAGGTAGAGGTAATAAATCTAAATTGGACAAGTATTTGAATAAAGATTGTGAAGGTGATGATGATAAGTTTGATATTTTGTTATGGTGGAAGGCCAAAAGTCTTTGATTCCCAATCCTCTCTGAGATGGCCTGTGATGTGTTGGCTATGCCTATCTCTATTGTGGCTTCTGAATCTGCCTTTATCACTAGAGGTTGGGTTCTTGATAAATTTAGAAACTCTTTAACTCCTAAGGTAGTGCAATCCTTGATATGTACTCAAGATTGGTTAATATTGACATCATCGGCAACAACTATGAATTTGGAGGAAAATTTGGAGGACCTTGAAGCTTTTGAATCAAGTAAAATATCATATATATATTTATGCCATTGTTAAGTGTTACTATTATTACTACAAGCATGATCTCTATTTTCAATTAACCTTTTCGCTCTCCTATTGCATGTTTGGCCAAGAGTGAAGGCGAAACAATTATCATTGATATTTAAATTTTCGAATGTTGGGTGAGTATTCAATATGCCTTTTTTTTTCTTTATTTTTTTCCTCTTTTGGGTTGCTTAAACTAGTCTAGTTTAACTATAATGATTTTTATACAGTATAGTCTTTATTTTTTGGGTCAAAAGGTAGATCATATAGCCTTTATTTTTAGTATAATCTTTGTTTAGTATAATTGAACTTGGTTTGCTAACCTAGTATAATCTCTCTCTCTCTCTCTCTCTCAACCTGATGATGTTGATGAGTATTACAGTAGTCCCACATAAAAGTACTCTCTTTCTCTGTATCTCATAAACAACACATGCACAAATGGTGCACACTATGGGAGGAATATGAGACTATTATCCCCATGTTCTTGCTCACATGAGACTGTTAAATGTGGCTTGCTAATTCTTGGTCATAAAAAATTTTATGGCATATACTAGAAACATGTTTTTATGTATGTAGTTATCAGCTTTTAGTTATCTATTTTGGTTATTCATCCTTGTTGAGTGAGCTAAAATTGTGTAGACTGGACTAAAGAAGAAATCAAATTCAAGTGTGATTTGAGGGTGAGATGCAAGTTGTTGCTATAGATTCTCGATCAAAGGTTGGTCTTATGGGCTTTATATAATTAGAAGTCCTAGTCTTGAATGATAGCTTAAGTGATTAAATACGTGTCATGTGGCCACAACTAGTATGCTAGAAGTTTCCAACAAGCTTCTTGGGTTCCAATTTTGTTGGTTATGTATGAACATGAGAATTCTTAGCATCAGTAAATGCCAACAGAGGTATATAATTTTTTGTTACCAAACCAAAGAAAATATAAGACTATAAATATTTAGGATCAATCCTCTGAATATTTTATTCTTGTAGTTATGCAAGAATATTAGCTTTTTGGCTATTGAACCAAACCTCAAGATAATTCGTAATGCTGTTCTATGGCAGTCCCTTTTGGATATACCTAGAATATTGTCATCACAGCGACTACTACTAGAATATTTAGAAACTAGGATGGTAATAGAGTATTATTGCATAATGTCTCTCAAATTCAATCCTTTAGTGTCTAGTTTCTGGAAGCAAGAATGCATGTCTGCATGCCTTCATCTATCAAGTTTTTGGAAGCATGAATGCATGTCTCTTGACATATTTTCTTTATCCCTTGTCAGGTTCCTCCTTTAAATGTTGTCTCCAGACGTATTTTCTTTATCTATCGAAGCATTCAAGAAAATTCAGCAAGAAAGAGCTACTACATGTGCTAGTAATGCTGAAAACATGAGGGTTGACTGTGACAGTGGCTATTACATAAGCAGAGCAGTGATACTATGGAGGGGGATGATGGAGAAATTGACATTAGAAGCAATGCCAAAGAATCAGCCGGGAAGATGATATTTGGATCTAAATTTCTCTTGGAACTCTATATTATGTAATTGGAATGGATTTGTCTAACACTATTGTCTACACTAGTCCTTTGGAACCTAATGTTTGAGCTTATGTTAATTTGAACATGGTTGGTATGGTAACCTATTGAGATTGATTTGATTTTCTTTTACGCTTATGTTAAACTATATAATTTGGACTTGGTCTGTCTTTTGGTTGATGTTCTCCATTAGAATGGTAATATGATATCCTGGTTTGATTGTGCAATTTAAATTACAGGCTTATGTTAAAATTTATAATTTGGACTTGGTTAGTCTTTTGGTTGATATTCTCTATTAGAATTGTAATATGATATCCTTGTTTGATTGTGCAATTTAAACTTACAAAAAATTTTCAAGAGGCTGTGTGCATTGTTGTTGCAAGGGAAGGGTTGGCTTTTTTTTTTTTTTTGAATTTGGCCGAATTGAATTTGGAATCAAATTCAAATCGGAAATAATTGAAATTTTGGTTGGTAAAATCTAAAAAAAATATCAAATTGACTGAATTATCGAATTACCAGCCGAATCTCATCTTGACAAATTAAACCACACAATTTATTTAGACCCCCAAATCTCTCAATTGGGCTATAGTCTTTCTCAAGAGTTATACCCACTATTTCTTTGGTTGATTAGTTACAATTTCTTCTCCACTAAAACCCCAAGGAAATGACCTAAGTTTTATGGATCTTGTTGTTTTGGATAGGTTGTATACAATCGGGAAAGCGTATGTCATTCTCTCTAGTGATTCATGCAGGCCTTTTTATTTGTGAGGTAATCTTGTCCAATCAAGCAATTTCTCAATTAACTTAGATTGAAATTAGAGATTGGATAAAAATTGTGCACAAACCCAATCTAATTACATAATAAATCCACAAATAAATCTAACAAATAAGCAATCTTTATAAATTAAATTGAATCAATCCATATCAAAGCGGTCAGGGTTCAACTTATTTAGGTTCCTAACAAATTAGTTCATAATTTCTAGAGATAGTTCAACAATCAACAATAAAGAAACAAAAAAACTCATTCTTATGGGCTGTTCTTGAATCTTCACTTGTTGATGTAGGAAGATTCCCCCTTTATTGTTGTAATTTCCTCTTCTTTAAGCCCTTGCATGCATTGACCTTGATTCTCGAGAGATAAAAGCATAGAGTCTGTTTCTTCGATTGTTTTCTCCTTCTTATACCCTCTCTTATGCCCTCGAAGTCTAATTGAAAGTTGACTCTTTAATTGCAAAGAGATATGAGTCCAAACCCTTGAGTATTGTCTCAGCAA
The DNA here is from genome assembly GCA_024721245.1 of Mitragyna speciosa. Classification (NCBI taxonomy): domain Eukaryota; kingdom Viridiplantae; phylum Streptophyta; class Magnoliopsida; order Gentianales; family Rubiaceae; genus Mitragyna; species Mitragyna speciosa. The sequence goes on along the minus strand of CM045566.1, from coordinate 21,683,057 downwards.
GCTTAAAAATTATAGCTTTTCGTAGTTAAGCCGCACTACAGGTTGTGGTGTGGCCTGTGTTGTGGCCTTCTTCTCTTAGACATTTTGACCATAGCGCGCTCTAGGCCGCCTAAGGCACAACCTTGGTTAGAATAGTTTTCCATCATTTGCTTCTTCACGACGTGCTCTCTGACCATAGCACTGTGGCACGGCCTAGCCCACGGTCATGGTCAGAATGGCTGACTCCTTGGCTTTGTTCTTCTTCAAGTCCTGTCCATGCCCACACCTCAAGCCATGGCATGGGCTCAGGTGTGGCCTTAGTTAGAATGTCAATTTCGTCTCTACTTTTACCACTTCAACAAATTTTTCCCTTCAACTTGCGCTCAACCTCAAATCTAACTCTGTAAATCACAAGATCATCACCATGTTAACTCAAATTGATAATGGAAAGGTGAAAACCTTATGAAAACGCATTATAACAACCACATAAATAGCAAGCACACTCATAGACTCAAAGTAAATAAATTCTGAAATGATCTCTCACATGAAGAAAGATCAATAAGAATATTGGAACGAGATATTAGAATAAATAAAATAAAATAAAATAAAAAGAAAAACAAATTCCTTTGATAAAAGTGCTATGGAAGCAACATGGAGCAAAAGGAACAACGTGGGAACTAGAAAGGAAAATATCAATATCCCAAACTCCTCATGGACGCAAGTGAGAATTTCGAGGACGAAATTCTTTTAAGGAGGGAGGAATGTGAAAGCACGTAGTTAATTTGCAAATTTCTAATGGTCAAATCATGTAATTATTTTTTTGTGTAGCTATTATAATTAAGATATGTAGTTGTATTAGTGATTGAATTGGACTATTAGAACCCTAGAACTTAATGGTGATAATACAAGTAATTTACCAAAGTCGTGCTTGTTCACGTTGACACCTAACTTTAATAGTGTAATCATTTATTTATTTGTGTGATGGTATTGTGGTTAAGGTTAATTTGGATAGGTGATGTTAGTAATCAAATTAGCAAAACTAATTCACTAGGTTATAGCCCTTGAAACCCTAAGACCAAGAAACATAAGTGTAAATTGTGTTCATGTACAATTACTTAGGTAATATGTAAAATAAGTTGGATAAATAAAACGAGATATTTATCACATCTTAGATAAAGCTAAAAAAAAAGAAAGAAAAGAGAAAGAATCAAAAAGTGGCCAAATAGGTGAATGGAATGTAGCTAGTTGGAGGTGTCATAAAATTAAAGGAAATAGAGAGGAACCGATTGCTTAGTCACCACCCAACACTTGATTAGCCTTAAGACTATCTAAAATATTAAGAAATTGGCTAAGGAAATACACGAAAATAGAGAGGAGTCATTTGATAAAGCATCAAGAAGGGAATAGAAGAAACTCCACTAAGCTAAGCCAAGAATAAGAGACAAATTGAAGCTTGAGGGGAAAAAGTGAGCTTCCAAGGTGTGAAGGTAAATATTTTTTGGACCACTTCAGCTTTATTACAAGTTATTAAACTATTAAAATCTTATATTTGATGACTTGAGCATGAAAGTATTGCTAGGATTTGCGAAAGTTGGAATTGGTATGCATTAATTTTGAAGAATTCTCACAAATTGGTGACTTGGAAATAACATAATTTGTGAGGGGATTTTCACAAGGTTATGGTTAATTTGGACATAATGTCTTTCAGAAATTGTAGTATGTTGAATCTAGTTTATAAGATGTTAAGATCATGATTTTTCATAGAGTATAACTTGAGGTGTATTGAATTGAACCAACTGTTGCTGAAAAACCCGTGTTGCAGTCATGCTAGACTAGTTTTGAGAAATCAATCATAACTTTGTATAGAAAGATCCAAATTGGATGTTTCATGTTGTGTTGGAAACTAGATTCACAAAGATTTATAATGGTGCAAAGCTTGTGTCATGATTCATTGAGAATTGATGCCAAAAATCATGTAAATTGGACTAAAAAGCCAACCCTGTGCAAATAGAGTTGGTGATGAGTTGGGAGCTTATTTTGAACTTGTTTTAATTGGAATTTGTAGGCCTGTCAATTGGGTCTTATGAGTTGGGTTTTAACAAGCTCAGGTTTGGCACACATAATTAATAGCACTTTCGGGTTTTGAGCTATGAGTTTCAAGTTTATAAATGTGAATCTCATACTTGGCTCACAAATATTCGAGCTATGAGCTTAAGCTCACGAACCTAATGATACTAATAAATTTACCAATATTATTATATATATATGTGTGTGTTTTAGGTATTATTTTAGTATAATTATAGTAATTGTGGTTGCAGATGATTCAATTTTTAACTTTTTATAGAATTAGTGTTTTCTCCTGAAATTCAGATTTTGAGGCAGAATTGTTATTTGGAGAACTTATGCACAATTTTTGTATAACAATACAGGTTCATCATACTTAAACTCATTTTGAATCAATTGGAGTCAAGAAGAATAAAATTCAAAGGTGATTCAAAGCGTTAAGTTTGGATGAACAACTTGAAGAAATAACTGTGCAAAAATATTTGAGAAACCTAATTCTACACCCAAAATATGTGAAAATACGTGAAAAAAGTCTGCACACAGATTCCAGGTCATCAAAATCTATAAAATCAAGTGGGGGCCACAAAGATGTGAACCCGCAAATCGACGTTGGCTAGCAGCTTCTAGAGCTTGCAACTTGCTTGTTCTCCCAGCTATTTCTATAGACATTTTCAAATGAAGATAGGGTTTTGCAAGTTGGAGATTTCATTGGAAATATAAATGAATACTTTTGTGCAAGTTTGGAATCTCCAAGCAAATTTTCATCATTTCCATGGATTAAATACAATTGTAAGTTGGACAATGACTTGAAAATATTTGTCTATAAATAGAAGTCACTGGTAATGCATTTGTAACTAATTTTTGTAGAATAAAGTAGTTGTTAGCTTTAGTTTTATACTTAGTTTATAATTAGTAGAATTATATTCATTCTTCAATAGAATAGTGAGGAATATTGCAAGAGAACTTTGTAAATTCAACTTTTAAAGGTGAATAAGAAGAAAAGTTTGTTACAACTTTGGTTGAGCAATTCTTAACTCTTTCTCTTACTTTGATATTGAACTTTTGGTTGTTACATTAACCATGTTGAACTAAAAGTTTCATCTAGACTATAGATGAAGATAATGAATCAACAAACATAATTTAGTCCATTTGAACTTGCTAAACTTGCATTTGTTCGTTCACTTGTTCAAGCTTTAACACTTGTTTTTGCTTACCCAACTTAAACAAGTCATTTAGTTGTTATTTGACATCAAGAAATGCATGTAATAATAGAAAATGAACAATTAATGCTTAAGTGATTCATATGAGAATAATGATGCTTAAGTGAATCAAAACAATTCATTTTTTCATAAGATTTCATCATGAAAATAGTTTAAGTCTTGTCATTTCATAGAGAGATATAGTTATGACATTTATGGAATTGGATTCTAAACAAGGCAAGGTAACATTTAGCAAGTCATTCATGGATGATTCATTAGTGGATTTTATGTTCTAGGATTCTTTGTTTTGAATTCTACATAAGTTCTCAATTATTTACCTATTCTATTGAAGGGACCCCATATCACTCTTGTTTTGATTGTGTTTAGATAATAAAAGTTAGTGAAAAAGCCTTAGTAGTTGCACATATTTGATTCCTCATGGGATTCGACACCTAAAACTCCAAATACAACAATAGACTCGTATAGTTGCGGAATAAGTTGGGAGATTAGGTTTTTATTCCTTGATTTGTGTGTATCATTAATAATTTCTATACCTAATCTACATCACAATCAAGTTAATTTCTATACCTAATCTACACCACAATCAAGTTTATGGTGCCGTTTCCGGGGAATCAAGGCAATATTAGGGCCAAAGCTAACTTTATTAATCTAAACTTTGTATTTATTTGTATATAAATATTTTTCTTTTGTTTTGTAGGTGTATGCATAGAAGCTTAAGGTTTGTACTTTCATTTGACTTGAAGATTGAAAGAATCGCAAGGAAAGTAAGGAGACAAAGGCAAGAAGAACAAGTTAAGGTGGAGGAGATTGATGAAACTTCAAGTGCACCTCAACAACATCCACAACAAGAGGTAGCTATGGAAAAGGTAACCAAAAATCCTAACCCTCAAACTTGTTTTCTAAGAGTTGTAATGCTAGATCGAACCGGTTCACACACAAGCATAATAAAACCACCGGTAAATGCAAATAATTTTGAACTTAAGGCAAGACTAATTCAAATGATTCAACAAAGCCAATTTGGTGGTAATACTAATGAAGATCCACATTCACAATTGGCTAGTTTTATAAAAATATGTGACACAATTAAATTAAATGGTGTTTCGAAAGATGCCATGAGGCTTAAATTATTTCCATTTTCCTTGAGAGACAAAGCCAAGCAATGGATACAAGTGTTTTCACCAAATACCTTTGCAACTTGGACGGACCTTTTCAAAGCATTCTTAAACAAATATTTACCACCGGGGAAGACCACAAGACTAAAGATGGACATAACAAACTTTCACCAATGCAAAGGAGAGTCTCTTTATGAGGCTTGGGACCGATACAAGGATTTAATAAGAAAATGTCCACACCAAGGACTCCCAAATTGGCTAATAGTACAAACCTTCTATAATGTACTTAATTATCCAACAAAATCAATATAGATGCAGTTACAGGGCGAGCTTTCATGGCAAAGTCAACAAAAGAAGCCCAAGAATTGACTGAAGAGATGGCGGCAAACCACTACCAATAGGCAAATGAAAGAGGTATTCTTAGAAGAACTCAAGGTGTGTATGAAATTGATACTTTAGTTATGATTCAAGCTCAAATGCAAAATATAATTAATGTTTTTAATAATCATATCTCTAGTAGTCAAAATTCATCTAGTGTTCACATTGTTATTTGTGTGCTGATTCTCATGATCCATCTATATGTGCACAAGTTCAATATGTAAACAACTACAAATTTTCTTCTTCTTCTAATAATCCTTTTTCAAATACGTACAACCTGGGTGGAGAAACAATCCAAATCTTAGGTGGAGAGAACCAAAGATGATAACTCAACCCGAATATCCACAAAATAAACTGGCTTGGGAGGTAGCAAATGATAAAATGTTGGAAAGGATGGAACAATTTGAGACTAGGATGAAAGGAATGACTAGATTTTTAGAAAATCAAATTGTTCAAATAGTCGAGCAAATGAACCTAAGAAAACAAGGGGAGTTACCAAGCAAAACCAAAATAAATTCTAAGGAACATGTTCAAGCTATTGCCTTAAGAAGTGGCAAAGTATTAAATAAACCAATAATTGAACACTGTGGAAGTGATGAAGATGAGAAAGAAGAAACAAGAAAAGAAATAGTAAGTGATAAAGAAGTTGGTGTTGAATATATGACATCACAAACTATTCCTCTTCCACCACAATTTTCATTTCTACAAAGGCTTAAAAATGAAAAGTAAGAAAAGGAATTGGAAAAAATTACACAAATGCTCAAACAACTACATGTGAACATTTCTTGTGTAGATGCATTTTTGCAAGTTCCCAAGTAAAAATTTTTTTTGAAGGATCTATTAACAAGGAGGAAGAATCTTAATGAATTTGAAACCATAGCACTTACAAAGGAGTGTAGTGCAAGGATACAAAACAAACTTCCACCAAAACTCAAAGATCCAGCGAGTTTTTCTATCCCATGCACTGTTGGTGATGTGAATTTTTCCAATACTATATGTGATTTAGATGCTAGTGTCTTATTGCTCTCTATGTCAATAGTTAGAAGGCTAGGATTCAAAGAAATTCAACGCACAAATATCACTTTGCAACTTGCCGATAGGTCCAATAGGTATCCACTTAGTGTTCTTGAAAATGTGTTAATGAAAATAGATAAATTCATTATCCTAGTTGATTTTGTTGTTTTAGATATGAAAGATGATGTAAATATGCCTATCATACTTGGTAGACCTTTCTTGCTACCACCGGTGCAATTATTAATGTTAAAAATGGTACACTAAAGTTAAAGTAGGAGATGAGGAAGTAGCTTTGAATTGAACAACATGATGAAACATCCCTCTTCTACATTTAACATATATTTGGTTTGATGATTTTGATGAAGAAGTGCCCAATGTTTCATTTTTAGGTTTTGGAAGCACTAAAAGAAGGAAGTTAAGAAGAAAAGACCAAAGACACTTCATTGACATATCTACATCCAAAGGAGTGGAGAATTCTTTGGGTTATGGTCCTAAAGAGTAAAGCTTACACCTGCAAAGTCTAGCTCTAAACTCTAAATGAAGCGTTTTTTAGAAGGCAACCCAACGTTCTTACTTTTTTGTGAAATTTTAGTTTGATTTAATAAGTATTATGTAGTTTAAAGTGTGTTTATTATGTCTGTTTATAGGTTCTTCAATAAGGAACCAAAGGTGCAAAAGTGATTAAAAATGATTCAAGAGCATAAGTTTGTTCTCTATACCCCTGTTTGAATGCAACTCATACTTAGAAATATGTTGACCATGTTTAATGTATGATATGTTATGAAGTTAAAAGTTCATAGGATTCACTCATGGTTGAGAATTTTTTAATCAAAAAGATCATTTGATGATTTATGAAAATTATATGATGTTTGACCTTGTTGTTAAGCTTAATATGCTTAAAGAAACATGTGTATATAGTTGGTGATAAGTAATAAATTTACCTATTTTAATGTAGTATTTTATATATGATTTTAAAGTGTTTTTAGCATGTTTTTAGTATTCTTGATATAAAAATGGCTCAAATTAATAAATATTCTCCATTTGACGATTTTGCCAAAAATTAGGGTTTTTACTCGATTTTTAGAGTTTTAAGGCGGAATCTCTATTTTGAGAAAATTAATGCATAATTTTTTGTACAATCTTGCAAGTTTTATATCATCAATCATAATTTGGATCAATTGAAACACAAGTCATCACATTAATTGTAGATTCAAAGATGATTGAATTTGGAGCTCAAAGGAACAACTCTTACATTCAAATTTAGAGGATTGTTTTGCTCAATTGTTAGAAAATTCTCATTAGCAAATTTACCATGGAATTACAAGGTCAACATCACAAAAAAGTCTTAAGGGCATACGAGGAATAACAAGCAAAAGCGAAGTGTAAAGAAGCAATAGAAGTGAAGAAATGGAGAAAACTAGGAGTGGCAACAATGACACACTTCTGTGTTTTGGTAATAACTTGAGCTATAGATATTAGATTGGGATGATTCTTCTTTCAATCTAAAGCTATGAGGACACTTTACAATTTTTATGAGACATCAAAATCTAGTTATCATATCTTCATGGTCAAAAACCCAAATTACTAATGAACAAAGCTCTCTCAACTACCTCTTAGTATTTTAGCCATATCTTTGCATCCAGAGCTTCAAATGACCTGATTCTTGTGATGTTGGAAAGTTAACTCGAAGGGCTACAACTTTCATATTTGAGAAAGAAAAATTTGATCCACAGGTTGGATCCGTGGGTCAACTAACTCGCGGATCAGGATCAGCAAGTTGCATGTCGGCCCTTTTCAACTTGCAGCTTATCTTCCAACCCCTTTTGATGACTTTTTGAACTACCCAAGGAAACATTGCAAAATTCAAGGGAAATCTTTTTGTGATTTCAAGATAACTTTTCTTGCAAATTTTCATGCAAGTTGTCTAGATGATTAGGGTGAATTTGTCTATAAATAGGGAGCTCTTGCAAGACATTTAAAACAAGTCTTGGAGGGAGAAGCACTCCCAAGTAGTTCTAGTTTAGTGTTTTCTTTATAGTTTGTAGAAGGAAACTCGATACTTGTAAGAAAAACTCTTGAGGAATTCCTATGTACCAATCCATTTTCAAAGGAGAAATAGAAGATACTTGGAGCCTTGTTCATCATTTGAATAAGATTTCTTCATCCTATCTCTTATTTACTTACTTTGTTATGGTTTCGTGTATTGATTTCATGACTCCCATGCTATATTTTTCATTATGATCTAAATACTAGTTTAAGGGGTGGATTGAAACTAATGATATGTATTGAATAAAGACTTATCTTGACATGTCTTGCTCTTGCTTATTCATTTACTTGGTTTTCAAATTTGTAGTTGATTAATCTCAATTGCAAATCATCTTGTTTGTTATATGACAATGAGAATTGTCATGTAACAATAGAGAAAAGTAGATGAAACCTACTAGTAGACACATGAGGATGTGGTGCTTATAGGTGGAATAAGGTTATTTATTTAACAAGTAATAACCACAATTCATGATCATAACATACTAGCAATAGGAAACTTCACTATGAGAATAGGAAATCTTGTTGTTAGTAATATCAAATCATCATGAGAATGAGGTTTGGTAGTAGTAATCAATTCATTATGAGAATAAGTTTTGGTTGCTAATAGAATTGAATCCTAAGTAAGACAAAGTGTTATAAGCAAGTTATTAATCTTTTCATGCATATTTGTGACCATTAGTAGATTCTACACCCTAAACTTGTATTTATGAATTCCATCCATTAGTTTTTCTTAAAGAATTTGAACTTTCTTTACTTTGCCTACCACATGTTCGATGAAATGTCTAGATAATAAAGTAAGTTAACAAGCTTTGGTAATTGCCACTAAAGTTTCCTCGTGGGATCGACCCTAATATCCCTATACTTGTTTTGACCTATATACTTGCAATTATAGGGGAATTAGGTATTTTTATTACTTGCGTGTGTGTGAAATTTGAGAGATTTATTGCTATATTTGTATACATAATCCACCCACATCAGCTGGTTTGAAAGTTGTATGCAAATTTTGCAAAGTATGCAACTTGAAGAATCATGCTCGAATCATCACAAAAGTTGTGAAGTTGATACAAAATTTAAAGGATTTGTGTTTGCACATGTGTACTTTTATGATTTGAACTTTTTTCAAGTTTTAATTGTTCAAAAACAAGTTGAATTTAAGTTTGAAATTGCTACAAAAAATTAAAAATAACCAATAAACAATAACTTGCAATTTCTAGAAATTCACTGCCTATTGTAGGAAGCAATATGCGGGTCAAATCCATGGGTTGCCATCCATGGATTCCACCCGAGGATCAGCTTCTGGAAGTTTTTGAAATCCGTGCTAATAGTGAGCCGTGGCTAAGGGCATGTGAACCGCGGGTATCCACCCATGAATCACAAGGAATTTTTTCTTTTCAACTTCATTTTCAATGCTTTCTATTTGTACTTTTGAAACTTCTTTTCCATGATTTATGTACATGTTTTAAACATCTCAATAAACACTTTAACATGTTTTAATCTTGTACCTTCATTGTTCCATTTTCTTTGAAGATTTTGACTTCATGGCATAAAATTGTTGACTTTTGACATAAAGCAAATTTGCACAAGTTTCTTTTGTTCTAAACTTCATCAAGGAATAATACATTTGCTCATATCACTTGTTTTTTCAAGTTTTCACACCATTAAGCTTCATTGCACAAATTAAGTGTAGAGAAAATCATGAGTTTCAAATATGCTATGCTATTTTTGGTATTTATTAGCAACTCAAGCATCATCTAACATAGCATTTGAGTATTTTTGAACTTGAAGCAAGGTTTGTGAGCAAAGTTGGACCAAAAAATGAATTGGTGAAGCATTGCAAAAAGAGACTTGTCAAAGGCCAATGGATTTCAAGGACATCAACGATATCAACTTTTGGATTCTCAAACCAAACAAGGGGAGTTATTTTCTTTTTCATCTGTAGTTCTTTACCTTTCCTTTACACATTAAGGATGATGTGACATTTTAAGTGTTGGGCGGTATAAGATTATGTTTGGATGAGTTTTAAATAATTGTGCCAATATATTGTTTTAGTAAACTATGGCCAAAATTTTAAAAAATTTACTTCTTTAACGTGCTTTCATGCCATATACTTGTTAAATTCTCTTACTTTTTGAAATAATTTATGCAACTTTGATTGAATTTTTTCTACAAATATATGATGGAATAGTTATTATGTGATTAGGAGTTTCATTTTTAAAGAAAGTATATCTTGTAAAATGGTCTAAATATCTCTTGAGTTGGCACGTTTGACTGTAAATTTCTTTTCTTTACTTAATTTTACATTATTAAGTGGTTGATATGGACAAGAAGTATTCTTATTTGAATTAGGGGACAATAATATTATAAATTTCAAGGATAAATGCTTATTTATTTCTACTCCAATGATTCAAATTGCTTAGTAACCGGGAATCTTCATCTAAAAATGTTGATTTTTGTGTCAAACGGTATTTGAATTATGAGTATGCATAGCAAGTTTGATTGAAAGTGAATTGTTGAGTAATAAGGGATCTTCATCAACCAATGTCGATCTTTTCATCAAAAGACAATTTCACTTCTCAAATTAAGGGGTAAAATGTGAAAAAAAAATGATCAAAGTGTTGAGTAACCAGGAGTTTTCATCTAAAAATATCAACCTTCGCGCCAAAAAATACTTGCAAATTATAAAGTCCAATATGTCCCTATTATGTTTAAATTCAGTATGTATATAATTATCCATATTGAATACTTAGTATGTGAAATTTTGCAAGGTAAGGAAATTTGGTTAAACAATGTTTTAAGTTTGATATAATTATTTCCCTTTTATTTCGTATAATTGCAATGATTCAAGTGTGAGCGAGTTTGATAAGTAAAAAATTTATCAATATTATTATATATATTTTATGTGTTTTAGGTGTTATTTTAGTATAATTATAATAATTGTGGTTGTAAATGATTCATTTGCTAACCTTTTATAGAATTAGGATTTTCTCCCGAAATTAGGGTTTTTGAGGCAAAATTGTTATTTGGAGCAACTTATGCACAATTTTTGTATAACAATACAGGTTCATCATACTTAAACTCATTTTGGATCAATTAGAGTCCAGGATAATCAAATTCAAAGGTGATTTAAAGGGCTAAGTTTGGATGAACAACTTGAAGAAATAATTGTACAAAAATATTTGGAAAACCTAATTCTACACCCAAACTATGTGAAAATACGTTTAAAAGGTCTGTACATGTGGATTTCAAGTCATCAAAATTAGAAAATTAAGTGGAGACCACAAAGGTGTGCTCTGCGAGTCATGATCCACAGATCGACGTCGGCCAGTAGCTTCTAGGGTTTGCAACTTGCATCTTCTCCTAGTTGTTTTTGCAGACATTTTTAGATGAAGATAGGGTTTTGTAAGTTGAAAATTTCATTGGAAATATAAATGAAAACTTTTGTGCAAGTTTGGAATCTCCAAGAAAATCTTCATCATTTTCATGCATTAAATACAATTGCAAGTTGGACAATGACTTGAAGAACATTTGTCTATAAATAAAAGTCATTTGCAATGCATTTGTAACTAATTTTTGTAGAAGAAAGTAGTTGTTAGCTTTAGTTTTATACTTAGTTTAGAATTAGTAGAATTACTTCATTCTTCAATAGAATAGTGAGGAACATTGCAAGAGAACTTCTAAATTCAACTTTTGAAGGTGAATAAGAAGAGAAGTTTGTTACAACTTTGGTTGAGCAATTCTTAACTCTTTCTCTTTACTTTTCATTGTGGATATGAATTCTTGCTTTGATATTGAACTTTTAGTTTTTACATTAACCATGTTGACCTAAAAGCTTCATCTAGACTATAGATGAAGCTAATGAATCAACAAACATGATTTAGTCCATTTGAATTTGCTAAGCTTGCATTTGTTCGTTCACTTGTTCAAGCTTTAACACTTGTTTTTGCTTACCCAACTTAAACAAGTCATTTAATTGTTACTTGACATTGAAAAATGCATGTAATAATGGAAAATGAACAAGTAATGCTTAAGTAATTCATATGAGAATAATGGATGCTTAAGTGAATCAAAACAATTCATGTTTTCATTAGATTTCATCATGAAAATAGTTGAAGTCTTGTCATTTTATAGAGAGATCTAGTTATGGCATTTATGGAATTGGTTTCTAAACAAGGCAAGGTAACACTTAGCAAGTCATTCATGCATGATTCATTAGTAGATTTTATGTTCTAGAATTCTTTGCTTTGAATTCTACATAAGGTCTCAATTATTTATTGTTCTATTGAAGGGACCCCATATCACTCTTGTTTTGATTGTGCTTAGATAATAAAAGTTAGTGAAAAAGCCTTAGTAGTTGCACATATTTGATTTCTCGTGGGATTCAACACCTAATACTCCAAATATTACAATAAACCCATATACTTGCAGAATAAGTTGGGAGATTAAGTTTTTATTACTTGATTTGTATGTAATTGTTCATAATTTCTGTACCTAATCTACACCACAATCACCTAAACCTATTGAGATATTCCTATAATTCAACAATCCCACAGAAATGATAAGGTATACTTTAAGTGCAATAAGTAAGCTCAAGTGATTTTAATTATTAATTCATAGACCAAAAGTCTGCTCGCCACATTTCAAGATTACCCAAAAGTTATGGTGCAATTGTTCTCATCAATATTTTATGGAACACTAGCACAACAAATTCAAGATTATATATTGCATATTTTGACTAAGGTATATATTTCACCTAATACCAATGTTTACAACCACTAGAGTGCTTCTAAGAATTCCATGTATCAATTGCCCCCAGATATTTCCAAAGTTGCAAAGGAAAAAAGCCATTTTAGTCCAAAGATAATACACGACAAGAATATATATATATATATATATATAACACTAATAAGTAAAAGGACTGTGTGTAGCACACAAGTACTTCACAACCATGCTAGCAAAATAACATATGTTAGGCATAGATTTTATCATATCATATGGCTTCAATCATACAACCAGTAAGCAAACATAAAATATATACCTCTCATTCCGTTCCCTGAACATGGAGAACAAAAGGCATCAAATGACCAAATATGCCACTACACACTTTGATTCACTCTTAAACATGCCCCTATGATGGAAAATAAATTTAGAAAGAAAATTATGGTAGCTAGATGTGGTGTAGAATTGTAATCAATTAGCATTACAAGGAGAGTTCCAGGTTTCAAATCCCAATGAAGAATAGTTACTAAAGTGAAGATAATGTAAACCACAAAGAAACTGTATTGCAATGATAGTGAAAACAACATAGGAAGTTAGTATTAGACTTGCCTAAAAATCAAGGAGAAACATAAAACTAAAAAATAACTCAAGAGGTTTTATAGTTAAAATATCTAAACCTAATAATTTACTACAAAGATAATGTGAGAGCTTGGCTAGAGTCATAAGTGGGACTGGTCAAGAAATAGAACAACAGTGATCAGTTACCATGCATCAGTGCTCAAAGAAATGACAGTAAAAGCAACAATCAAGAAAATTCTTATATAGTAAAAGAACTCTGCTGGTTAATATTTTTGCACTAAAAGATCTAACAGGTTAATGCAATTAAAATTTAAAATGTAGTATCAAGTGCAAAATAGCACTAATGAAGCTGACTATATATCAATTCAACCAGAGAACGGATTAGGTGTTATCTTGAATTCCATCTTTACAAGTATGATGTGAGAAAGCAAGAATTCATGCTTTACTTTGTACCAATCGTAAAATTCAAAATAAATCATGAACATGAAATATTTTGAAATGATAAAATTTACATCTTGACATCCACTTTTGATAGGAGATGCAGGCATAAGATATGAACTTATTGCTATATGTAATTTAAACTAACCACACATTCTTTGCATCAGAAAAGGATTAACATTAGTACTTCCAAACCCTTTTTTTTGGGTTTGTAATAAAAGCTTATAATCAACCTACTTGTATTTTCTTCTTCTCCTACCTAATTTTTTGTACCTTAAGAAAAATCACAAGGCCATTATTAGTATTCCGACCCACAGATATAATCCTCTGGAATAAGTAGATTGATAAGCCTTGAAAATTTTCTCAATGGCGAGTCTAATATTTAACTTCCATATATCACAACTAGAAACTCCAGGCATATTGATTTCTCTGGGCTACCGTCTTCAACTTTCATTGGAAAGCAACTAGATGACTCTATGGTTATAAAACAATAGCACAAAAAAATATCAATTTTAGTTGAAATCACCTTAGCAATTGAGCTTTCCATTTTAGTAAAACCCATTAATCCATTAAACTACCTTAGGAAATGTGTAACCCATAGTTAGCCATTTTGCAGCAGCAAAGCTTTTTTCCTTTTTTAGTCTATCAACAACAATAAAGTTATGTTGAGTAAATAACCAAAAACAAAGTTTTGAGTTCAAACTATGAATTACATATATTGATCCTCAAAAGAGCAATAGACTTGTTAATTTTTAACTCTTGGATTGAGAAAAAGATGGTAGAATAAACAATATTTGTTAGTATAGAAACCAAAAAAATCAAATTATTAGTGAAAATTATTAAACATTGTTACTAAGCAATGAAATAGGGGTCAAATTCTTGTTCAAAATCAATCTCCTTTAGTTCATATTTAATCCAATCCCGAGCACAAATTAATGCTTCAATAGTGGAGGGCAGCAATGTGCCACGAAACTTGCTCAAAACATATCTCCTTGTGCTGAAAGCACTCTCAGAAGCAACCAAAAAAACAAGAATAACTAAAACGTCTCTTTTCGTAATGGACAAAATCAAAAACTTGGCTTCATGACCTCTCCAATAATTCAAAATGTCAAATGAGTTTTCTTTGTCAAGCTTGCTTGGATAGACCTTGTCCTCTAATTAGGCATCCAACTCAGTCTTGCTACAACTGTTGTCTTCCTCCTCATCAAGGCTACTAAAATTATCCATGTAACTCTTCTTTGCTTTGGAAGAAGTGCTACAGCCTGACACATTAATTTCCCCTCTTTAGAAGCTAAATCCTGCTAACAACTCGCTTCATAGGCTATTAAGTCTCAATGAATAGAGCTCGAAGTATTTCTTGAACATGATCTAACATGCATGATGCTAAATAGCTATCATACATCTTACTATAGATGGTCTTCAATTTTCTCATTTTAAACCTGGGATCTAAAACAAAAGCAATGGATGGTAAGATATTTGGCTCCTATTTAAGTCAATATTTCTCAAATTTCACCAACATATTAGTTGACATGTTCCCAAGAAGTGGACTATCCTCTATAGAAGTCTCCCTTAACAACATCAAGACACAATAAATTTTACGAAGAAACACATTAGTTATACAATATTTACTGCTAGAGAAAATTTTGGTAATGATGTAAAAAGTTTCTAGAAAACCATGAGCAATGTGAACTTTTTCCCAATCTTCGACCAATGGAGGATCTTTGATGTTTGAATCATGAATTTTCATGTGGTCATAAGCTTTCCTATGGTGCAATGCAGATTCAAGTATTAAATAGGTTGAGTTCCAACTTGTACATACATCTATAGATAACTTTTTGCTTCTAGAGATACATTCTTGGTCTGCAAAATGAACAAACTCAAGCATTCTCTTAGTAGACCCTCTCACATATTTCACCGCATTCCTAACCCTATCAATACTACCATAAATCTCATCCAATCCTTCTTGAACAACCAAATTAAGAATATGACCCCAACAGCGAACTTGAATATCGTTCCCAGTTGGCAATAATGCACCTGTAAATGAATAATGCTCTTGAAGGCATCTAGCAACAACATCATTAGTTGTAGCATTATCCATAGTTGTGGTACTGATTTTTTCAACATTTCACTCTAATAAACATTTTTTTTTTTGCAATTTCCAACGATCATCTATGAAATTAGCAGTCAATGCCATGAAAGAAAGATCCATCTTAGATGTCCAAGTATCTGTTGTCAAACAAACTCATGGTTTGCATTGCCAAAAAAAAAAATCCTTCAATTTACTTTTTCAACTGCTTATATTTTCATGCAATCACTTTTCATTGTATTTCTAAACACAAATTTAACTTTCCAATTAAGACCTAGAGCATAATTCTGGAATGATTTATCTTCAATAAAGTTAAAAAGCAACTTTTGATTAATTATAAGCTCTATTAGATCTCTTTGACTTTGTTGTTGACCAAATTTTCAAACATTATTACTAGGTTGACATGATTTACCTTCGAGGAAGCTAAAAAGCATTTGCTTTTTTTTTTTTATAGTTGTTTACCCATAATTCTTTTGTAGGCTACACATATGCCTCCAAATATATGTCAATGCAAATATGTTATACCACCTGCATTATGGCATGAGAATACTTTCATGCAATAATTGCAAGTACATTCCTCCTCTTTCGACAAAATCTTGGTGAAATGGGCCGAAATCTTAGACCTTATTTTTGCTTCTCTTTTCCTCTTTTCACCTTTATTTTGCTATTCTCATCTAGGTTCTTGTTTGGATTGAGGTGTTATCCTTTCGGCATTTGTGATTGTAGTAACAATGTCTTCATTGTTTGCATTTGACATCTTGTATACAAAATAAGGACATTTGTTAAAGAAGGAAAGAATATGCTAACACAAATAAAATCGATAAGAAAGTGATACTTTTTACAACTTTTAATATGCAAACACACAAACTTCATACCTCAGAATTTTCCATTTTTGATTTCTAAGAAAATGGTTTGAATGTGCACAGTAGTCAAAAGATTGATGGGATAATTTATTCCTTGAGCGAGAAATGTTAAAAATCAATAACTGCATGCTCGCATAATATAGCTTGATATTTCAACACTTTCAAAAAAAAATTAACAAGTAAATTTCACATGTTGTACAAGTCCACTGCAAGATGTAAAGTTTACATGCATTACTAAAAGAAAAGTTAAACTCCATGTTCACGTGGAGTAATAACTTGACAAGAAAATATTGCACTATTCTTTAGTTAGAGTCAATAATTATGTTGTTTTTTATCGTATACAACTTTTAATTTAAAAGGCAATCAAATGGCTTTATGTTTTATGTACAAATACAGACTAAGATTTAATGGGATAATTAGTTTAACAACTATTCTGATTTGAAATTCAAGTGTTCATATATACTTAATAGGTCTGGTAAGGGAAACTTCCCACATCCAAGTAAAAAATACGCATAGGACCAATTGTATTCTAATATTTATCTGGATTCCCTCTGGATCCTATCTTTTATGTTTCCTTACATTATCTTTCTTTATTCTTCTTGAGGTGTAAAGGCATCATCAATTGTAGTTGTAGGCCATGCACATCAAATTTCTTGATTACTACCCCACCCATGAATTCATCAAATAAAGAGTTTGTTTAAAGGTAATCTCAAGTTAATTTCTATTCAATTCAAAATCTTCTTCGCTACAATAACAGGTGAATTTGATCTTTCAGGCACAATAAGATTCTCACATAATGAACTCAACAAGTTATATGAAAATAAACTTTGCAAATACAAAAACCAATTTGAGAGTGAAAGTTTTAATAGATGCTAACCCATTTTTTAGTAACAAAGGGACCTCCAGGCACTCCAATCACTCATGCTAAGTTGGTGTATAGTTGACCTCATGAATTTGTTCACAGTGAGAAAAAATGATAGATCTTAAGTAGTTGAAGTGCATACTTGGTGAATTATGCTGAGCAATCCTCGGATTTAAGAATTACTTTCTTAAGCAAATTTTTAGATTTAAATTTTCACATAATCCTTCCAAATTTCTTGAATTGTACTAAAAAGCTCATTCTCTAAATAAAGACAAATTATAACAACCAATTTAGACCCAAGTCATAACAAGATGTTGGTTTTGTCATAATCCTCGTAATTAGTGAACTAAGTAAGCTTGTAGAATTCATTTCAACTTGACTAAGTGGAAAGACGACACCACAACAAATGAGGAATTTTAAGGGTTAATTCACGAAAGATGAAGAGAAAAAAAGATGTACAAATCCAATTTGATATCTTAAATACTAGTACCATTCCGAGTAGAATTACTAATCAATTAGTCTCAAATATCATACCACTGATCTAGATACCAAAAAACAAGAATAAGTAAATGAACAGTTACCCTACCAAAATGGTTGAATTGTGGATGGTGGAGGAAAGTTGTTGGGAATTTTCCAAATTTAAATTATGGATAAATGATGATGGAATGAAGGAAATAAAATGGATTTGTCATTTATTGGAAAAGAGATTTAGATAAGAGAAAGAGATGGCAACGGCGTGGAGGGACGAAGAAGTTGACAGAGTTGTTTAAGAGGGAGGAAAATTTAGGAATTTGGGTGGCGATGGAGTTGTTTGAGGAGATTTCTCTGAGCGGGGCCTTATATGGGCCTAAGCATATTGAATCCTGAGCTCGACTATAAAATATTTCAAACCTAATATTTAGGTCTCAGATAGACCCGATACAGGGTTAGGCTCACAGGCTTTTTTCGCGGGTCGAGTTTGAGCTGGCCCAGCCACATTGACAATCTTAGGAATTTGAATGGGTGATCTTCATGAAAGTTATAGCCCTCAAATTGGTTTTCAACCATGTAATTTCATGTCCGGATTCTTTGAGAGTTGAACCCAAATTTTGATGAAACTACACTAAAAGTCGAACCCTGCATAACCAGAGTTGGTGATGTGCCAAGTTAAGACTCAATTTTGACCCTGTTCTTGTTAGAATCCACATAACATTGAATTCTAGTTCTTGGTGGATTGACCCAAGTAATGGCATGGATTTGGCTAAAAACCAACCTTGCACAAACGGGGTCAGTGAAGTACTAGATTGTGGACTAATTTTGGAATGATTTTTGTTAGAGTTTGACCTAGTGCCCTTCACAAAAATTGTATTTCTTGAGATGTAGTTTCTAGCCATATAATTACATTTCTCATAAAATATATTAAGCAAAAGTGATGCCCTGTTGAAAATAGGTACCCAGTGAAACTAAAAACATGGGTTATTGGGGAAAAAATTGATTTGGGATGGCTATTTGATCGGGTTGCAATTGGAATTAAAATTTAGTATCTTTATGAAAAATGTTCCAAATTGAATCTAGTTTACAAGGTATTGAGTTTGTGAAATTTGGTTAAATGAAAATAGAATTAGGCTTCTCTTTTTGAGATCCTAACTTTCATTACTTCATCATTTGCCTTAATTTGATGGTTTTTTAATTTAACTTTAATTGATAGGTGCTTTGGACGATAAAGGAGTGAACATTTGAAGAACCTATAAATTCTAACATACTAATGAGTGTCCTAAAACTCACTTTTATTTACCAACCATGGTTTTACAAAAATTACATGATTTTTTCCTGCGAGCTCAATGAATTTTTTTTTATACTAATATTTTGACACCTGGGCAAACTTTTTTATGTGATATATGATTTGTAGGTATTTATGTGAAAAATATGACCACGGGGGTGAGCCTTTTATACATGTACTAACTATGGTCAATGTTATCACATTTTTACATGACTTGTTATTATATTTGTTATTTGTGCTTGATCTTGTTGGGAACCCAGTTGCATACTGTATCACACAGCAAACCCTATTGCTATTTGAATAAATTTAATTGCAAAGGGTTACTTGTGCATATACGTGATCTTTAAATACTAATAGTAAGTTGATATAAGTCTGATTGTGTACTTTACCACACCGGCAGTACTTGTTCTTATTAAATGTAAAATATACTTGTTTATGTTATACTTGTTCTGGTTCTAGCCTTGAGTAGTTGGATTTGGCTGAGCTAGCAATGGGCTTGGTCATCAAGTTCTGGCTACCTTAGTGTCTTGGCACCTTCCAAGTTGCAAGGAGGTTTTGTAGATCAATGGAGTGTATGGGAAAGGAAATTGGGTAGAACTCAAGTCACCAAAATAGTAAGAGCCGAAGGTGGCATGTTTGGCATAGTGCCAGAAGCAAACGCACTTGATTTGCCCTTGACATGATCATGGGCAGTGCTTGTCATGATAATCCTATATCCTTTTCTAATTTACATGTTGCTTGATCTATTTTTATGTATTGTCAATTCGCTTGAATTTCTATTCAAACAAATATATTTTAAAGGATTCTTCCAACGTGATTCTAAAATGTATCTCATTGGCTATAATCTCACCCTTCGTTAAATTTATTTTCATGATTCTAAAGTGTACCTCACTGGGCAATTGGATTCTTCTCAAATCATCTGTTATAATTGTCATGGTTTTGGTCATCTTTCAAGGAACTGTTCATCTCCAAAATCTAACAAAGACAATCGATCCATCACTCCCAAACCAGTTAACAACTTTGCTGCCACCTCTTCTCAACAGCCACAACCTCAATCATGGATTATGGATACTGGCGCCACTCATCATCTAACACCTGAACTTGAAAATCTAACCATTCATTTGGAGTACCAGGGAGAAGATGATGTTAAAGTTGGCAATGGTAACTCCTTACCTATAACTCATCTGGGATCTCTTTGTCATTCCAATAATTCTCTGTTTCCATTACAAGATATTTTACGTGTTCCTATAATGTTAGTCATAATTTATTATCTATTTCTTCTTTTACTAACTCTAATAATGTGTCTATTGAATTCTTCCCATCTCACTTTGAAATCAAGGATATCCACAAGAGGGATTTGTTGCTTACAAGACCGAATGAGAATGGCCTTTATTCCATGTTTCTTGCACCAGTTTACTATCATGCTCCACCAAAGTTTGCATTGAGTTGCTCTCTATCTACTTGGCATGAACGTTTAGGACATGCCTCGCTTCGTACAGTTCGTCAAGCCCTTAATAAGTCCAATATTTCTGCAATGACCAACAAATCTTTGGGTCTGTGTCATGCTTGTAGTGTTAGTAAGAGTCACAAGTTACCATTCCCAGTCTCTTCCTTTGTTGCTCAGGGACCACTTGACTTAATTTACTCTGATGTATGGGGACAATCCCCAATAACTTCTGTTGATGGTCACCGATACTATGTCTTGTTCTTGGATCATTTTAGTCGTTATTGTTGGATTTATTTTCTCAAAAAGAAATCTGATGTCCTTAATATTTTATTAAATTTCAACATGTGGTAGAAACATTTTTTGGCAGGCCAATTAAAATGTTTCAATTAGATTTGGGTGGTAAGTTTCAGGCTCTTACTACTTATCTTATTGAAAATGGCATAACTCAATGTAGTGCATGTCCCAAAACACCTGAACAGAATGGATCAGCTGAACGTAAACATAGACATATTGTTGAAACTGGCCTTTCATTATTACAGCATTCCTATGTCCCAAACATTTATTGGACTCATGCCTTTGACACTGCTGTTTATGTCATTAACAGGTTGCCTACAAATGTTCTTCATAACATGTCTCCTTTTGAAAAATTGTTCAATACATTGCCAAATTACAATGACATGAAGGTTTTTGGATGTCTTTGTTACCCATTGATTCGGCCATATGCTCCGAATAAACTTGCTCCAAGATCCAAAGCTTGTGTTTTTCTTGGTTACAGTAAACTTCACAAAGGCTATATTTGTCTTGATATAAGTACATCTAAAACTCTTGTCTCACGCCATGTTCTTTTTGATGAGCAGATCTTTCCTTTTTTAACCAATAAAGTTCCTTTTGCTAGTACCCATACCACATCCCCAGCAACAATTTTTCTGCCCCCATTTCTACAGGACAATCCTACCCCAATCACAACACCATCCACCATTTCCCATCCTAACCCAATCCATCCTCCCATCAACAAATCCCATCCCAATCGAACTCCACCCTCATCTCAAACTTCTTCACCGAAATCGAACGAAGCTTTCACCACTGGTCCTACTCCCAGCTTTTCTCCTCAGCCACAGACCAATTCTCCTAGGTTATCGCTACTCGTGGATTCCTCCACATCCTCATAAAATGCCACCACTTCACCAGTCATCCACAAAACTCATCCTATGGTAACCCGTTCCCAAATAGGATCCTTGAAACCCCGAGCCTTTCATACACAGGTTGAAGAATCTGAACCTACAACATATACTCAAGCTACCAAATCAAGCAAATGGCAGCAAGCTATGGCTGCTGAGATTGATGCATTAAATGTTAACAATACATGGGACTTAGTTCCTTCTTCTCCTTCCCAAAATGTCATCGGTTGTAAATGGGTGTACCGCATAAAACGAAAATCAGATGGATCTATAGAACGGTACAAAGATCGACTTGTTGCCAAAGGTTTTCATCAAAGGCCTGGAATTGATTTCAGAGATACTTATAGTCCTGTCATTAAGCCTGCAACTATTCGGCTTATTCTTTCCGTGGCAGTCTCACAACAATGGCCTGTACATCAATTGGATGTCTCAAATGCCTTTTTACATGGTAAACTGGATGAAGAGGTATTCATGCAACAACCATGGTTTAATGTCGTGGTCACGGTCGCTGCGCGTACCGTTCCACCTCGGACTCGGAGTATCGGTCGCGGTCTCGGTGAGACACAAATTTTGAATCAATTTCTATTCCAAAAACTATAAATAATTATTCAAAATATAAAGAAAAATATGCTAAACAAAAATAGCCAAAAAATAAGTAAATAAAAACTCTAAAATGTACAATTTTTATTGATGCCGAAATTTAATCAATTCATTGAACCAACTGCACGAGCAGTCACTTCACGTTAGTGCATTATTTCGTTGATCCTTTCGGTTCATTATTTCACTGATTCCTTTTTTTTTTTTTTTTGCACTCTAGTCCCTAAGGACCGGAGTGCAATTTCAAATACACAACTCCCCCTTTTTTTTCATTGCAGTCACTAGAGGGACTAGAGTGCAATTTTACCAATTAAAAAAATAATCTGCCCGTGAAAAAAAAAAAAAGCAATCTGCGTTGTCAAATTAAAACAAAAAAAAGCCTTTGCGCGCATCGCGCGCAGAGGTCACAATTACAAAAAACAAAATCGGTCTTCATCTTTCCCAACACCGACGGCGTCTTCTTCTCTAATGCCGTCAACTTTAGCCGGACAAAGCCACAGCCAGCCTCAACATCACCACCACGGCAATTCTCCTCACCCTCAACCACCATCCCCTCAGTCAAATCACAGCCATAAGCACCAAAATCACACCCCCCAAATTCACACCTAATCTGCCGGAAAACAGCCCAAAATTCACACCAAAATCGCCGGAAAATAGGCCCAACGGACCGTAAAATAGCTGAATCTGCCGTCTCCGAGTGATATCGGATCGGTATCAGATCGCCAAGCTCCGATCCTGTTCTGATTCACCCGAGTCTTTGAACCCTGGCAACAACTGCAAGGATTTGTAAGCTCTATTTGTCTAGATCATGTTTGCAAGTTGAGAAAGTCTTAATATGGCTTAAAGTAGTCTCCAAGACAATGGTTTCTTTGTCTTACTGAAGCTCTTTGGACTATTGGTTTCCAACACTCCAAAACTGATAGTTCTCTTTATTATTACAATCATGCCGGAGTTCAAGCATTTTGTCTCATTTACGTTGATGACATTTTACTCACCGGAAGTGACTCTGTTCTTATTCGGTGCATCATTACTTCATTAAGTGACCGGTTTGCACTCAAACACCTAGGACGTCTACACTATTTCCTTGGTGTGGAAGCTAATTGGTTATTAAATGGACTTCTTTTAACTCAGCGTAAATACATCCAAGAACTCTTAGTTAAAGCCAATATGTCCTTGGCTAATAAAGTTTCAACTCCTGCATGCCCACAGTTCAAGCTGGTGTTAAATGATGGCACTTCCTTTTTTGATGGAACTCTATATCGCAGTATCGTTGGTGGAGTACAATATTTGTCGCTAATTAGACCGGATATTTGTTATGCAGTGAATAAAGTCTCTCAGTTCATGCATCAACCTACACAGCATCATTGGCAGGCTGTCAAACACATTTTACGATATTTGCGTTCTACTATTCACTATGGTATTCTTCGCCAACCGAGCTCAACTATCACAGTTTCTGCCTATAGTGATGCCGATTGGGCAAGCTTGGTTGATGATAGAAAATCAATGTCTGGTTATTGTATAATTGTGGGATCAAATCTCATTACTTGGGGCTCTCGCAAACAACGAACTGTTGCTCGTTCAACTGAAGCAGAGTACCGTGCTTTATCATCTACAGTATCTGAATTGCAATGGCTGTTATCTTTGTTACAAGAACTTGGCCACACTCAAGCTAAACCGCCTATTCTATGGTGTGACAATCTAAGTGCAACATATTTGACAACAACACCCATTTTTCATTCAAGATCAAAGCACCTAGAAATTGATTTTCATTATGTTCGGGATCAAGTTGCAAACAGAAAGTTACAGGTCAAGTATCTTTCTTCTGATGAACAAATTGCGGACATCCTCACAAAGCCATTGCCAAAGCACCGGTTCAATAATTTGCGAACCAAATTGACCATCACGCCCCATCACGCCTTATGATGATCAATTTGCGGGAGGGTGATAAGGATAACTCTTCTTAGTTATCATCTGTAACTACATTCATTTTGACCTTGAGTTTATCATTATTAGTTAGGTATTTATCATTATCTATATCAGCTGTAATCAGCTCGTGTATTTGTGTATATATACTTGATATTATTAATCAATAGAAGATAGGTTGATTTCACTTTTACAATATTAGTTTTATCGCGAAGGTTGACCGGTTTTAACCTATTGTTGCTACTTGTAAAATCATATACATGTATACACAATCTTAATTAGTGAAAACACTTTCAGAGGAGGTAAAAGTCTTGCACCACAATATGATATTTTTTGAGTTTGAGGCTTGCAAGTTAAGCCTTTGCTATTTCAGACAATTCGGAGTGTGCATAACAAGTTAGTTAAAATGTACAACTCTAGTAAATCATGGTGTAACTTTGCTGAGTTATGGTGTAACCACTTTTTACTCTGAACGACATGTCTTTTCATTTCAAATTTGGCCTTACTGACTCGATCTCGTCCTTCCAGTTTTGCCTCCTTAAATAAGGGGCGTCAACTTGTTCCAAATGAAACTTGTGATGCCCCGTTGCCGTACTGTTTTCCTTCATAACTTTTCTCTTGTTCTTTTTATAATCTAATCAATTAGAGTACTTTATTCGTAACACACTTTAAATTTCATTTTATGAAATTAAACCCGGATTTGTTTAAACAAAACACGGATTTGTTTCCTTTTGTTTATTTTTATCGCTTGGACCAACAAGAATCATATAAGCAAACTTGGCTTTGTGCATTAAAAAATTTATGAAAATTTCAGTTTATCAGGAGCTTGAACAAAAAGAAAAATGGGATTCCGAGTTAAAATTGAAGTCATGAGTTAAGAATATACTACACTGGCTACTTAAGAATTTAATAAGCTTTTTTGGAGATTTTGCCGAAAGTTTCTCTATGTTTTAGTCATGTTTGTACGTGTAACTCAGAACTACTTTATGGTCTCCACAGATGTTAAGGTTCAAAAACAGACTAATGAAAACAATCAAATGGTGTGTTACACTAAGTTTTATAGTTTAACGTCTAATTCTATGTATCCTTTGTACTTAAATGGTGTTAGTGGCTTCCAAGAAATTGGGGTTTGAGAGGATGGATTTATCACATTTTCGTAAAGCGTATAGAAGTGTGATGGAGAACAAGAAGAAAAGTGAGCCTCTGCGCAATTAAGGCAACAGTAGAAGAGTTTTGATATTTTGGCTAAGTTTTTTTTTTTTTTGGGGGGGGGGGGGGGGGGGGTGGTTCGCTGGAATCGGAATTAATTCCATAGTTGTTGTTAGGTAATCGGGATCGGAATCGAGAATCGGAATCAAACCCTCAATTTTGGGTTATGTGAAAATCCACCAAATTGGTGGTGGTGGGTTTTGGTAAAAATCTACCAACGATTCCCATATCTAGGCATCTACACGGACCATACGAACTTTTGAAACCTCATCCGAATATCGTTTGTAATAATTCTACATGTTTCAAGCATGCAGATGTCTGGATGATCTATGCAGACATCCGAATGACTTGCTGATATAATTTCGATTTCTACCAAATCAAACAATAATTATAGTAATGATACCCATTACAAGTACTAAACTAAATACATGTATTAAAATTAGCGACTTCATTTCAAACTAAGAGAAATAATTCTCATTTCAAACTAAGAGAAATAATTCCAATTTCGATTACGACTCCCAAGTACAAACCAAACTCCCCCGTAGATTTTACTGAAGTTCAGAAGTATGGCAGCCAATTTTTGGGATGTGTCCAAGAGCCTGAATTGTGCATGTTTGGCTTAAATGGTTAATGTTATTCACACTTTAAGCTAGATTTTTTTTTCCGGGTTAAGTTTTAAGTTGTTCTTGCCACATCAAGTTGGAAGAAGTGGACCTTGTCGGAATTTTGGTTAGAAACAAGGACATAATTGATTGGCGTATTTACTAAACTAGAATCTGAGTTGCAGCATCAAATCTGATAGAGCATATTTTGTAGCTGAAGTTTTCTTTGGCTACATAAACATTAGTTGCAGTTATATACCCAAACTTTGTCCATGAGCCTCAAAAGGATCAAAATGTATCTAACTGATTCTGGGGAAAGAGGGAGTAGATGTTGCTGAGACAAAGTGCAAATTTCTGTCACGTTGGATTCCACCAGGCTAAGCAGTTGGATGTTATGCCTGGATGAATAGTTGATATCTATGTAAAATATGATGTATGTGCGTGCAATGCGTCTGAAAGCAGTTGCTGAACAGCAGAAAGTTGCTTTGCCGTATAATTCCATGGTTAATCACATATCCAGGAGGAGGTAATTTATCTTGCTTGTGCATTTGTGGAATAGCAAGCTTGGTAAGCCGTGGGAAATTTTGACTGGTCTACATCTCATATGAGCTGATCAAAACTCTATGCGGAGCCCTTTAATTCCCTGTTACGTCTAGCCGGAAGAAATTAATGTAGGATGACTTGTAATTTGGCAGTATTTTGTGTGGTACCATGTGAACAAAATTGACCTCCAAATGGGCTGGCTGGCCAATCTATCCATAGGAATCTGGCACCATGTACTGAATTTTGAGGATTGAAATAATTGAACCAAGAAGTATTGCTACTTCTTGTATAAGCCTGATCAAGCCATAAATTTTCACACCCAATATCGGGGTATGAATTTTAATCTTTAGGTAGAAATATCTGTTTTTAAGAAGATGTGCATGCATTTTTAACGTGATTTGTCGTAGAGTATACCAAAGCGCCTCATGATTTATCATTGTGCTGAAAAAATACCAAACACCTCATTGTAGGAATAGCTCACCTGACACACTGAACATAGTCTAACAAAAGCTATCCTGGTAATGATAAATCCTTTTATTAGTTGGAGAGTTATAGTGATTTTGGATCAGTCAGTCTATTTTTTTTTTTTTTTTTCTCTGGGTGTATCACTTATAGTAAGCATAACTGGTACCAGGACGGTCATAATATTTCCACTTTTGCTCAAAATATGGTAACAAATTACTGAAAGCTGAACCATATATGCTTAATCAACATTGCACATCATGCGGCAAGAAAAATTCACTTGACAACCTCTTCTTTCTTGCCAGCTTCTTCCAACTCTCTTAGGCCCCCAACCTTTTGCTCAATTTCCTCTATAAGTTCTTCACGCCATAATTGTGCTCGGGCTGCTTCTTCTATCTCTTCTTGCTGTAACATTATGTATTTTTAAATTAGACCTCAAAGAAATGTATATACACAATTAGAGAGTTTACACTAGGTGAACTGTGATATATGTCTAGGATTGAATAGGAACCTAGAACTCTAATGTTCATTAATCAAGTTGGAACTGCCTTCACACGCTTATTTAAGAGATCAGGATCAGGAGAGCTCAGCTCGAGGTATCTAAGACTTTCAAAGTTGTATAGATTAAAATAATATCACTCAAATTGGCAACTGGTACAAAATTATGAATATGTATGTGATGCGGCAGATTTTGAGAGACACGCCAGATCGTATATGAAGTGTGACAGAGTTAAGGTCAGACAGTGACTCTCTGTTGGACTAATACTAGGACAATCTCAATCCTCAATATTGTAACTTCTGAAACTTTTCAGAACTTGTGCCTAGACTTAAAGTAGAGCATCTATACATTTTAAAGCGCCAACCTTATAGCATCTGTAAGTCCATGATCCTGATGATAAAAAGATCATAACAGGGCTCCTCTGATTTCCAGAAGAGAAAATAACTAAATACCAGAATTTATTTTCAAAAAACTAATCCTACTGTGAGAGAGGCAGAACAGACAACTTGTGTGTATTCAGCATGTTAAGGAGTGATATAAAAAAGGTTATCTATAGACTTACAAAGATACATTCTATCAAATTTATACACGGTATGTCTTACTAACCAAAATTACTAATCAATTATGTCTAGCTAAATAGACTACCAATCAATTCAGGTAACTACTTAATTCAGAGATCGATCGGTGATAATTACATGTAATCAAATATTACAAGAATCATAATCAAATATTTTCATATCTTAACACCTACATTCAAGCAAAAAAATTTATTTTCATATAGATCCTATTACCTTCTCATAGACCCAATGTCCTGTACCATCGCCTCCATCTTTTCTGTAATCCTCTGAGTCATAGTAAGGATCCTATGAAATTTGATGGTATTATTATGCTGTTAGGGATGCAATTAATTAAAACTCAAACAGAAGAAGATTTTACAGAGGAAGTGGAAAGGCTTACTTTTGTGGAACCAAAGAAACAGCATCCCCAACATGTGAACATGATATAGAATAAGTCTACAATGTGAAGGATATAAAATAAAAATTAGAAGTAGTGAAAGCGAAGCTTATTCATCAGCAGAAACCCAAGCAATTGAGGAATGAGGAACAGAAGAATATGAAGGAGCTTACAAACATTCTTTATAGCTTGATCACTTAGATGCCAAATGGATTTGTGAGTTATGAGGTCTCTCTGTCCTTCGGCATGCTCAACTAGTACTGCCATCAATGGCCAATCTGGGAAAGCGTTTGCTCTACATATTGAAGATCTTTTGCTATCGACCCCTCCAAACTATTGCATGTTTTCAAGAAAAATGATCATTTTTAAATGCCAACAACACGGTGAAAAGTTACAAACAAACAACTAACAAATTTCTGCAGTTTGCTGCTTAAATAATAGTACTGAAAATCTTGATATAGGTTCGGGCTTTTCCTGTTCGTGTTCGTGTTCATGCAACAAAATTGTGATAATTTAACATCTTTTGCATGTCTACTATTCATAAGTATGCTTACCGAATTCCTCCCATTGCTAAATCCTGATGTTGAGCAAAGCCTAAGCTGTTCAAGAAAATAAAAATCAAAGACACTAAAGCTGGAAAAGTGAAGGGGGAAAAAAGAGAGAGAAGGATCACAAACAATAAAAGGACTGTCAGCAAATATGAAATGAAGGGAAGTGCTTACTGATTTGGAGATGGGATTTAAGTCCACAGAAGTTGTTAGGACGGAAGTATTTTGGAAATTAGGCTTGATAACAATGAAGCTCATGACAGCTTCAGCCATTTTCAAGGCTTCTTTTGAGACAGAGGTAGTTTGCAATGCTGGCTAAGCTATTGTTGTTTTAGAGGGAGGGAAAATGGATAAGGAAACATTTCTATCCATCCACCCCTCACACAACACAGAAAATAGAGTCTGTTTGGATATGGTCATTGTTTGAGACATTGGCTGACACATACTTGGTTGCATGCTTTAAAGCCAAGTCTTAAAACAAAATCCGTGATGTCATACGCACTTGCTTAGTGTTCACAGTTCCTTCCCCATTCGTCAATTTTATATTTAGTATATAAGGCAATAGCTAAAGCATTTTAGAAACCAATTCCATCACCATAGGTGTTTCATGAGAAAACTAAATGAAGAAAAAAAATAGAAACATTATTCAAAGAAATGAAAACCCAAAAAAAAAAAAGAAATAAATCTAGCACATCAAAAGGCGTGAATGGAGTTGCACTTTTTTCCCTAGCATTGTTTGCTTTCTGAAACAAGATTATTTGTTGGTTTTACAGGCCCAGTAATGTATTGATGGTCAAGATAATTAAATTTTACAGCAAACACTCAAGTTACAATTGTACCAGTAATTGATACTCCTATTCACTTCTTAAAATTTGGAATTGTATTATCGGATTCAAAGCGGCTAAAATTGAATTAAGCAAAGATCAGTAATATTTTAAACTAAACGATACAACAACAGGGCCTATTAGCTCAGTTGGTTAGAGCGTCGTGCTAATAACGCGAAGGTCGCAGGTTCGAGACCTGCATGGGCCATGCTTTTGTGGGCTTTCACTTTTCCCCTTATATGGGTGCTCTAGCCCTGAAGCAGTCTTGTTTTTTCTGGATTGGTACTATTTTATGTCATCAATGACAGTACCGTTGTGGGCTTAACCCTTGTCCAATAAGATCTATGACTTGACACCGTGGCCCGATACAGAATCCAGATAGATGTAATACCAAAAATGTTATTCGCACACCTTTCAAATAAAAATTTTGTACAAATATATAGCAAAAATGAAAAGCTAATGTGTTTTTTTTTCCCCATTCTCTTACCTCTAAAATTTAAGCTTACGCACTCTCTATTTAGTCAGTTAGACACTTGGACAAAATATTTTATGCGGTAGAAAGTCACATTTTGAATTTTATATGTGGTTTTAATTTCTGAAATCAAGCCATTTTTGAAACAATTATCAAAGTCCTACGTATCTTGTTATTGAAAATTTTATGAAATTGCTCTATTGTGGAATGAAAGGGGTGGGATAAATCCATAATTAAAACATCTTAATTGATAATAAGTGATATAATAAGACAAAATAGAGATTATTTTGTTGGATTCTACTATTGTAATGGATTTTATACGTGACTATATTTTTCCTTTCTTGGTGGAAATTAATGGGGATTTTAATTAGCATGGTACATCAATCACTGAAAACATTCATGTGACTAAAATTTCAAAGAGCTTGCGTTAAATATTGTTGCAACATTTACAAAGGAGAGGATATGCTAATAACAAAAAATAGAGTGTCAATATTGTTACAAAAACTAAGTAGTTAACTAAAATTAATTTATATATTAAATTATATCATGAACAATTTTTCTATTATGCACCTAAGTGCACAAATAAAACTCCAAAAGCAAAGGCAACTCACCAATTAAACTGTAAAATTGCCACCTAGCCCCTAAATTATTTCCTCTTTTGAAAAAAAAATTGTCCCTGCACACACTTCACTTATCCTTTTTTTTGGGGGGGGGGGGGGGGGGGGGTTAAATACTTCACTTATCCTTTGTTT
This sequence comes from Mitragyna speciosa, assembly GCA_024721245.1. Classification (NCBI taxonomy): domain Eukaryota; kingdom Viridiplantae; phylum Streptophyta; class Magnoliopsida; order Gentianales; family Rubiaceae; genus Mitragyna; species Mitragyna speciosa. Next base: position 21,651,931 of record CM045566.1, on the reverse strand, counting down.
TATAGGCTGTGCACAGAATAGAGATAGAGGGACTATATATGTATATTAATGATCGTTTTTATCGAAAATAAATCTTTTTTTTTTAATCTTTTATCGAAAATAAATCTTCTGTACACAATGATATATCCTTTGTGAATCCAAAATTTGATTATCTAATTTTCTTGGGCAGATGCGATACCGAAATGCGGGGCAATTAAGGGAGACAGGGCGGCCGGGCCCCGGAGTCTAATCAGCGGGCGAGAGCGTCAGTTCTGACCGCAAACAATTTCTTCCATCAGTCCACACACACACGCAGAGGCTTTGTTTTGTCCGCCAGACTTCCCAAGTTCACACGGGCATCTGATGTCGTCACGCGAAAGCAAGAGCATTTTACTACTGCCAAGCCAATCTGATCCATCGATCAAACGACCTTTCTTTGGTTAATAGCTGACGGATTACTCCTAACCATGAGCCTAATACTGCCCCTGCCCAAGGTCTCAACACATTTTTCTTTTTTTAAATCTTTTCTAGGATTTGACGTTTTCCAACCAAAATCAGTTCTTGTTCCTCGTAGATTCCCATTATCCCAACATCTTCCCTTCCAATTTTCCAAAAAGAAAACCCCTTTGCAAGCATCTTCGAGCGAAAAAAATCTGAATTCAAGAAAAGGAACAAGGATGGGATTGTTTGATCTAGAGAAGCACTTTGCTTTCTATGGTGCATACCACAGCAATCCAGTGAATATATTCATTCACATGTTGTTTGTTTGGCCAATCTTCTTCACTGGGCTTATGCTTTTCTATTTTACACCTTCAGTCTTGAAGTCAGCTCCATCAATTGAGTTGTGGGATCACAGTCTGTTGGTTTTCAATTTTGGGTTCTTGTTTACTCTGGTTTATGCTTTGTTCTATGTGGCTTTGGACAAAAAAGCTGGCTTTTTGGCAGCTTTGATGTGCCTTTGTTGTTGGGTTTTCAGCAGTTCGATTGCATATCGTCTGGGTTACCCTCTGGCTTGGAAGGTATCGAAAAAAGATGCAATCTCTTCTCGTTCTCTTGTCGAGTTCGATTGATTGTTAGCTGTCTGAACTTTCTGTGAAAATCTTTGTTTTCTGTTCTGTAATTTATGCTTATCAGGATAGTTTTTGGATTGTTTCCTATTAGGTGTGCGGATTAATCTTGCATACACATTTAGTTTAATCTTTACACGAGCGAGTTTAAATGTTTGGCAGATAAGCTTATTTTGAATATTATGAATTATTGTTGTACATCTGACCCCCTTGTGCAATAATTACACTGATTGTGTGTATACGATTAATCCTAAATTTATTTGGTCTTAGAACAAAAAATATTACTCATGACTTCTAATTTTAGGGTGAAAGGAGTTTAACTGATGAACGCCTTTAATTTATCTTGATGGATGACAAATATTGATAGGAGCATCAGTTAGACCTTCTTGATACATGATAAATACTGAGTGCAGCATTAGTTGGGCCTTTAAAGGATCCTTTATTCTTTGCACTTTAAGGCACATTTCAATTTCTTGTAGAAATTCATGTGAGTTATTGAATTTTTTATCTTCCAATATATGACATTATTATGATACCTGAAATACCCATGGGGTTCATTTTTGGTTCGGTTGATTATAATTCCGTGTTCTATCCTGCTAAGAACATGGCTGGATTGTTAACTGTATTTTAACGTAATCTATGAATATTTGTTGATACTCTGAGAACTAGATAAACTTCATACTACTTTAAGTTTGGAGGACTTGAAAGAGTTCTGGATGCTGTCTCCTTGATCAAATTATTATTTTTTTCCGCTGCAAATGCTTGCATTTGGTAAAAATTCTCAATTATAAGTATGATTTTGGGGATGTTATTAGTTGCTTTCCACAAGGGACTGGTACCCCTTACTGTTTGGTGAATCTCATTGAAAACCTTCTGGAGATCTACTCACAAGTGTACAATTAAAAAAGGTGCACATATTAATTTTCACTTTTGTTATTGGAGGACTATAGATTTTTTTTTCCCCAATCAAAGCAGAGTAGGGAATTTACAAAATATTGGTCATTTTCCACATCAAATTTTGCACATTTTCTCAATTCTTCTATCGTTTTGACTTGTAATTTTATCTACATGTGCATCGCTGTTAGTCTTATCTTGTTTGTTATTCCAAACTATAGTTGACTGTTACTTAGCTATTAATGTCACAACTCGTGGTTCAAAGCCTTATGTTGAATGTATCCTCGAAATGTGTACCCTACAGCTTGTACAGATTTATTGATGCTAGTTCTGCCAAATATATTGTCAGGTTGTTTTGGCGGCTCAGTTATTCTGCTGGACTGGACAGTTTATTGGTCATGGCGTTTTTGAGGTAATTAATTCTATAATTTGAGGCATCACTTCTTGTTCAAATTTTCTTGTGTACTTATGTAACCTTTGTAACTTTGTAGAAACGGGCACCTGCTTTACTGGACAACCTTGTTCAAGCATTTCTCATGGCACCTTTCTTTGTATTGCTTGAGGTATATTTTCCTTCCAGAAATTCTAGGATTTTTTTTTTTTAAATACTTGGATTGTTTTGTCTGATGCATTATTGCTTCTTGGGCTTTTATAGGCTCTTTCTTTCTTTGGCTACGAACCTTATCCTGGTTTCCATGCTCGTGTGAAGACAAGGATAGATGCCGAGATCAAAGAATGGCAGGACAAGAAACAGAAGAAAGTGTCTTAACTTCTATAATGTCATGTCCTGTTTCCCAATTACTGTAGGTTCTATACCTGTAAGTAATTTTAACGCAGACTTGTTTCTATGCTTTCCAATAGTATGAATGATTGAATATGCATAGCATTTGCACGTCATCTCATGTTTTTTCACAGTAATGTAGAGCACAGATCTTGTATCTTTATTTTCTGAATTGAATTGTTAGAAATATTAGCCAATGTGTTGTTAGTTTTCTTACATATTGATTTTCTTCTTGCTTCCTTTTCGCATGGGAGGGAGGTACTGGGGCAATTTGACAAGGTAATATCTTCAAAAACTAAATTGTATTCTGAGCTATTTTTTCTCTCTCTGAGAAATGTTACTTGGCTTAGTTTGTGGACTCATTTCTGGAGGATTGTCAATAAAACTTGGACTAACTTTTACTTCTCAGTTTCTATTTCATTTTTTTAAATGAAATTTGATAGCATCTGCTGAAGTGTGGACTAATAAGAAGAAGACCTATTCTTCTATGAGCTGGATTAGTCCCGAAATTTTCACATTCAATAACAGGGTATGCATTGCTAGGACATTATTTTTAGGTAGAGTATCTGTGTTCCAAGGGATGCTTTTATGCATCAAAATCTACAGCTTTCTTCGTTTATCATGCTACAGTGCCAAATTACCTCATTTTCAGAATAATTGAGCTGGTATCCTGAAGGTTGCCAAATAAAATTTATCATGGTATTGATAAGTTCCTTTTATCAACTGGATATTGATTAAGGTGTCAATAAAGTGAGTTGGATTTTTTTTAGCTGAAAACATATTCGATTGTGTAATAGATAAAGCAGCTTACATCAGTCCAGATAATACTTTAGCTCATACCATACTAGGACACAATATTTAAGATACAGACAAACTAGGACAACATTATCATACCAACTAACTATAGCTATCTGATCATTACTTTTCTGCTTAAGAGCTTTGCCTGTCCTTTTCATTGCAACTTTACACCTTCCTGGTCTTGTCTGAGTGCGGCCAACAAAAAGTTTGGCGGTGAACTAAACGTACAACTTTCAAAAGGATCCAAACTGCATGCAAACTTTGACAACAAATCGGCAGCTTGATTTCCTTCACAATAGGTGAAACAAACCTGGACTTTACGGAAGAAGTAGAAGTAGTGCTAGCAATCCTTGATCAGACCTTTCCGGTGAAGATTCTCTGTTCCTCTGCGTAGGTCATTAAACAGGAGGATTGAGTCAGTTTCTATGATTAAGAACAGAAAACCCCGATTAATGGCTATGTGCAGTCCAACATGTATAGCCAAAAGTTCTGCAGTGATACTGGAACCTGCCACACAATTTTTACAATATGCTCCAATGAAATTTCCTGCATGATCTCGGAAAATACCTGCTATACCCATAATTAAGTTGGCAGCACCGTCAGGATTTAATTTTGTCCATTGATGAGGTGGGGGTTCCCTCGCAATATGGCGCTGCTGTTTAGAAGTATTAATGAGGTAATGCTTGTTCAAATTTCTCAAAACCCTATAGAATAGTGCCTGTACTTTTATAACTTTCTTAGAATCACCTTGTTGATGGAATATAATTTGATTCCTGTTAAAGTCAGGAAAACCACAATAGGAAGGCCCAGATGTTTGGGATGAATTGCCCTTGTTTATCATGATAAACAAAACGAAAGAATGTGAGGGTTAGATGAGTTAAGTCCCATTCACCCGCTAATTCTTTAAGGAGTTTTGGGGTATGCAAGCAATGAAAGAATGCATGGTATGTATTCTCGGCAGAATTTAGAGATTAAACAATGGGGGGACGGAATGATGTTCCCATGATAAAGTACCTCAGCTACTGGCAGGCTCTCATGGGCCAGAAAATTTTAATTCTTTGAGATATTGGCATGCCACGGTGACCTTGGTAAAGGGCAAGAACACTCGTGTTGGATCGGAACCTTGTACGCAGATTTTGAAGTAAACATTCCAGTGCGTGTGTGCCCATGCAGTTGTATCCTCCAAGGAACTTTGCGGTAAAGGAATAGTTTGGATAAGAATTGAAATTTCTGATGGGAAGAGATGTTGAACAGGACTTAAATTCTAGGTTCTAGACTTATGGTCAATGAGATCATACACCCTCAAGTCCTGAAGCGATGTTGGGATGGGTTGAGATGCATTTTTAATGGAGAGTTCAAAACCCATGTGTCATGCCAAAACGATATACTGCTCCCATCACCAACCACCCAATGAAGATGTGATTTAAGATACTGAATCCCTAAGTGTATGCTCTTCCACATTCACAAACCGAGGGTTTTCTCTCTGCTAGCCAAATAGATGAGAGGAAAAGTACTTGGCTTTGAGTACCTTGGCCATAAGAGAGTCAAATTTCTGGGAAAGGTTCCATTCTTGTTTCATTTGAAGGGTGGTATTGAAAAGTTTGATATCTTTGATACCTAACCCTCCACATTGCTTAGGCATACAGATTTTTTTCCAACTAACCAGTTGAGGGGATTGAGGATTTATCTGTGAATTCCAGATTAATCCCTTTATGTGTTGCTGAATTTTTCCATGAATACTTGACGGGAGAAGGAACGAGGTCATAGCATATGCTCCTAAAGCGGCCATGACACGTTGTGAAATGACAATACGCCCTGCCTTAGAAATGAATTTGGTACCACGCATCCAGTCTACCGATTGCTTTGTCCAGGATATATTGCAATGCTTCCTTCCTTCTCCTTTCATTGAACCATGGTAAAGCCCACATAATGTTCATTTCCCCTCGTACAATCCATTTGGAATTGTTATCTAACTCGATTTTTAGTACGAGCGAAAGTACTAGGAGCAAAATATAGGGATGATTTACTTCGATCTAACAAGGCTCCAGAAGCTTCCCATACTTCTTTAACAAGAAATTTGTGTTTTTACAGGATTTATGATCAGCTCGGATGAAAAGGATGCAATCACCAGCAAAACTAAGGATCGGAATTGGGCCCCTTTCGGGAAGCCCTATGATTTCTTTTTCTGTTGTCGCTTGATTTAAACTCCTAATTAGGACATCTAAACAAAAAATATATAAATATGTTGATAAAGGGTCCCTGGCTTATAATCCCTTTTGAGGTTGAATGATTGCGGTATTATACCCATTATAAATTATTCGAGAAGAAACCGTGGAGACACATTGCATAATAATTTGGATCCATTCCTTCGGAAATAATATTTGTTCAGTGTCTCTTTGGAAGGACCATTCAATTCTATCATATGCTTTGGAAAAATCTAACTTCAAAGCCACACTAGCTTGTTTAATTCCACTTTATTGCATGGAATGCAAGATCTCAAGAGCGATGATGACATTATCTAGATATGTTCCTACCAGGTACGAAAGCATTCTGGTAAAGGGAAAGCGATTCGTTGAGTAATTGGTTTCAGCCCATCTACCGTTATAGTACACGAGCTAATAGGCCGAAAATGTTCAGGTGGTTTCTCTCGCTTGGGTATGAGCAACAATATTCGTGTTGTTAAGTTGTCTCATTAGATTCCGTTGGAGAAAGAATTTTTGGACTAGCTTAACAACAGAATTTGGAATAATGGGCCAGTAATTTTAACAAAATACGGCTGGAGGCCATTGGGTCCGGGGTACTTTTGAGGTTTCATGCGGTGCACTCTACCTGGGTAATTTCGTCCGAGGTGACTGGACTTACTAGCAGATTTTTTCCTTCTGGCTGAAGTGTGGGGAAATGAGCATCCAAAAGTGGAGGATATGGACTAAGATTGAGGGATTTAGAAAGGTCCAAGAAGTATCTATGGAAGATATGGCCTGTACCGTCGGGGGAGTGATCCCAGAAGCCTAATTCATTTTTAAAACCAAAACAACGAATTATTCCTTAGGAGGACTCCATATTTCTGAACTAAGTATAATTCCTGGGCTTGGACCGCTGGATTAAGGAATTGAATAGGATAAGCCGGAATTTCATTACTCTGTGCAGAAATAAAATTCATCTGCATTTGAAACGATCTGGACCTGCATTTGCCGACTCTTGAGATCAAGGGTCAGTTGTTGACATAAGTTTAGCAAAACTTATAAGCCATAGACCCTCTAATAGAATTGTTCCAGAATTTTCCTATGAGTTCAGTATCTTCCGGGTCATCTATTCAAGTATGCTGAAATCTAAACCTACGAGGTTTTCGTGGATTATGTAGACCCAAATTCAGCAAAATTGCCAGATGATCTGATGAGGATGTAAAGCAATGTTGAACAAAGACAGAAGGGAACTGGTTAATCCAACTTGGGTTTCGTAGGGCACTATACGCCCACTGGACCATGTGTATGGACATCCTATGAATCCTAAGTCCGTCAAATTCCAAATTATTCACCAATTTCCGAAGTCTTTAAGCTCAATCACTATCCAATTCTCCTCCTATGTCTGCTTGTCATGTCATTGCGGGTCCATAACTTAGATTTCCTTGAAATTTTTACACTCAGCAAAACATCTCAGTAAACTGATTATCCTTGAATGGTTGGGTGGAACGCATCCACCCCCTTCCTTTTTTTTTTTTTTTTTTTTTGTAGAATTGCATTTACACATACAATCTTTTGCAGAAGAAATTTGTAACTTATAGAACATGGGTTGAGAAGTACATCTCCATGGGGCGTGAAAATGGGGAGCTAAGAGAATGAAGGGGGACGAGAAGATACTGAGACTGGATTGGACTCATACCCCCCTTCTCCAGCATAGGAGAGACTTTAGTCCCTCTTGATAGTTCAAACTCTTCCTTCGGATCTGTAAAATAATATAACAAATTTTGTATTCTGAATTTGTTTATTAAACCACCATTAAAACAAAGGTGCAGGAGAGCTGAAGGAAAAGAAAAGAAAAGTAGCTTTTTCAGCTTACTTGCTGTTTGTAAAAAGAAAAGACGAAAAAATATAAGAGAGGAGATATGGTTTCTTTCTATTATGTTATTCGGGAGTTTAGGAAAGAAATAGAATGATTGTTAATTTACAAGGGTATTATCATTTGTTGCTTATTGTTTTATGGGTAAAATTAACATTTTTGGGAATAAACTTTTAAAATCTTCAAAATAACAGTTTTAGTTGCTTACCTTTTGTATATAACAGAATGGAGAGAGAATTTCGGCATTGTCTTGTTCTCGTGTCTGGTCTGGGAAAAAAGAGAATTGGAGGGTATCAATTAGTTAAGGTAGCTACCAATGTTCATAACTAACTGATGAAATCCCCAACTGATTCAGCTTCCAACTTCCAACAGGATGAGATGATCAGATCATTACTATTGCAAACTCGTGACTCAACCACCCTCCTGGATTCTACTGCCAACTTGATGTTTTGGCTAAGGAAGTTGTCCCAATACATCATAGAATATAATCATGAATTGAGTAACTAACTAAAATATGTTTAGAAGGGCTTGTTTCCATCTGCAAACGCAATTCTTGCAATTGTCTTATGTATGTTTAAAGTCATACTAATTTCCTCAGAGTAATCAAATATCGGACAAACTCATCTGATCTCCAAATGTTGGTTATGAAGCTTTTACGGCCGTTGCCTCGCAGGCTCTCCTACCTGGGGATTTATGTTCTACTTGCTCAACCATTTTTCTCTTTTCTTTTTTTTGCCAAAATTACTAATATCTCTCTTTTCATTCGTGGATAGAAATTTATATAGGAACTTTCTTTTTTTTTTTTTTTGTAAGCAATTTTATATAGGCACTAGCCCGTATCTTTCACTTTTTTTTTTTTTTTTTTTTTTTTGTAACTTAAATTTCAAGGAAGCATAATAAGTTGTAAACCAACCCTTAATCAATAATAAGGTAACGCATATATTTTTGACATTTATAGTTTTCGCGAACTGGGAAAAGTAGGAATCTATAATTTAGATATACAAATGGTCACAGTACTCGAAACGAAGCAGATATTGAAAGCATCCCTAAGGCCATATAGTTTTTAGCTGTTATTCCTGACCAGATTCTAATATGTTGTTGTTCATATACCCATGTTAGCTCACCAGCCCATTTTAATAATATTTCCTCGGAATCAGTCGTTTACGAAATGAACATATGGCCTAGTATTATCTATGCGAGAAAATTGAATAGAATAACGATTCCGTTCAGATTACATTTTTATAAGATTTTTTCAGGAAAATAATACTGTAGTATTTTTTTAGAATAGGATGTTTGTTAAATAAAAAAAAAAAAAAGTAGTTGAAAAATTATATCATGAATCTTTCAAAAGAATTAATAACTATTCAAACAAAGAATACGTGTTCCGGTTTGGAACCTTGTAACAGTGATCATCAATTAAACATGTAATACAACTATTCATAAAAAGATTTTACTATGTTTTTCTTTTCTTGTGTTTGTCTGATTACAATGTTGTGGAAGGGGTAAAAACTTCAATCGTTACAACTAATTCCTAAGTTTTGACCCAGTGTAAGCTTAAAGCTGTCAACTAATATAGGATAAAAATAAACTTCAAAACTTATACTCACACGATGATTGAAAATGAGAAAATAATTTATTCGGTGGTAATTTCTTGATAAAGGAATCTCTGATATTTGAAATTTGGAACAAAAAGTTCTGTTAGATGTCTTACATCTTGATAAGTTAAACGTGGAAGTAGTTTTTAATTATGATAACTAAGAATTTAGTTAATTGATTTTTTATGGCACCATTCTCTTACTTATTGGCATTTATAATTTATATTGTTTTGGTTTCCTTGTTATTTCTTGAAGATCTTCAGTATTCTACTCGCTAAGATGGTTATGTGTGTTATGAGCTAAAGAAACAGCGATAGACGGACATTGCACCATACGCAGGGACGTAACCAGGAATTTAGGTTGGCGGCAACATTGACATATAAATATAAATTTTATTATGGGAATAAAATTTAAACGAGTATAACTAATAGATATATGATGTCCATATTCAAATTCTAAATTTTTTTGAGTGTTTATTCAACTATTTACAATCCTTTTTTTTTTTTTTTTGAGTGTTTATTCAACTATTGACAATCCTTTTTTTTTTTTTTGAGTGTTTATTCAACTATTTACAATTCTTTCTTGCAAGTGGAGATACTATTTTAATCATATTTAATATATAATCATAAAATGAATAAAGCCTACTTATTTGTGAATATATTTAATAGTTGTTCACTATTAATATATGATCATAAAATGAATAAAACTTACTTATTTTTGTATATATTTACTAGTTGTTCACTAACACATTTCAATAACTCCCGAACTTAACTCTGTGGTAAGTGACTATGCAAGTGCATTTAGAGAAGGCAATCCATGGCACCTCGTGACAATAGAACGAAAGTATGGTCCATTTGTTCACTTACAATATTTATGTACAATAAAATATCAAAAATAAACTACTAAGCTATATACTATTCCTATAATCCAGAAAAATTGAATGTTAAGACAAGTGATTAAGAGAATAAAAATATATTGTTATTTTTCCTCATTTTCCACTAATTAAAGAGAAAACAGAATGGAAGGGGCAGTGTTACTTTTCCTCATTTTCCATTTTCCTGAGATTATTGTTGTAAAGGAGATATGCCTGCATACACAGTTGAAGGGACCAGAAAATGGTGATGCCCATCTTAGCATGCACCAATAATGCAATGATCCTGGATATTGACATGCACATTTACGCGTGCAACCATATTCTGCAAAACATCTCAATGTTACACAGAGATGAGTAATTAATGTTTCTTTGAGAGTTCGATCAAAGAAAAGTCATAGAAACAATAATTGGCGAAGAGCAGTTTCATTGTATAATATTATAAAGGCCAAACTTCACTTTGCACCCTCTAACTTATATTGGATTCCCACCTTATACCCTAAACTTTAATTTTGGACAGACTACACTCTCAACTGTTCAAATCATTCCGTTTAAATCCAATCATTGATGCTGTCAACCAAACTAATGGAATTTAGGTGCGTGTATGGAACGACTGAACTTAAGTGAAATATTTTGAACAGTTTAGAGTGTAATATGTATAATATTAATGCTGTTAATAGTTTGACTTACATAGGCGTTGCGCGTATGCGCCTAAGTTCTGTTAGTTTGGTTGATGCCGTTAATGATTGGACTTAAATGGAGTGTTGTAAACAGTTGAAGATGCAATTTATCTAAAATTGAAATTTAGGGTTCAAAGTGAAAATCTGATATAAGTTTGGGGGTGCAAAGTAGATTTAGGATTATTTTAAAATGTGATTTCTGATTGGGACATATGAGGAATAAACGTGTTAATCTTGAAATCGCTATTCAACTGATATTACAGTTGATTGAAGAGTTGCACGAAGTCAACTTGTACCAAATAACAAGAATCCTTCTATGATACACCAGTTTATAAGAATACGGTATCTTCTTCCACACTAAGCATGATTAACAAGAAAATCCCAAGCCGGAATTGTAGAATTAACCAGTGAGAGGGAGGGCAAGAATTAAAAAAAAAAAAAAATCTCAACTTATTTTACTTGATGAATAATATTCTCAATCTTGAAATAGGATTATGTTGTGATTATATGCACCTTGTGAGAACAACACCACAAAGAACATATAATTATCTTGTCTTCCCCTAATATATCCCTAAATATCATAAATTGAGATGCAGGAATAAGTAAATAATGGTAGGTCCAAAGTCTGACTCGCATGTAACCTATTAATTTCAATTTTAACAGTTAGTTTAATATTTATGTCTGTATGTTTTCCACTATATTCTGAATTCATGTCTAAGCTAGTACTCCCACCTTTATCAAAATAAAAGTATAATTAAATACATATAGTTCTTCACTTGCCAACAAAAATCATATTCATTCTTGTTCTTTATCTCTTCAGAAACAAAGGGGCGGTGTCTGAGCTTAGAAGACAACAGAAGGGAGGCAAATGGTCTCCAAGGCTTGGAGAAAAGAAAGATAGACAAATCTTTGGATCAAAGATAATATTAAAAACAAATATAATATTCCAAATGCAAATATTTTGTGATCATATCCCTTTCAAGTCCAGCCAATAGATGATGCCTGGCATTTCTACACAATAATACTGTTGGATTATGTTTGTCAGTTGTTTCCAAATAATCAATCACAAACACACTGATAATTATTGTAATTTGAGGAGGAAGCATCTTCTCTTTGCTAGGATTGGGCCAGCATGCGTAATTTTCTGCACTGAGACGTCATTACTCTTTTTATTCAACCTAATGGTCAATATAGTAACCGCATCTTGGCTACATCATTGAGAAATTTTCACGTATTCTTTTTCCCTTGAAGAATCAAAGATTGCGAAATACACGTGCATGTGGACAAAGAAAAGTCCAATTTAGGATACAAATGGCAACGTTTGTAGCCATTAGCTTCTTTGTGTATGTAAGATTAGTACCTACTATACCCGGAAAGAAAGAACTAGAATAGTAATAATATGAAGATATAAAATGCCTTTTTGTGGTACAATTATAATCTCTTATTCCTTAATCGTCAAGTGTGGAAGTAGCTTATTTGCGTAGCTTGTTTTCGGAATATCCTATAGAACTAGGGGTGTTCATGGACCGGGTACCCGGTCCATGGACAAATAATGTGAACCGAACCGGTCTTTGCGGTTCGGCAAAAATTCGAACCGTAAACCGGTCCACATGTAGCGGGTACCCGGCCTTCCGGTTACCCACAAAACCGGTTCGGATAGGGCGGGTACCCAACCCGGTCCATAATAATTTACCTATATTTTTCAAAAATAAACAAGAAAAATTACAAAATAATATAAATCACTAATAATACAAACATTAATATCTTAAAGTTAAATTACATCCAAAACCTTAATCATCAAAAAAACAAAAATTAAATAAATAAGAAAACAGTCACTTAGTTTTTCAAATTTCATCTTTTCATTTCAATCAACATAAAAATATAAATATTCAACAAATAACCAAAAACTATATAAACAAGAAAATAATCACTTAGTCTTTCAAACTTCATCTTTTCATTTCAATCAATGTAAAAACATAAATATTCAACAAATAGCCAAATGAACACCCAAACTAATATATGAAATTACATAAGTAACATGTGAAATTACATAACTACCCCCATTTCGGTTCAGTTCGGTTACCCGCCGGTTCGCAAAAATGAGAACCGCGAACCGCCCCGATTAAAATATAACCCGCCCCGCAAATCGCCCCGCCACCAAAAACCGGTTCGGTTACCCTTTTTTTCGGTTCGGGGCGAATCGGTTTTCCCGGTTTTTCGGTTTTTCGGGTTTTTTTGAACAGCCCTATATAGAACTGTATAGATATTTTTTTTTTTTTTTGTATAAAAGGGAGAGTACTATACTATATTTGTTCTTTAGTCTCTCTCTCTCTCTCTCTCTCTCTCTCTCTCTCTCTCTCTCTCTCTCTCTCTCTTCCTCCTTTTTTTTTTCAATTGTATAAAAAAAATATACATTTATACTACGCAACGCTGACTTAGACATCTTCCCCTTAGTTCACATTTTTAATTTTTTAATTTATTAGCTTTTTTGTTTTGTTAATTTAAAAATATATATAAGTAAACTTACTTATATCTCAATATTCTTCTATAATTCCTTCTTTATGTTACCTTTAAAAGGACATTCCTTATTGATTACTGAATTTTTAGTCATTTCTTTAAGTCAAAACTTATTATAGATTTTTAATCCATTAATGGTATCAAGTTTGAAGTATAACTATTATAATTCCAGAATCTTATTAATTAAAGTAATACAAATCCTATCGCTCCTATTCACCTAAAATTATGCTGTTATAGATGTTGATTTTCCTTTCCATTATCCATGAATATTCATATAATTAAAATTTTGTAATATAAGTTAAGAGTTCGATGTTCTTTTCAAATCATCCATTATATAGAGTGGTGTTCTAATTTTTATATTAATGGACATTTAAGAAATTTTATCTTCCATTATGAAAGCAGCCTTTGCGAGGTCAAAAAAACTAGTTTTGTTTATTAACCACTTAATAACTAACCATCTGTCCATTTTTGTTTTCAATAAATGTTCAACAAATTTATCCTTAAAAGAAAATAAATCTCCATGAAATTAATCACTACAACAATCTTAATTTTTATTAGTTACACAGACTTAGGTTATGTGTCAATCACTAATTTTCAATTATTCGTATGTAATTATGTACGACTTGGTTGGAGATTCTACTAATAATTAATAAGAAAACAACAGTCGGACAAGGAGAGAGAAGACATTGATGGTTTTTTTTAAATATTTATTCCGGATCTCTTTTACATTTTTTGTATATTAATATTAGAGGCGGCCTTTAATTTGATAAAATAATTTAAGGATCAAATCCCAGTTTACTAATCATTTTTATAATATACATAATTTTTTAAGGAAAAATAATAATACTATTAGAATCTTTGGCCGGTGGCTACTTGTTAGCTCCACCACCACTACATGTGAATAATATGACATATAGATGCTCAAATTGAGGGGCTTTTAATTTTGCTGTAATTTTATTTCAGTGTCGAACATTTTGTACCAAAGACTTTTCTTCTGTTTTCAATATTAATCATCAGCTTCTCTAACTTTTTTCCTATCAAACTAAAGTATTTAATTAATAATCAATACAATTTCTTTGTACCAAAAACAAAAGAAAAATGCTCAAACAAGCATATGCTAGCTCATGAGGATATAGTCCAGTAATCAAAACCTGTCATATAGGTTCAGTCCCCCACTAACCCTATTTCTAATTAAGTCCCCTTCTATTTCACTATTTCTTTTAGGAAGCATTATCTATCAGCCCAGATAGCCAAATAATTCAATCAAATAAAAAGCATAAGAAAGTGCCAAAACAGACAACTTGAAGCAGAAAAATTCATCAATCCACGTGATCTCAAGTCAAAGTTTAAACAATGTAAAAGCATAAGAAAGTAGATAATTCTCCATCCACACGAAACAATAGAAGAACAAGTACCTTTGACTCATAAAAATGCCACGTAGCTAGCAAACAAATAATTAACCACCTACCACACCATAATTGATAATGCAAAATACTTTGCTTTGAGGAGTACTTTGAACGTCACTCATAGTTAACAATGACATCTATGCTTTAACCTCAATGATTTTGACCAAAAAAATTTTATAAAACAAAAATCAACAACAAAATAGTTGCAAGTTAGGCAATGCATGACATGTTATTCATTGAAACTTTAAAAAGTGCTTTTTGAAGATTTGTAAGTCTCAAAAAAGCAAATCACAAACAACTCTTACCTTGCTGACTTGTGCCTAATCTTAATCATAAAACTTAGCATTATCCCTCACCATAGTTTTCGGCTTTTCGACGAGTAGACCGGTGCCAAATGGACCTGTCCCTTTTCATGGTACATGTTGGAACGATTGAAACAAGGCCCACATAGCCTGCCTAATCCAGAGTTTAGTAGTCCACTTTGAGTTAATTAACTTAGCCTAAGTTTAGTTAAATTTCTTAATCAAAATAATGAAAAATTGGCAAGTAGAGTAGTAGCATTTGGTATGGGACATATTTACATGGACCGATTCCATGCGAACCCAATGGTCCTCAATCTGGACCATTGGGTCCGCATGGACCCGGTCTATTAAAAAATAATCCCATTTGGTATGAGAAGTAATTAGCTGTGGCGGCACTGTCAATTTCTTCTGACGGAAAGCTTAGGTGGCAGATATGCACGTTGACTATTTAGATCAATGGGAATGGGTTTTTTTTTTTTTTTTTTTTTTTTTTTTTTTTTTTTTTTTTTTTTTTTTTTTTTTTTTTTTGCAAGAGATATCAATGGGAACGTTTCAGAGTTTGGGGCAAAAGCTGACACGCATTCTCCCATATTATTGATTTCTCTTCCCGTAGGAGGGGCAAATTTCCATGTAGCAGATGAAAATTTCTAGATTGCATTAGGCTGAGAACTAGGTTTGTCAATTTCAAAAATGAGCGATGCTTGTTAATACTTGTGGAGAAGTTCTAAGTATGTATGCTTAAATTTGAGTCATGGCCTTCTATGAGTATCAAAGTTTTACTCAACATTTCAGCTACTTTAGACAAAAATTTCATCCTTATGTTTAATCGTGATCTATAATAATTTCATTTTCTATTCAAGAGCATTTTGAGACCTTCTCATACTTTTGCATGTATAAATGACGTGTTTCTATGTGATAATAAGTTTTGAACTGTCAATTATAAACAAGATTGATTTGAGAATTTTGCTTTAGTATTAGTTTGTTTACTTAATTGAAATTTCCTGAAAGAAAAAAAATATAATTACAAATTTTGGGAGGGGATGACTAGAAATGCTCATACCTTGTATGGTAAAACTGAAATACAAAATCTGACATATGAAATCTGAAATTTAAGCACTAAAAAATATTAAGTTACTAAATTGACAAAGTCATACTTGTTTCATAAGTAACATAATTTTTGCATTTAATTTATATATCTCACCTCATAAATATAATAATTTTATTTTAAAAAGCTGAAATAATTTATTAATGATATGCATGAGAGAGAGATATTGTTTTATTATGATTGATAGAGGACGAGTGTATTTGTATGTGAAAATGCCTGTGAGAGAAAGTATATGTATGTTTTGATAATGGATGTATGTTTTGCAATTGTGTTTATGTGCGCATGTTGAATGCGTCTATGGATAGATATGTTTGAGAAATTATGTGTATATGTGTATGTGGATGGGTGAGTGAGTGAGTGTGTGCATGTGTCAAAAAGATAGAAAGATGGAAGAGAGATACTATATGTGTTCAAAATTCAGCAAATTAAGAGAAAAATATTTACTTAAAATTTAATATACAAATTAAGTAGTACTTAATGTATTAAATGATAAAGATATTTTGTTATCAAATATACTAAATTCACAAAGTTTTTAACAAAGTTTATAATCCATTAATTTTCAACATTAAGTTGAGTTATCAAATATCCCTTAGGTTCCAAAACAATTCATTTATTAGAGGTTTTTATATTTTTTTTAGGATCATAAAAATGTATTCAATGATAAAGATATTTTGTTATCAAATATACTCAATTCACAAAGTTTTTAACAAAGTTTATAATCCATTAATTTTCAACATTAAGTTGAGTTATCAAATATCCCTTAGGTTCCAAAAGAGTTCATTTATTAGGGGTATTTACATTTTTTTCAGGATCATAATTTTATAAGCACTTCTTGAGTTTGATATTGTATGATTTTGAAACTTTGATATGTGTAACTACCCTTATTTAATTTTAAATTTATGATGAAATAATTCAACTTTGTTTTTTTTTTCTAAACAAGAACATAATAACTGTTTCAAAAATAACAATTTTTAGTTTGCACGAAGAGTGTTTATAAAACCAGAAATTCCACAACTATATTTGAGGAATATTGGGGTTTACAACCAAAAACTCTACTATCATATTTGTGGAATATTGTTTTTAAACACCTTAAAAGTACTTCTATCAACTAAAAGTAGTTTTTTATGTAAACACAAGTATCCTAATCTCAAACGGAATCTCATACACTTGAAGTGCAGCATGTTGTTATGACTAATTTGTGATTTCGGAAACTTATTATTAAGAATAGTGTTTGAATTCACTCATTTTTTCTGATAACTCTTGTAATTTGATTTGAACGATGTTAATTGTGATTCCAAGTTCAAAACCAACCATGAGAAATATTAAGATAAAACAATTATCATTAAATAATGATGGGCATATAAAAACAAAAATTAACAAAATAAACAATATAAAGTTTATTTTGTTTCAAATACCATGTGAAGTTTCACAAAAAAAATCAAATATCATTAATATTTTCCTTTTTGTTTTTACAACAATAAACTTTAGTATATACACCCTTCATCTCCCAAGTTTCCTATAACATACCAATTGTACAACTTGCATCAGGTCCAAATATTTCGGAATACGCATCCTTCCTATTTTCTGTTTTCCAGTTTACCTTTTTTAGTGTCTAAGCATTGAACTCAATGGCAATGATTTTTCCTAACAAGGACAGAGCATGAATATATCGTTTTCTTTTTCTTTTTAGTCAAAATTACTGTTCAAATTATCACAGTCAAATTAACACAATGATATTAAAGATATAGTAAACTTTAACCTTTTCTAGCACTTTGCCTACAATCACGTTACTTTTTGAAAGAACTTATTAATTTCCATGTTGGCACATTTTAATGGCAAAAGATGTTCTCATGGTGTTTGGTAGAAAAATACTAACAATTTTTTTTGGTAAACTTTTTTGTCAAATGATTCTACTCTTAAAGATACATTATATTTAGTTTGGGTCGAGTTTAATTGGTATCTTTTGTTCTCTGATCAATTCTGCTAGTGAAAATGTGGAAGTTGAAGTTACTTTAAATCATGACTGCAATATACATAAGTTGGAATACATATACATAGAATTAAGATCTGCCCATATAATTTTTCTTTACAGATCAGTAAAATATATATAAGGTTCAGATTCACAAACATGGGTGGAGAATGGATATATCTTAAAACCCCTAATTTCTTTTATTTCTCACTCATATTCCCTTGAATGTTTGGATGACTCATAATATATTTAAAATTGAAAACCACAAATTGATTGAATGAATTTGAAATGTTAAAATTGGCGAATTTTAAATTCACTTGAATTACATATCACTTCAATCCTTCCCTTTTTAATCTATTAATTTAAAATCTTTTCTTAAAACTAAATGTATCAATCCAAACTGTCCGCTAAATAAAAAAGATCGTCTCTCACTATATGGCAAACTTGAGCATCAACATGAGTACAAAAGATGCAAAATGTTATCAAGTAATATCAGGCAATGGAGTAAGCTAGACTGTTAAAACTTAACCAAAAAAAAAAAAAAAAAGAAAGGAAAAGAAAAAAGGCGATGGCCTAGTAATTGGATGCTCCATCTGCATATAATCTTTGTTAAGAATCTCTTGTTATCTTTCCTTCTCTCCTCCTTGACCTAGCTTACTACTTCTTAGCATGATTGACAAAGTTTTACATTAATTGGCGAATAAGTATTATTCTTTGTCACCACCAGTAAATTAATATATCACCACTTTTTACATCCAGTTCCTTCCACAAAATAGCCTACCTTCACATGCACTACTAATCGTTCGTCATTTAGTCATTGACCATAATTTAATTTGTCACAATTGACAGCCTAAATAAATAACTAAAAAAAAGAGGGGATAAGAAAATGGATAGCACAGACTAGCCTCCATTGTTTTTATGTTATCTGTCAGCAACGAATTCATTTAAGAGTTGTATGTCACCGACTTTGGCGAGGCCAAACTGGTTAGCTGATCTGATGTCACTTACAACACAGAAGAAATGGATACACAGCGGGGGCTTGTTCCCCGGTTCCTAAGTGGATGGTTAAATAAAAGAGCTCGGAGGCTTTGAATTCTAGAATAAAATGCACTTTTGTGAGCACAAATGAAGGGTAATTATACCCGTGAGGGGAGAGAGAAGTTTACATAATTGTTGCTTTAGTTTGATAACCTGGGTGAGGTAGGTCGGTGATGACAAGAGTTGGCCTAATTTTTTATATAATCGATATCTATCACATCAATCACATTTGGCCAACTTCAAAATTAGATCTCGGTAATTGTGTTAAAAGTTTAGCAACTATGAATTTGACTTCGAGTTATCCAATATTTCCCAAGATAATTATATGATGCCAATGTGTGTTTTGAAGACAAGTTGATTCTGGACCCCACAACTTGTGTTGTCGTCATGATGCAAAAAAGATCTAGGGGCTCACAAGTTGGCTTATTTCCAGTTTTTACAATTTAATGTGCGCATAACATGTTACTTAAATAGTGTAACCATAGTAAAGTGTGGTGTAATCACTTGTCACTAAAAAACGACGTCATTTTCTCATTTTAAATTTAGTATTACTAGTTCAATTTCGTTCGTTTATCTTTTATTTTTTTAAATCTGAACTATCAACTTTTGTTGAATGATGCTTGTTTGGCCTCATTTTTAGTGCAAGACTAATGTATCAGATGAGTTTGTCAACCGCAAGCCCTTCATGTACCAAGACACTTGTTACAAAATCTATATGGATTTTGATGGCTCCACTGCATATATTTTCCTATCCATTTTTTAATAACAGTTGAGATTATTTATTTATTATAAGAGTCTTATTTCGTGCCTGTTCTCTCTAGCAGTACTTGCTAATAGAGAGAGAGAGAGAGAGAGAATCCTAAACAAAAAGGTTTAGAATTCCACAAGCTAATAAAATAGTAAATTTATTTTTCTGTGGTCTATCATGGTCCACTTAAATGATTCATAAAACTTAGATTACTCAGTCATGTACAGCTACACATAAATCAAAATTGGCATTTTCTAAAGATCCCTATAATATAGGTTAAAATGAAGGTAGTTCATGAGTAGTGTAAAAGACTTGGGAATTCTTATCCCAAGGCTGAACGTATTTTGGTCTATCGTTTATGAATGTATTTCCTACCCAATTATGGGATATGTGGCTTCACAATTTTTATTTACAGCAAGTTTACATTCAGATTAAAAGGGCAAACAAAAATGGACGTAATTGAACCAGTAAGGCCAAAAATGGACTCAAAAAATGACATTGTTTTGTATAAAAAATGGTTACACCGTGGTTCTGAAGAATTACACAAAAATGCTAGATGGTTACATCGTATTCTACTTGAAGAAAATGGAAAGAAGGGAAATTGTGAGGCTCTGGTTCCCTAGTTATGCATTGTGGCCAATAAACACTAGTATTTAATTTGTTAATAACACCATATGCCAAGATCCTTTAACCTGAATTCTAAGTATTTGTTGCATAAAAACTTATACTTTAGAGTATGATATAAACATGGGTAAAATCTTAAAAAACCCCTTCTAGTTTCGAGAGGGTCAAACTACTTTATTGTTTAAACTAAGAAAATACTTTTAAGTAACAAAAAAACATATATCCATTTTCTTTGTTTTTTTCTTTTCATTCTTTCTTTTTCTTTATTTTGCCACCTTCCGCCCACTTACAAGAATCCACCTTGGCTCCCCGGATCTCCCCCATTCCTAACTACAGCAACCCACCAAGCCCACTTACGCTGTTTGTCAAACACCCGTACTCTATTAGCTTTTTGTCAAACACCGTAACTATATTAGTCTTATCTCATAAATTGGTACAATATCGAAATCTACGGAATGGTATAATGTGTTTCAAAAATATTGACAAATATGCAATTATTTAAGAGGTAAAATAGGGTCCCAAAAAAGGGTTAAATATACAGAGATGTCATAATAAGCATTCAAGCTATCTAGTAATTACTTAAAGATTGCAAAATCATATCAGAATTAGAGCAATATACGACTGAGCAGTGAGTGCCATCGACATAGAAGAAGTTTCCACCATGATAAATACAGAGGATTCTTAGATGACTTTTCTAATCATCACAACAGTAACAAGTGGTCAGCTAAAAACAAGCCATCCACTGATCCAAATCTTGTATCACTATCATATAAAAGGTCAGGGAGATCACAAAGATATTGACATTTCCTCTTCTCAACACTATTTTTAGATACAGGTCTCCTATTGAAAAACTCAAGAATACTGTAGACATATGTGTTATCTCTCAGTCTCTACATTTCTCTTCTCTTTTTTTCCAATTGGAAAGACATTTGGAACTTAAAATGGTCACTGTCGCTTTAGATGAATGGGATTCAAGCTAATTTTAGGTAGCTGATGTTAAGTTTCTGTAATCTTCTGTTTTACATGCAGACAGCTGTTTTCACGTACTAGTAAGAATTTTGGACAAAGGAAGCCAATTTAGCCATGCCTTTTAAAAATAAATAACTAAATAAATAGACCGACAAAAATCATATCCCGGCTCTTAGAAGGGAGAGGAGGCCTAGTCCTTAATGTAATTGTTTGAATAGAATGTGTTAGATACGTTCACAGCATAGTTAATTGTACTTTAAAACGTTTTAAGAATGCAAATTGCACGGTTCTGGTATACAGTTGAAACAACCATGAATATATTCTTCATGTCCTTGTTCTTAAAACTAATGATTCAAAGCTTTTGTACAAACTCGTTTGTGGTGTATTTTATTTATAGATTTGAACATGACACCGAAGTGTTGACAAATTCTTATTACCACAGTTGAATTACACGCTCGGTACAGTGGCTTTATGGAAATGACCCGTATTTGGTCAAGTTCTCTTGGAGGACAGATTTATTGCAGCATAAATAAGAGAAGGCCAAAACAACCTCTTCAGTTTCTTAGAAATCACGTTTCTATCTACCCAAGTGGCAGTATTTATTTTCTTCTGATCTTCACTCTGCTTCTTTTCTTAACACTTCTCTCAATCTTTCAGGTTAGTTTCATGGCTTCTCTTTCTCCTTTTTCCCTTCTTTTCCATTCCTTTCCGACTTTCCTTTAGCTTTCTCCCTATTCACTCACTCTGCATCCACCTTGTATATATATAAAAACCATAAATAGTGTTGGATTACTCTTTATTGTTCTCCAGATTTCTCAATTACTTTTTTGTCGGAACCCATCTGCAATTTCAAGAATTTGGAGGATTTTGGATATAGGATCTGAGGCTAGAAACAGTGAAAAGCAGCAAGTTTTCTTGATTCAAAAAAAAAAAAAATCCGGTTTACTATGGAAAAGTATTCTGGTCTTGTTAACGGTAATGATCAGCTGGAACTTCCTCCAGGATTCCGATTCCACCCATCTGATGAAGAGCTAATCACTCATTATTTGTCCAAAAAAGTTGTTGATAACAACTTCTCCGCAATAGCTATTGGTGAGGTGGATATGAACAAGGTTGAACCTTGGGATTTGCCCTGTAAGTTTCCAATCTGAACCCAGAAATTTAGTGTCGATTTTGCTTTTATTTATCTTCAGAGATACGATTTTCAGCTAAGTTGCTGATCTTTTTTGCAGGGAAGGCGAAAATGGGGGAGAAAGAATGGTACTTTTTTGGTGTGAGAGACAAGAAGTACCCAACTGGGCTGAGGACAAACAGGGCTACTGCAGCTGGATATTGGAAGGCCACTGGAAAAGATAAGGAAATATTCAGAGGAAAATCACTTGTTGGAATGAAAAAAACATTGGTTTTCTACAAGGGAAGGGCACCAAAAGGGGAGAAAACCAATTGGGTCACCCATGAATTCAGGTTAGAGGGCAAATTCTCTCTTCAAAACCTGCCCAAAACTGCTAAGGTACAGCTCTAATTTTCCTCTGTTTTCCTCTATTCCTGTTACACTTCTTTCCATGTACTATCATATCCCCAGTTTTTCCCATGATTTGCGAGTGTTATGGCTTTTTTTTTCCCCCTTTTCTTCTTGATGTATAGACAACTAGAATAAAGATTCATTGTTGGTTTGATTCTTCTGCAGAATGAGTGGGTAATATGCAGGGTGTTTCAGAAAACTGCTGGTGGGAAGAAAATCCCTATATCAGGGCTAATCAGGTCAAATTCAACAGAAAATGAATTGCCTCCATCTTTGCTGCCACCATTGATGGACTCGTCGCCCTTCAATGGAGCTCCAAAGCCCACTACTGTCCAGGAATCTGGTCACGTGCACTGCTTCTCCAACTCCATTACTGCTCAGAAGAGCCAGGAAGATTTGTTGATGAATTACTTCAACAATCCTCCTTTTGCAACTTCTTCCAATCCCATGGATATTTTACCAAGAGGGCCGCTCCCAAATGTATTTTCCTGGGGCCAACTTGGCCCTATTCAAGGGAATTACCAATTTCCAGGTTCAATTTCATTGCAAGATCCATCAGTCTTGAGGACTTTGCTTGGAAGTTATGGCCAAAATATGAAACAGATCTTCAAAACAGAGCACGAGAGGATTAGTGGTTCACAGGAGACAGGTCTAAGCACTGATATGAACACTGAAATTTCTTCAGTTGTATCAAATCTCGAAATGGGAAGAAAATCATCAGTTAAAGATCAAGAGGCACCATCAATCTCAGTTGGGCCACAAGGCCTTGATTGTATCTGGAATTACTGAAATTCTTGAAAAAGAACCCAAAAAAATGATGTGCAATAAATATTATAGTAAGAAGAAGCATAAAATTGAAGTAGAAATTAGGCCTGCAGTTCCGATGTGCTTGCTTGAAAATTATTATTATTATTATGTGTGTATAAAATTTTAATTTGAAAAATATCTCATGTATTACAACAAGATTATACTGATTCTTATTGCTAATTTTTTTTCTTTTTTCCGGTAGTTATTTGGTGATGTCATTTGTGATACCAAGTTGATGTCTTAACTAATTTCTTTCCTACGTTTGAAAAATCATTCAGTGTTCTTGTCTTTGAGTGGTTGCATCACCCAAAATATGACATCATCCTAACATTTAAAATTATTGGAATTTTCTTTGTGTTATTATATTTTTTATGGTGGCTATTGTGGGGACTGAGAACGCAACCCTGGACCCCTGCCCTATCTAAAATCTAATGTGTTTATGTTATTATTCCAAGCTAACTTCTCTAGCTAAGGACCACATTGAAATTCTGAATGAGATTTACAGAAAATTGTTTATGATAATTCTTTCTTTCCATCTCTATCAGACACAACACGATTCCCTCATTTTAGTTAGCGTCTTTGTAGTACAATATTTCAATTATTGAAGTCTTTCGTTAGCTACACTAACTGGGGAATGGGGATAACATACTACCATGCTGATCCACCATCCCCTCGTGCAATGACTGAAAGTAAGGGCAAGAAAATGAAGATGCTCAATGTGCTTGAAATTTGACCAAATCAATGTACTGAGTACGATTTCCCCCGTGTAACATATCACTCTCTTTAAACCACATAGTATGAATGCAACATCACAAAATCTATCTTTTAGGAGGCATAATTAGTGAGAATGCATGTATTGCTTTATTAAGTGGTATAATATAAGTATAGCATTTGCTCTTTTATGTGGCAGTATAACACGAGTGTAACATCACAAAATGAAAAGATACCGAACTCCATCCCCACACCTCCCCTCCTCCCACAGAAAAGCAAAGAGACCTTGACTAAAATGATGGTTGCCGAACTTCATTAGCTTGAATCTCGCAGCTTTATGGCTTCAGAAGTCAAAAAGTAAACGAAGTACATGTCATATAACCTCATATGAGTGACTATAATCACCACCACGCGTTAGCTTGATGCAAATATATGTTTTAGTTGTTCACAAGTCAAAACATTTATGATAATTAGTAAATAGGATATCATGCAATTCGACTGTGTTGACACGAGCAAATCAGCAAGTTGAATAAAATCACTCTTACTTGCACAACTCTTGCAGCATTTATATCTCATTCATTTGTTTTATAAAACTTAGAATTATTTTGGTAATATTGTGTGGTATTGAATTAGTTAAATGGATAACGTTCACAGTTTACATAAATATAAGGAGAAAGTAGATCTGTGTTCATACTCGAATAATGCTATTTTTTTTTGAATGAAAGTTAGTGAAATTGTTATTGATATTGTTAGAGTAAAAATTAGGTGCAACATAATTAAATAACAAGTTTGTCCATTTTTTGTTCGCTACTTCAAGACTCCCTCCATCCATCCCCAATCCAACCCACACGCCAGCCACCTTTTTCCCTCCTATATCGGTTTGCCTCTCCCTTATTCCTAGTGCTACTTCAAATCTGCGACTAGTTCTCCTTTCTCTTGAATTCCTTTTTTTCTTTTTCCCACGTTTCTTTTTCCCCTCTGAAATAATTTTAAATCTGGGTGTTTGCTTTTCTTTTTGTTTCCATAATAAAATTTTCCTACTAGTTCACTGTCTGGATCTCAAACTTCTCCATTTCTTGGTATTCGATCATTTTTTGGTGAACCAATGAAAAATCATAAAACCCAGAAAAAAAAAGAATACTAATTCAATAAATCTAAAAATATAAAAATACAAACCTAGAAGCCAATTTCCATATTGCAAAAAAGTAGTGAAATTTAAAATTTTAAGCTAAAAAATAAAAATAGAGAAACTCAGGAGGTTTATTTTAAAACTTGCTTTAAAAAACCATTCAATGATTGATAATTACAAATAGTTCTAATAACCAAATTGATAATAAATTATCTATTTACTTTGCTTAAAAATTTTACTTTTTTATTTGAGTGGTGGTGAAGAAGTTTTAGGTCTCACGAAAAATTTTCAATGAAAGGGGAGGCATAGCAATTACTAATGCTATGGTGCAAATTCGAGAGAGAGAGAGAGAGAGAGAGAGTCAATTAGAGAGTTTGTAAGGAAATTTGAGATGGAGTGGAGAAATTAATGGGCGTAGACTTGGGACACCAAGAAGTAGGGGCACAGAAGGAGGAAGGGTGGTTGTAGAGTTGTTTGCGGAATTCAAAAATAATTAATTGGATAATTATGATTAAGATAGGCAAAGCTGTCCTTTAGTACAAAATTTCCTCTGACACCTACTTTTTGCTCCCTTAATATAAGCACTCTTGAACGAAATTTATTTGCTTACCAATTTATGAGCTTAATTAATCTGAGAATATGTTGTTTCGTGTATTTGTAAAAAGCGGGGGAAAAAAAAAGATCCAATATATATAATAGGATGATATTATTTTAATTCTCCTCCCTTCCCCTCTCATAGAAAGATGTCATTTTGATCCCCGCCCACCCCGTTCTCTCCTTTTTTTTTTTTTTTTCGACACAGGGGGTGTCCCGGCTTTTGCTGGACTATTCCCCCTCGGACTGTGCAGAGCCTGCTCCAGGATGCACAGCAAGGTCACCCCCAAGAATCGAACCCCGGACCAGCCCCTAACTAGGAAGGCTGGAGCCATTCGACCACCCGAGGGGGGGCTTCCACCCCGTTCTCTCCTTGTCCAGTTGTTTTTCCAAACAACTTTATCTCTTCTATTTTTTTTGATTTTTTGACTTTGAATTTTTCTTTCTAACTAGAAAATATATTCGATATAATTTTCGATCCTATTATAAGTCTTTAGTAATAATTATTTGTCACCAATCATACATCAATAACTATTGTTGTAAAACTATCAGTTATTAAATTATAATAGAGTAAATCATTTTGAAGGATAGTTAAAATTGAGGGGGGAACAGCTTTATTTATATTATGCTGACAGATAAAAAAATAGTATAATTTACACAATCACCATGTTATTCTTTATCACTCAGATTAGTTAGGTTGTGTTTATTACAGATTTACTGACAAATAATTACTCCTTTGACTTTAACCTCTAAATATAATTTTGTTTATAGTTTTTCTCTACTATGCATGAGTTTGAGCATAGTATTATGGTTAATATTATTTTAGTTAAAAATTTATATCTCCTTTTTGCATAAGGTCTTGATATTAAATATATCTTCAAACTAAAACTTATGTTTTTCTTGTACCTTTTTCATGTATTACATGACCATTAGAATACAAGAATTAACAAATAACCCTTTAATTTTTTTTCTCAAAATAATACGGCACTAACTTTTTTTAACAAATTTTATAAGCTATCCTTTAGTTCTGAAAAAAAGGTAAAATCAAGAATCGAATTGAGAACAAAATACTAATTGCACTTTCAACATTCAACTGTAAATAACTCAAAAGCATCTAACTAATCATCTATGAACTCAACTAGATACATGAAAAATGCAAAAGCACAATACAAAAGCAGATACAGTTAACAACTATAATTAAATAAAATTAGTCCAATGTAGTTAGATTTTTTTGGTTCCCTACCTAGCTAATCTGAGTGCCGACAAAACACATTATCATTTCTTTGATTGGTTCATTAGTTTCCAAGAGGGATCTTGGAATTTGGTGGAGGCCAGCGGGGCAACTGCCCATGACCGCACAAGCCTACCTTCTGCGTGTTGTAGGAGTCCTCCGTTTACCTTTCAAATTCTACTTTCCAATTAGGGTTTATATCGAACAAATAGTTTAGTGATTGTTTGTTACTTTAACTTTCAATAAAAAAAAATGGTAAATTTTTATAGAAAAGCAGTAAATTTCAACAAATAGTTATCATTTTTCTTCAAAATATTACTAGTTTTTGGGTAATTTTTTGTTACCACAGCACTTTCCGACTTCATTTCCTAGTTGTTCAACCAAAATATGTTTTCAGTATCAGTTCAATCCTTGCTCTACAGAACTTTGACGTTATTTAGCTAAAAGAACTTCTCGTCTAGCTGTCCGTTGGCAAACCTTTTTTTGGCCCTAAACCTTTTATGTATTTCCGTAATTAATTCAGAAAACAAGAAACAATTTGTAATAGGAATTGAATCACCATCAGTCATTTTGTCCCAGGAGTTTATTGAAACAAAGTAGCAATTGTCTTCATAACTTATTTGCTTCAGAAAAAAAAAAAAAAAAGTGTCATGTGTTGACACAGTGGATTGATACTAGTATCAACCGGGGGGAAAGGAAAAAACATACTTCTAGAAAAACAAAGTGTGTAAATTATGAGGAGAAAATGATCAAATTGCAACTTTGAATAATCAACACAAACTAAAGAGTATTTGGGTTATAATTATAAGCAGTATATATTATCGAATTTTCGTCCGTCGCATCGTATAAATCACCCAATGAGCGATTTAATTATTATATTGTACATTTTCTTGGTACGGGAAATTCTTTGACAAGAACCTCAAGTATATAATATTATCCACTTGGTAAAATGTCAATTTTCTTGATCCTTCGTATTTCCACATGGAAGATATGGCTTATCGGAAGACTTTTGATGTATTATTTTAGTCAGTAAACAGTGAAATTTAGGTGAGTTATGATCTTCCGTTACGTGTTCGTTTGTCCGATTCTACTGCAACAAGACAACCCTGAATGATGCAAGAATAACAAGACAACCTTAAATGATGCAAGAATATTCTTAAAATTTGTTTATAATTGAACCCATCAAAGAGTAAGTCTCACAACATCGAAAATAATTTGAATCCCTCACGGATTAAACCTTCGAAATACAAATGAAAATAAATGATGACAGATGCTAATTTTGTTGAAACGCAAGCACATTTGTCTTCGTATGAGATGGCAAATTTCACAAAAGTCTAAGATCTACTCATCCATTGGAGAATTGGCCAACCAATCACAACGGCCTTGAATCAACCACTCTTGATATTTAAATGTTATCAAATATCCTCACGTGATTCATCGTTCATAACCAGGCTGTTATTGACCCAGCACTGGGCTGCCATCCATGAGCCAAAAATTGGAAATTTTATGACAAAAATTTGAATTGAGAATCGATCTGTCTCTATAGGCAACCGGATGGCCAGTTATCTGAAAAATCGGCCTGGATGCATGAATATCCAGACCGGTTACTTTGAATTTATTTTTTTTAAAAATAAAAAATCTAAATTTTTTTAAAAAATGTTCAGTTCGCATCCTTAATTCTATTTTTATAAATAACTAACTCATATAATTTTGTTTTATTTCTTAAAATGAAGTCTTATTAATTCCATTCAAGAACTCACTTAAAATTTTTTAATTTTTTAATTTTTGAAAACATAATCATTAAAACTATTTTAAGTCCAAATTTTTGCTTTATATGTGAATAATGAAAATGTACTTTCAACATATGATACGAAGCATCTTAGTCCTAAATTTTAGATCAAAATGGAACTTGAAAAGAAGGAAGAAAAGGGGCAAAACTCAAATGTGCCACGCTTCTTGAGGAGGTCATCAGCGGCTGATGGACAAAAAGTAGCCGCCGGTGGATAGCGACCAATTGCGTCCGCGGCTAACCTTGGATGCCCGTGGCTGGTAGTCCCGTAGCTAGCGTATTGGACTACCAGCCGCAGGTATTTTTCACGCCAGCTGCACTTGCGGCTAGACAGTAGACCCCTAGCTAGTTTGCGATTATTTTACATGTTTTAGGTTTTGTTAATTATTTCCCTTATTTAATTACAACTCTTCAGGTATTCAACTTATTACAGGTTTAGGTTAGTTTTAGCTTTATAGAAGGCTTCTTTAACCTTCATTTTAGTTGGTCAAACATTATTATTTTAGTTATTCAATACAATTCAAGAGTTTTCTCTCATCTTTTTGAATCTTTGATTCAAACTCAGGAATTCGTTCATATAATTTGTTCCTTCCAACCACGTTTTCTATATTAATTGGTATCAAAGCGGGCATCTCTTGGGATGACCACTAGTAAGAATCATAATGTTAATCCGATTGACAGAGTCTGGGATTTTACCGTATCTAACCAATTGCAAGTGCTATATAATAGTTTTGATAGCATAAATGAAAAACTTGATGAGATAGTCGAGTTATTAAAAGGGATTGGCTTGCAAGGCAGGAGAGATCATGATCAAAAAAATTGTTGTGGGATGGGCTTTGCTCAAGAATGACAATTTGGCCTTAGGATCAAGCATCAAATCGTGATTAGAGAGGTTATTTTGGCGTGGGATTAACCCATGAGCGACGATTTATCTATTAGGATCTAGTATCACTCCATAGAAACTAGGCCTACAAAGAGTGCTACTTAGAAAACTCAAACCCACGGGTTCACCATAATCGACAACCTGATGAAAATTTGACACCAAAAAAAGATGGTTCAAATAAGTGCACCACGTTTAGGGGAATCACCAATGGAGAAGCGTGATGAGATTGATCTCGAAGTACCATTGGAGGAGAGTGTTGATAACATTTTTGTTGTTCCTATCGATAACAATGTCTTGATTGATACAATAGAGGGTTCTTGTGGTGTCAACATGGAAGAGGTCAATCAACTTGTCGTGGATATTGAAGAGTCAACTTTAAAGATCGTACCATTCCTATCACCTACTTTGGGTTATTATTCGAAAACAAGCCGTAATATCTAGATGTTGTTGATGTTAACTCGAGGTCGAATAATTGTCAAGTGGACGGATATGATACGGAGCATCTTAGGCATAAATTTTGGATCAAAATAGAACTAGAAAAGAAGGATGAAAAGATGCAAAACATAGATGCGTCCACACTTCTCACAAAGGACATCCGTTGCTAATTGATAGAAAGTAGCTATAGGTGGATAGCGATCAACTACGTTCGGTGCTAACCTTGGATGCCTGCGATTGCTATTTTCATGCCAGACATGGTCGTAATTGGAACAATAGACCCGCAGTTTGTTTGCAATTATTTTACAGGTCTTTAGGTTTTGTTAATTAGTTTTCTTATTTAATTACAACTCTTTAGGTATTCAACTTAGTATAAGTTTGGGCTAGTTTTAGGTCTATAAAAGGCTTCTTTAGCCTCTGTTTTAGTAGGTCAGACTTTATTATTTTGATAATTCAATACAATTTGAGAGTTTTTTCTTGTTTTTTTGAACATTTATTCAAACCCAGGAATTCGTTTGTGTATCTTGTTTTTTCCCACCATACGTTCGGTATCAACATAGAATATATTTTATTTTTTAGCACAATTAAAAAATTAATGTATATTATATATGGGGATGACAAAATGTGAAGCATTGCGAATCAAATTTTAGAAATGTAGAATCAACAACTGGGAAGCACAAGTGTGTCTGCTTTGAGTTTTGGAAAGGATTCATACAATTCGCCAACTCTTTTATAAAGACCAAAAATTTTGGCTGTACCGCAAAGGCCAACTATAATTTTTTTAGAGTAAAAACCATGGACTAGCTCTACTTTTGTTGTATAAAATAAAAGCCATTTAATGATATAAAGGCAATGAAGGTGATGAGATGAACAACAAAAGCTCACGCGACAGGTAGATCTATGTCAGAAAATTGTGCCTTTAGTACATGCACTCCCCTAAATTGGTGCCATATTTCCATGGCATTTTTGTTAACAATGTGGCAGCATTTTTTTTGAAAAAAAGAAACGAACGGGGCATATATGATGTGATCCACCCCAAGACCCCTTGTTAATCACCAAACGGGAACCTTCACAATGATCGCTAACCACAGGGACAACCCTTCCAAGGATCATTCTTGTGTATTACGAACAACTTAACCCCAATTCTACCCGAAAATTGAAACTAGTTTGAAGAGAATCTCAAACCCTAACCCCACGTGTTGGTTAGAGCTTAAGATATCAGAATAACAGAACGAATCACTCGAAGAATTAAGAGCTTTCAAAGAGAACTCAAAGAGGGAAAAACCTCACAAAATTTTATTAAACATCAACATTATGTCTAAACAATGATAATAATTAGCATTATAAAGGCAAAAACACCCTAAACAACTGATATGGAAAGTAACTAGTCTATTACAAGCAAAAAACTAAGTAAAAACGCATAAAACAAAAGAAATCATAAAATTTCGGATGAAGGTCGCAGCCTAGAATGTGGCGCGGCCTAGGCCGTGGCGCGGTCTTCCTCACGCCTTGATTAGAATGTTTTGCAATGTTGAGCCATGGGCATCTTGAAGCGAGTCACAACCACGTCTCGCCTTTCACCACCCACGGCTTACCACCAGTCATCATCTTTGGCTTCTTCTGCTTCCCAGCTGTAGGCGTTGTTAGTGTATGCCCTAAAATCAAGATGTTTTTAAGGTGTTTTGTATTTACACTTATTTATGTTATATTTATCTATGTGGTATTTTTCTTTATCATCTATACTTGTATTTTCATGTTACTTGTTTGATTGATAAAGTCCTTAGAATATTGACTGTGTATTAGAGATTGTAAGGGTTACAATTATAAGACTCTAATACATAAAGTCATATTCTTAAATATCCCTAGTTATAATATTAATGAGATTGGACATCATTAATGCGGATAAACTAACACATATTTTGCCTCTACTTATGGTAAGTAGTAGTTGATCTCATTGACTATGGTGTGCATGACACTTAAGCTAGTATGTGGATGCATGTTTCAGAACAAGTTCATTGGATTGATCCGCCAAGAGTTTCAATTATAGTGCCAATGGTTGAACTCTTAATGGCAATGTTGTAAGTGATCCTTTGACTTGAGATTACCATAATATCTTGAGTGTAAATTGCTATACTTTGACTCTATTCCTCGATGCCCATAAAAAGGTAACCCATAGATTAGAGATTGGGTATAGTTTGAAGCATGGAAAGATAGTGAGTAATCAATATAGGATTCACCACTCCTTAATAGGAAAGTATATCCCTTTATGGCCACTTGTTGGAAATATTAACTCATAAATCTTCTGCAGAAGTGATAGTATAACTTGGAAGTAGTTTCAAGATTATACATCATGGGGAGTTATATTTCTGGAACAAGAAAATATAAATTAGTCATTTAATAGTATGCACTATACTTTTAGACTAATGGGGATGTAGTGCGGTGAAAGAATATTAATTACACGGTAGCATTGTCATTGAAGGGTATAGTTTACCATATGATTTTCCTATTCACTTAGGTGGTCATGATGCATTGCCAGACGCCACTCATGATCTATAAGTATGAAAATATTAATTAGTGAATTAATGATAAATTAAAGTGTTTAATTTATCTAGCTCAATTAATGAGTTATAATTTATACTTATTGCCAACGTGAATGGAACCTAATGGGTCACACACATAAAGAACAAAATCTTTGGGTTCAAATGTAATTCAGATAAGTATAAGATACTTATGAGGTTAATTTATGAGATAAATTAACTTAAGGGACTTATTTATAAATATTCTAAGTCTTGTAAAAAATTGGTTTCCTAAAAGAAATAAAGTAACTAATTGGTTTCATTATGGAATAGATTTTCTAAAGGAGAAGGTTTAGCTTAAAGTAAGTTACTTAAACCTTCTTGGTTTCCAATTAGCTTTATATCCTAAAAGACTAGAATAATTCCTCTATAAATAGGTTTATGCTTTGACTCTTGAATTATTATTGCAACACAAAAGGAAAACTAGTGAGAGAAAATTAAAGAAAGAAAATCACGCCACTTTCTCTCCCTAGGCGTCTCTCTCTCTCTCCGTCCTAATTGTTAGGTTTTTCTTCTTCTTGTGTTCTTAAATAATTCAAGGGAGCTAGCACTTAAAAGTCAAAGCAAGCAAGCCTACAAGGTTTCCCAAGAAGTTGTTCGTGTGGATATCGTTAGAGGCTCTATGTTTGGAGGGTTTTTTCGTAGTAGATCTAACATCTTCTTCGAAGGATCTTTGCCTAGTAGCATAGAAATCTTCTGTGCTTAAGGTAAACTTCATGCAAACCCCCTAGATAATCATATAGATATGTCAAAGAGATCCATAGTTAAGGTAATAAATTTTATTTTTTCCACTGCGTTGCCTATGCTATTACCTTTCAGGCGTACTCCTCCCCATCATTGATGGCCTCTCCTCCAGCCCATTTTGTCCATTCTTGATGTTTCTAAGCCTCCATTAAGGGTTGGCAAGGTCCTATGCTTTGGCGAGGCTCTTGCGACGACTCGAATGCCTCCATCTACTTGAACTTTCGCCGCTTGGTTCATATCAATATATTTTTCTCAAAAAATATTATCATAATAATCATAATAAGCACAAAGATTAGAAGTGCCAATTGGGTTCTTGTGATACTGATTTCAGCTCCTATCTTGATGACAAAAGATGTAAATGATATTTTAAAAAGTTTAAAAATTACATATAATATTGTTAGAAATGAGGTTTAAGAAATTATCCTTTATAAATAGCAAAGCACATTATGGTGAGGTGCCGAAAGAGCTAGCACGTGTGTCAGTTGAACTAGGCCTGTCAATCAACATGAGCCAGGCTTTAACAAACTCGGTTTCAGCTCATATAATTAATTAGGTTATGAGTTTTGAGTTTATAAATGTAAAATTTATACTCAACTCACAAAATATTCTGATTGTGAGCCTAGGCTTATGAGCCTATGAATCTAAAACTACTGAAATACTCTTAAAATCCAACATCCTCAAAAAAATGATTAGTAGAAGCAAACTAATTGGCAAACTAATACTATTACAAATTGTTCATTCCAAAATCAAAAACAAGAAGAAAAAGAGTAGGCCAAAACAATGAAAAAGAAAGCATAATTATACAATGCCAAAACATCTCAGACACATGGAAATTAAAGAATTAGTACCCGGTGAAAAAAAGAACCCATCAAAAATAATTAAAACTCATTTGAAGGGCGATAAATCTCGACTCAAACCAATTAAAGGAAGGGGAAAAACCGACTTGGAAAGATTAGAAAATTACTTAGTTATGAGTATCTTTTTGGTAAACAAATGTTCTTTTGCTTGCTTCTTTGATTATTGATTTTTTTTGTATCGAGAGAAGATGAGTTTTTTGAGAGAGAGAGAGAGAGAGAGAAAGAGAGAGAGAGAGAGGCCATGAGTTTTGAGCGGATAGATGAGAAAGGAAAATTAGGCATGGGATTAGGGTTTTTTATATGAATAATTGAAATATGTATGTGTGTGTGTGTATGCTTAAATATTAAGCGCGAAGTATTTTTTATTGGAGCTTGATCTAAGCTCAAACTTAGATCAACTCAATAAAAGGTAAGGCTCGTTGAGCTGGGCCCAGGACAGTCCCAAGTTGAACAATTTCAGCATGGCAATCTGTTACCTAAATGTATAGTAATAACGTGTTTATTAACACATTCAAATTTTGTTTTTTATGCGCGTTGTGATTTTGTTTGCTTTTGTCTGTTATTGGGTGAGTGAGGTAAGGAATTTTAGGTCTTTTTAACGGTCAACACGTAAGTAGGTGGAACCCACACGCTCATTCTGGCACCAAATTGGCAATACGGGACACAAAGTTCAGGTTTGTTTCTGACGTCATCAAGATTTGGTGGCCAAGTAATACCATTTTCTCCTCCACTCATTGCATGCCATGTTCATTCTAGCAACTGCTTATGGGTCCCATGCTCTTTTTCTACTTTTGTATATTGCAGTTCACTAGTTAATTGGTGAATTTTTCTAAAATGGATCAGGTCACTAAGTCTTGTTGGCTCATTCATTCACTAATAGGTAGAATGGCTCGTCAGTTGGCCATGGATTATTCTTTCATCCCTTGTAATGCTCTGAATAGGAAATTGCTTCTGCTAATTGGTTAAACAACTCACCCACAGATTGATCAAAGAAAAAAAATTTCCAAAAAAAAGAAAACAAGAATGTTTCAAGGGAAAAACTCTCCATCGATTTTTAGATAAAATTGCAAATGGATTTCTAGGTTTTTTTTTTTTTGTTTTTTTTTTCCCATAATGACAGAATTATAAAGTTATAGTATGTAATAACTAACTTGCAAATAATCTAGTAATTAGTAATTAGAGTAATATCACACACTCATAAACTCAAATCAAATATGGCAACCGATTAATAAACTTATTGAACATGGTAGTTTTATGCCATACAAGTAATTTGATAATCATTAATATCTTTTGTTTTTTTTTTTCAGTAAATTGATTGAATTGTAGAGCTTTGGGTTATGATCAAATGAATAACAAACATTAAGTAATTAGTAGCTAATGTCACTATTAGACTCTAAAAACTTAAACAAAATATAACAATTGTTTAACCAAATTATGTAACATGTTAGTTTCTGATTTCACATGTAATTATCTAGAAGTAGTTTGAGAATTGCTTTTGTAACAATTATTAGAAAGCTGAGCGAATAATATCTAGTTTAATAGCTTGCGAATATCATGACAGAATCATTCTTCTTTCGACGCCATTCAAAAATATAAGGATTATATTTGCAATAGTTTGCCTATTCTTTGTGGTTTCAATCTTATCGATGATGCCTCCATCTTCACTATACTTTATACACCATCTTTACACAATTATCTCTTCTTCTTTTATTCTTAGCAAATTTTTAACCATTTCAATACACTTAACTTGCATCTCCAAATTAACTTAATACATATCTGTAAAGTTTCCACAAGCAATATCTGCAATTATAAAAACACTTTTATCTCATTGAAGAGTCAAATATAAAGCCAATTATAATTAATGAAGAGTATTATTCGTCTTAAAATGAGAGTTCTATTCTCATATTTTTCACTTCTTTTTTGTCCCCTCCCTTCTTAAGATTTTTTTTGAAAAGCAAAAGAAAAACATCAATCTCATTAGAAGCAATGGTAGATCATTTGTTAATTCTAATTATAACAAGTCATTCAAATAGAGGCCTTGCATCAAAAACTTCCAATATATAGTTGATGTGATGGCAAAATGTGATTGCCAAAGGTATAGACAAATTACCCCTGTCAGGATGAGGTATACACAGAGAGTCAAGCTTATCCTTATACTAATTGTTTATGGTTCTTGGTCAAGTCTGGAAGTTTATAACAGAATTTCAAGAGAATGACACACTTTTGTCTTTGCTACTTTATCTCCAACCAAAAATTTTGGAAGATAGTGATTACCATTTTTGAGCAATTTTATATTATTCATCTAGGCTGATACTCATAATTCATATCTCGTGTGGTTCTTAGAATTTGTCTCTTGCAAAATGTGATATTTTAGGGCTTGTTCTCAATAGCTTCTGATTTTTATAAAAATTGATTTTAGAAAAGTTGAAAATCAGTTACTCCTAATTTTAGCTTAAAAATTTCAGAAACATGGTAAAAAAAAAACTATTATAAACATCACAAGCAACCACTCCCAAGCAATTTTCTATCTTTAATAGTAGATATCATACATGAAGCACATTTCACCTTTCTCTTCTGAGAACAATTGAGAAACGTGTAATAATTTGCCAACCGATCTATCTCAAGTATAATATCATAAGTATTCACTTTTGTCAAATTTAGATTAGTTAATAACTTTTTATTTCCTAAATCAACGATACATAACTTGCAAATACAATCAGCAATCATAACACAAATCCACACAAATATCCACATTACACAATACATATTATATATTTATTTTCTTAGCATAAGCAATTGAAACAAAGGAATGTGTAGCACCCAAATCAAATAACACATAAGCATAAGCCAACTTGTATGATAACTATCACCACATTAGTAGTTTGACCTTGCCCTTGTGGTAGAGCATGCACTCTCATTTGTAGCTTAGGTCTTTGACTTGCCTTATTATTCAGTCCAAATAGAGGAACTTGATTACTTTGAAAATCTTGTCCAACTCGAATTAGGTTCTTCCCTTTATTAGGACATGAAGTAGCTAAGTAAAATTGTTGGTCATAGTCATAATGTTTACCACGATGCCATGGACAATCCTTCTCTTCATGAGGGCTATTGCGTCTAGTACGTTGAGTGCTCGAATCGTTAAGATGTGGTAAGCACTTGCACAATATCCTAGTTTTCCATAATTATAGCATGCTCCTTTCTTTCTTGGATATTTGTCCTCTGAGTGGGATTTGCCATACTTAAGAAAACAATCACTCTTTACTTGTGAATTATTTCTTTGGCTTTGTTGGCTGCAATTATGCTTTGCTAAAAAATACTTTCCTAACTTGCATGTTTGGGCCTTAGTTTCTTGAAAATTGAAGTCTCGATCTTTTTTTCTAAACTCTTGATTTCTTTCTCATTCAATCACTCTCAACACTACGAGTCCTTTCAATGGTATTGTCCTATGTTATTTGTAGATTTGTAGTATGAAACTCTTATCTCATTCCCAAGCCCCTTTAAAAATCTCTTGATCCCGTTTGCCTCAGTAGTTACCAAATCAAGAGCAGAGTGAGGTAGTTCAGCAAATTTTGCTTCATATTGGACCACAGTCATATCACCTTGTTTCAAGTTTGCGATTGTTGTTTCCTTCCTATCATGTGTACTCTTCGGAAAGTATTTTTCATTGAAATGCTCTAGAGACATATTCCATTTCCACTTACTAGTTAACTAGTTACATGTGCTTAATTGTCTTCCGTCAATGATCTGCTCCACCTTTTATCTTATAGGTAGCAGATGATACCTTCTGTTAGTCAATCCAATTTATCCATTCAAAAGTCTTCTCTATTCTTGCTATCCACTTTTAACCACAGAAGATTCTGGAGCTCTTTAAAAAATTGATGGATTAGCTTTATTGATGTTTAAAAATGGGATCCTTTAAATGTTATCCTGTTGCAAAGTAACTAGATTTTGCAAAATTGGAACCATAGCATCTCTTGATTGCTCCGTTTGGGTATTCTCAATAGCATTATTTAGATTTCGAGCCTTATGGATTCTCAATAGCATTTATCAGTCAACAATACTTCTAACTCTACTTTTGCTAGAAGCATCTGTGATCTATTCCCCATTCCATTACAATATCCCAATTTTGTTTTGTTTTTGGGACTTTCCTCTATGATGCTGCAGCATTCTTTACTTCCTCGACAACATTATTAACCACATTAGCCTTTGTCAATCTTCTGGATTCAAACATCATCCGATTCCCTGCTTTTCATATGTGGTACACGATGCTGGATAGTGCTAGCCTTTTCACTTTATCTATAAACGATCATGTTCTCCAATGCTTAATGGTCTATGCCACTTCTTAATTCCATGCTTTACATTCTTTGTAGACAAGGCAGAATTGCTATATTCTTTTCCATATTGCTGAGGTTTCTGTACACTCAAACAATAGGTGGTCCATGCTTTCTTCTTCTTTGTTGTAGAAGACTCATTCTTTATTGTTCTAGTTAAGTTCCCACTTCCTCAATCTGTCCTTAGTTATAAGCCTTCTTTTGCATAAGAGCCACACTATGAATGCATATCTGTGTACACTTTCTCTATTCGAGATCACCTTATGCCATTGTACTTCTGGTTTGTTGGTTATAAGCATTTCTCTTGCTTGTAAATTCAGCGCTTGAGTTTGGCAGCCAGACTTTGTAATCTTCTTGTTAAGGGAGAGTTACTAGCTTTGAAGGTGTGTTTTCCATCAGCTTCCTGACTTTTTTTTAACATCTTCTACCACCAGGCCATTTCCACTTTCCTCTATCTATAATCTTGTCCACTATATCCTCTTTGTTACACTTCAGTTTAGCTAGCAATCCTTCCATCAAATTTTTGTGTAGTAGTCCCATTGAATGCCAGTTTTCATACCACAAGTTTGTGTTCATCCCATTTTCCACAACTGCTTTGATACGTGTTTGCATCTGTTCTCTTAGCTTCAATAATTTCCTTCAACACCAAGAACAGTCAATTGGAATTTTTATCCTCCAAAAGGAGTGTTTTTTTCAATATAATAGTGTGAATTCATTTTACGCATAACGTGTCTTTCTTCATACAAATGTTCAAGGCCAATCTCATAATCAGACTTTTATTCTATGGGCTCATATCATGAAGTCCTAATCCCCCCTCCTTATAAGGAAAACAAACTTCTTTCCATGAAAATTTTGCAACATAATGATTATTTAGCTCTCCAGTCCACAAAAATGCAGATAGTAAGCTTTCTATTTTCCTATCACAACTTTTGGAAGAATAAACACACTAGCCCAATACACATATACTCCATTAAGTATTGATTTTATTAGTTGTAACCTTTCCCCATAACTAAGTTTTTTGGCTGCCCAACTCTAAATTTTCTTCTAAATTTTTGTAAATATTGGTTAACAGTCTCTAATACTAAACCTTGTAGAGATTAGTGGCAATCCAAGATATCTAGCTGGGAGCTGAACTCTTGGTATTTGCACTATTTTACACAGTTTATCTTTTGTATTTTCATTAACTCCTGCTATGAAAAACTGACAATTCTGTAAATTTGGTTATAATCCAGCTATCTATCCAAACTTCTCTATTGTCTGGTATATGATTTGAAACGACTCCTCTTTAGTAGCTAATAGTATAAAAAGATCATAAGCAAAAGACGTAATGCGAGATGAATCTTTACCGCAGGACATAGAGAGGGAGGTCATAAGCATCTATACTGTAAAATTGATTTTCGACAAAATAAAAAGACATATATGTTAGAATCACAACCATAGAATATGACCCTAATTCAAATACATACATTTGTCTCATACACTATGGGGATGGTGAGAAGAGATATATTTTATATCCCAGAGGGGCTATAATTGGAGATACCATTGTTTCCGGTACAGAAGTTCCTATAAAAATAGGAAGTGCCTTACCTTTGAGTGCGGTTTGAACTATTAATCTACGTAATTGGAAGTAACCAATTAGGTTTATGACGAAACCTAAAAATTTATCACTAATCCAATTTGAGTACCTCAACAGAAAACTAAAGAGTAACAGAAGCAAGTGATTGAGTTTAGTTTTTCCTCATATAAAATTATTGACTCTAGAGATATAGTAATATGGAGAAGACAAAATTGTTTCAAGCACCGACTAGAACCGGAAAGCGCCCCTTCTTTCAAAGAGAGGAGGACGGGTTATTCACATTTCATTTGATGGTCAGAGGCGAATTGAAAGCTAAGTAGTGCAATTTTTAGTTCTTCACCTTTGGGATGATATTTGAATCCTTTCCTCTCTTTTCTCTTTTCCAACATCAGTGAGAATACCTCCGTTGCAATTAAGAACAGGTAAAGTGATATAGGATCACCGAACCTTAACCCTTTACTACTTTGAAGGTATCCAACCAGTGATCCATTCAGATTTAAGGATATTTGGGCTATAGTGACACAATTCAATATTCAGTTGACATATTTCTCTAGAAACTGAAACATTTTTAGTTCATTGTGCAAGAAATCCCAGCTTAGGGTGTCATATGCCTTCATGATATCTATTTTAATCACTGTTATTAGTTTGCTTCCAATTCTATGATAACCTTTCACCATTACATGCATTAATAACACATTCTCAAAAATATGCCTCCCTTTGATGACAATGTTTTATGTTTTTGATATAAGTAATTGTAGCACTTCCTTCAGTCTATCAATTGTTATGTTGGAGTAGCATTTGTAGAGTAGATTGCAATATGATATTGGCCAGAATTTAGTCATCCTTATTGCAGTTTGTGTCTTTGTTACCAAAGTCAATATAGTATGGTTCAGTGGATAGTAAATATACTCCTCATTGAAGCAATATTTAATTGCTTTGATCACACATTGCCTAACCACCTTCCAGTTATCCTTAAAAAATTCAACTGTATACCCATCAGAACCTGAAGCTTTCCCATTTTTCATTCTACATATTGCTTTATGGATGTCTTCATCAGTAACTAGTTCAATTAGATTTTGTTGCTACTCTTTTGTTATTTGTATTGTTATTATCTACTGCATCCTTACCATCTCCTTATCTATGAATTCTTGTTGCTGCTTGAATATTTTTTTTGTAAAATCCAATTGCTATTTCTTTCACTTTTTCATAATCTTTTTCGAAGTTTCCTTCCTCATCTTCTAGTATCAATATCCTGTTTTTTGTGTTATAAGAAGCCACTTTCCTATGAAAGTAACCAGTGTTCTTGTTTCCTGTTTTTAGCCAATTGACTCTGGACTTATTCTTGTAGAATTTTTCTTCTACCATCAGCAAATCAGTATACTCATTCATTACTTCTTTTTTTCCATTTGGCTCAATTCCTCATTGTAAAACTTCAACTGCAGCTCCTGTTGTATTGCTTCTGGCTATTGTTTTTCTGTTGAACCCTTTTACTAATATTGTTGTGGTTTTTTTGATTCAGCTCCTTCAAATCCTCTTTCATACTTTTTAATTTTTGATATATTTCTCTCACTGGATTTAACTGAGTTCTTCTATTCCCTTCCTAGTTATCCTTCAATACTTCGTTAAATTGCTGACACTTTATCCAGTAGTTTAAATTTTGAAAGGCTCTGGCCCAAATTTGTAGCCTTCTTCCACTGTTAGACTCACTAGTGTATGATTAGAAACTTTAGGTGCCAAAAATTCAACCTTTGCAACAGCTCACATGTTCATCCACTCCTCATTCACAAATACTCTATCTATTTTGCTACATATTTTGTCCTCATTCTCCCAGTTATTGCACCGAGTATAATAAAACTCTCAAGATATTCCTCCATATCTATTTCTTCAATAATTTGGTTAAATTCTTCCACTACTTTTACATCAACTTTTTCACTCCTTAATCTTTCCTCTAGTGTTATAATACCGTTGAAGTCACGCATCATCAGCCAAGTTGTACTACCCATAGCTATTTCATCTATTTGAGTTGACTCCATAGTTCTCTTCTACTTTCCACATCATTTTTGGCATAGATCATTGACAATATAAAACTTCTACAGTCTTCTTCATATGTTACCCTACAGGTTATTATTTGTTGTTGCACTTCCAGCACTTTGCATTCAACTTTTTCTGGTCTCCAGCTTATGCATATTCTACTAGCCTTATCTTCAGTAGCATTATGTACATATTCCCAATGAGCCAAGCATTTCCCAAATACCTTTTCAATATTTTTCATTTTCATCTTATCCTCCATAATCCCCATTATGTCTAGTTTTCTACTATTTTTAAGTTTCATAATTGCTAATTGTTTAACAGGGTCATTTAGACCCTGTATGTTCCAACAAATTATCTTCATTAAGACAAAAAAGTAGGGTTTTTAGTACCTGTTTTCTTCTTTGCGACTCTTCCCAATCTTTCATGTTTCCATTCTTTCTTCATTTGGTTGGGCTCTTGCTTAGTTTTCTCTAGTTCTTCCAATATGCTATAGCTGTTTTGTGTTTGTAAACTCACTGAACTGTTTCTTCTCAATGGAGTTGTAGACACCAAATTTTGACACACCTTTTGTAAAAATATGTGTGTCACTTTATTTTAGGAGACATTTTTCATTTTTCGGGGGCCAATTATAATTTTTGTGTATATTACGTCTAATTTGTCACATCAGGGGCTAAAATTGTAATTTCACCATGTAAATATTATTTTATTTTATTTTCTTTTCCTAAACATACAATTTTACTATTTTTATCATTATTTATAATTTTAATAATTTTTAGGAGTCATTTATTATTTAT
The DNA here is from genome assembly GCA_024721245.1 of Mitragyna speciosa. Taxonomy (NCBI): domain Eukaryota; kingdom Viridiplantae; phylum Streptophyta; class Magnoliopsida; order Gentianales; family Rubiaceae; genus Mitragyna; species Mitragyna speciosa. The sequence goes on along the minus strand of CM045566.1, from coordinate 21,608,522 downwards.
TTAAAATTTTAGTATTTTAAACTTAATGGCACGTTTTTCAATGCATTGTTTTATTTTTAAGAGAATTTTCCAATGAAAAATTTTATATATGTATTTTGTATATTTATAAATTTTTTGTAAAAATTACATAATTTTTAGAAGTCATTTGGTGTTTATTTATTTTTTGTCTTTTTTTTGTTTATTAATAGCACGTTTACCCAATGCATTCTTTTTATGAGAATTTTTCAAGTGAAATTTTTTTTTATGCATATCTCATATATTCATGAATTTTCTGTATAAATTCCATAATTTTTAGAAATTTTTAATATTTATTTTAATACTTTATTATTATTATTATTTGTTATTATTATTTTTCTATTAATCGCACATTTTTAATGTTATGTTAATTTTTGAATTTTTACGGTAAATTTTATTTATTCGTTTTTATAACTATAAACTTCAGTATTTTTCTTAGTGATTTTAGAGATCCCAATATCTTTTATTTTATTCTATTTCATTTTTGTTTTCCTTTATTTTCCTCCAAAAAAAAAAAAATAGTAGAGCAGGCTGCGTTTTGCAGCCTGCTACTGTAGCAGTATGGCTGCTACCAGAACAGCCTCATGGCCATACTTCTAGCTACACCATATTACCAACTCCCCTCACCACTTTCATTTTCATTCACCAGATTTTAGAGGATTTGTTCAGGATTTTTCTTGACTCACCATCCCCACCATTCTTCCTCACTTGACCTAAAAAACCTTGCACCTGTTTTCCCTCACTTCCCTCGGCTCACTTCCCCTCACAATACACCTCCCTTTCATTCATACACCTTCCTTTCATTCACTCTCACCAACACACACCCCTCCCCCTCACTTCTTTGGCATACACAAAACACACAACAAACACAATTCACAAGCCTGAAAACTCTCACATTTCCCTCTCTGTACTACCTCACGCCTCACTCTCTCAGCCTTCCCTCTCATTGCACCTGCACACACTGGAACTCACAAACACATTCAAACACACACCTGAGCACACCTTTTACACCCACACCAGCACATAGCTCACACCACCTCCACAGGCACAAATACACACTTCACACACATCGCACACCACAGGCACAAACACACCTGCACATCTCCATCTCCACAAACACACACATCACGCACCACATTCACAGATTCCAGCAAAACACATCTCACTCACATTCAAGCACATTACACACCCCTGCATACACAATTCCAGCACACACACAACACACAAACAAAACACACACATACGCACAAACACACACACTACACACATCTGCACCTATTCACAAACACAGCCATAAGTGCACGCATACACCTGCAACAACACATACACAAACACTCACGACCAAATCATAGACACCACACCCGATTCAAACGCACACACCCATAAGCAATTGCACACAAATACATCCAATCACACACGCACGCACAATATACATAAACACATCACACACCCCTGCACGAAAAAAAAAAAAAAAAAGAAGCAAGCCTACAGCCTGCAGCTGGAACATCAAATTCTATCGGCACACCACCACCCACCATCCCACAACCACCGTCGGACCCGCCGCGCCTCCTTGGTCCAAGTAAAAGATCTCCATCCCTCTTTCATTTTTCAACAATTAATTGGTGAAATTCAATAGGTAATTTAGGGATTTCGGATCAAGAGGAGAGAGAGAGAGAGAGAGAGAGAGAGTTCGACAGACAGAGAGCCGGAAAGAGATTCGGCGAAGAGAGAGAGGTAGCAGAGGAAATCGGAGAAGAGAGAAGAAAAAAAAAGAAAAGAGAGAAACCGGGGAAGGAAGGAGAAGAGAGAAAAAGAGAAAAAAAAAAAGAGAAAAAAAGAAAGAAAAGAAAAAAAAAGAAAAGAAAACCGAAAAAAAAAAAAGTGTTTTAGTGAAACTACGTCGTTTTGACGTAATTTCACTCAAAACTACGTCGTTTTGATTAGTTTAGTTTTTTAATTTATTTATTAATAATAGGTATTTATTTTATAGTCCTTATACTTTCATTAATGTCACTGTGGCCCCGAGAAATTTCTGATTTGTGCATTTAAGTTTCTATTTTTTATAGATTGATCCCTTATAATTTTATTTTCTTTTCAATTAGGTCCCAATTAATTGCATTTAGATCCCCCAACTTTTATATAATTATAATTTTGGCCCCTATATTTTTAATTTTTCATTTTGACCCCTATATTTTTATAAAATTATATTGTGACCCCTATACTTTTCTGAAATTACATTTTACCCCTAAATATCTCTGAAAATTTCGTTTGACCCCCTTTTATTTGTTGGATATTGCAAATTGGTGTTTAATGTGGCTATAATTTACAAATTGAACCTTGAATGTTGCTTAAAATTGCAATTTGGTTTTAAAAATTGTTGGAAATTGTATTTTGCATATTTGAACTTGCTGGAATTTTATTTTGTACCCCAACATTGCTGGAAATTCTATTTTTGCCCTAGAATGCTTGCTGGAATTTCATTTTAGCCCTCCCAACCTTGCTGGAATTTTATTTGAGTCACTATACTTGCTGGAATTTTATTTTTTGGCCCCCTATTGTTGCTGGAATTTATATTTTGGTCCTTTATGTTGCTGGAATTTGTTTTAAGACCTCCATTAACTGTTAGAAATTGTATTTTAGTCTTTTATTTGTTGCTGGAATTTGTATTTTAATACTTATAGTTGCTGGAATTTTTATTTTAGCTCTTTTATATAGCTGAAAATTGCAATTTGACCCTATACATTGCTGTAAATTATGTATCATTTAATGACCTTGCTGAAATTATATTCTTGGCCTTAAGTATTGCTGGAAATTTTTATTTTTGGGCATTATACTTGCTGAAAATTATATTTTAGCCTTTAAATTTGTTGTAAACTATGTCATTACCTTAATTAGGGGTTAAAATTATAATTTTACCCTTTTGCTTGTTGTAAATTACATTTTTTACTTTAAAATATTGCTTAAATTTCCATTTTTAATCCAAATCTTATAATATTTTATTTTTTGCAAAAAAAAAAAATTAGTTAAGTCCTCAAAGCTTTAAATTATTTCTTTTCACATTTTCTTTATTTATTTTATCAAATTTATAATTAATGTTCTAAAATTGGGTCTTGTTAGTCTAATTAATGTTCAAATTAGTTTCTTTATTTCCCTTTCAGTTATTTTGATAATTCTCATTTGGGTGTTAAAAGTTTAAGTATGTATTATTGTGTTTTATCTTCTACTATTTTTTTATTTTTTTATTTATTTATTCATTTTCCTTGTTTTACTTTATTTATTTATGCACTTATTTATTTTTACTTAAACAACTTTCATTTTTTTAATACTTAATTATTATTATTTTAATTTTGTCTATTATTGCTATAATTGTTTGAATTATCATAGCATGTTCATAGTGATTGGTATGAAATTATTTAATTAGTAGTTTATTTATTAAATAGTGATATTTTTGACATGTTTGTTCATGTTAGTAGCGTTTTGTACCGAGTTTACGAATGGGAGGTACCTCGATTACCCTTTTTAATTTCTTTTTGTGTGCTCCTATGTGCTCCAATGTGTTTTTCTATGTGTTTTCATGTATCTTTGTACTTATAGTTTTTTTATCCATGTATGAGTGTTTATTCATTTATGTCATATTATTTGCTCGAATTTAATTTTTGATTATTCAAAGAAATGTAATAGATAGGTAATATTCTGTTTAGCAAAAATTTTTGTATTTAGATAGTTAATGTAATAGATAGTTTATGTGTTATCTATTTAACAAAAATCTTATGTATTTTAGATAGAAAATGTAATAGATAGGCTAGATAGGTTACCTTTTATTTTTATTTTTAGATTGTAATTAGGCTTCTCGGTGTAATAGTTAGGGCTTTTGTGTGCTATGTGTTTATGTGTTTTATTTGCTTTCTTTAGGACTTTGCATCTAGAATATCATGCTTATGTGTTATGTGCTCCTATGTGCTATTATGTGCTTTTATGTGATTATTGCTTCAATCTATGCTTTATTTATTTACTTGCTTTATTATTATATATGTGTATCGTCGCCACACTAGTCCAACGCTAGTTGTGGTTAATTTCGGTTTCTTCGCTAGTCCAACGCTAGCGGAGAATTTTTAGAAAATAGGCTAGTCCAATGCTAGGCCTTTAGGTCATTTTAGTATTAGGATCATTTCTCGCGTGTTCATTCCATGCCATTTCACACACATTTTTTGTTTTAGGCCTTTTTCCATTTTGTATGATTTTTATATATATATACTCTATCATTTATTATCTATTTTTAAAACACATGTTTAGGTGCATGACATTTAGACTCCACTACACATAGAATTTTAGGTCATTTGTGTGATTTGACTAGAAATAGTCATCTACTTCACGTGGGAAGCGATGGCGTACATGTCGTTCCCCTCCTCCGTGAGTAGGAACAGTTAGTCACGAGTCCATTCAGTCCCCCATACCCGTTATGTTGCATCCCACTTTCTTTGTTCACTTACTATCTATACTACTATTTTCCTTTTCTTTTGCATTCCATTTTGCACCTATACTCGTGACTCCGTCGAGGTCTACATTCGGGTTTCGCAATTAATGCGATAACTTCCGACTAAACCTCAATGGAACATTTGGTCCCTTAACGATATTCATTTTAGGACTAGATTTGCATTCATATAGTTGCATCCAAATGCGATAAAATCTTAGGGTTATATTAGGAAAATTTAGACTAAACCTCGCAACTAGTTTCGGCTAGGTTGAAAGGGTGCCTTAGGCGCGAGCCTTTGCCTTCCCTTTCTTCAACTGTGACTCCCGAACTTTTTTCTCTTGTTTTCAAAGACCTGGAGTCGTCTAAAAGGGTTTTTCTTGTTTTTCCTATATTTTTCCAAAAATTATTTCTTTAAATAAATCATTCTTTATTTTCTCATATTGTATAAAATATTTTCTGGTGACTTGGTACACCAAAACTCAATACCAAGTGGCGACTCCTTTTTCACTAAAAAAAACCCTTTTCAGACTCTATTTTCGGGTCCCAAAAATCGTCGCATTTTCAAAGTCCTATTTTAGGCCTTTTCTTTTGTTTTCAAAATAAAGCATTTGTTTGTCACATTTTATCGAATTATCTTTTATAAAGTACTTTCTAAAAATTATTTTTACAAAAATTTACACGCTTCTTTTTTTCAATAAATAAAATCACATTTAATTCTTCTTTTTCTTTTTCCCGACTTCACTCACCACACTATATCATTTATTTGCCTTTTCGAAAAATGGGGCGCGACAGGAGTATTTGTGTAACTTTCTGTTTTCCAGGTCTATGTGGGCATTCCTGCTCTTCAATCTTCTCTTATAGGACGACTGTAATGTTCTGAACTGGTATTATCTCCATTTCTTTTTTTGTATCCCTTTCTTCTTTGTTCTCAAAACTTGCTTGCTCGTTTTTTTACTCCTTATTTCCTTCTCTTAGAGCTTTGTCAGTTTTTTCAATTGTTTTAGGCACTCATTTCTGAATCACTCTTGGTGTAAGAGGACACTCTTTTTCTACATGCCCAAACTTTTCACATTTTGCATAACTTGGGGTATCCATTTGTATTTAATGCCTTGGTAATCCATCATACCAAATTTATTGACATACTGTGTCTGATTTAATCTTTTTACATTTGTTCTCATCTCCACACAAATTCTTGCATATGACACCCTATATTGCTCTGCTGTTTGCTTGTCTGTGTACAAAGGCACTCCAACACAACTTGCAAACTCGCTCAACCCTTTATTTGTATAATAGTGTAATTTGGGATTTGGCAACCAAATCCATACAAGGGCTACCTCCAGATCCTCTTTTCTTAAATCCATTGCAGGTGTCCAAGGCTTAAGGAAGAGCATTTTGCTTCCAATTGGCCACGGGGATTGCTCCAGAATTTGGTTTTTGCGTTGTTCATTTTGGACCTTAAACACAAAACACTATTTCTCAGAGATATTACTTTAATTTCTCCAAAATCTTCCACTTATTTTCAACAAATTTTTTGATTGTTGAATATGGTGGAGAATATCCCATTATGAATCCAACTACAACATTCTTCCATTTCTCCACTCCTTCAGCGACATTAGCTTTCTCCAGTTTCATTAAGCCTTCATTCTTAGGAGTGTAGAATTTCATATTTTTCCCCCATGAGCAACTTCTCTCCCTCTTGAAATCTAAGCCCAACTTTTCAACTCTCATCTTTTACCTTCACTATAATCAACTACACTATTCAACAATGGAGGAAAGTTTTCATCATTTTCTAATTCATTTTGAGTTCTCCTTTTCATCCCATTGCTACCAAGCCAGATTCAACTCACATCGAACCCAACAATTGAAGTCTGAATTGCAATTACCATTTTGGTTTTGCGAACTCTCAATCTTCTAGATTTAGTGATGATTTTTGTTTTTGGTTTGGCTAGGATGAAATTAGAACGAAAAAAAATTAGTTTTGATGGAAAATTACTTGCAATTGAGCTTCAGAAACTTGTTAATGGCGAATGGAATGACAACACACGTTAATTGATTCTCAGAAGCTCTCAGCACAAGTTAGCAGCATAATTGCCATCCTTCCGATAAGCGAGAACCTTATTTCTAAATGCCTTCTGATTATGTCTTGGTAGCATGTTTCTATATTAAAAGTAGTTAATAACTTGAGCATGCTCAAAATTAACTTGTAAGAAAATGAAAAGCATCCAATGACTTTGCAGGACACGGTTATTAGGACTACTAAAAGGACTAAACCACTTAACAGATAATTCTTTATAAAATCTTTAATCCCAAAGATGAAACCTAAGCTTTGATATCAATTCTAATACCCCAGATTTGGACTGATCAAATAACTTTTAGGCATAAATAATAGATTCAAAATATTTAAACTAAATTATTAGTAGTTTATGATTTAGGATGTTATATACTAATTAGCAATCACTTTTCCCATCAATGTGAGGTGAGATATCACATTCATCCTTCGTTTGGGTCTCTATGTCCTCACAAAGTCCAATTCAAAATTTGCACTATGTTGCATAGTCACGATCCAATGCCACTATCCAGTCTCATTTTGTAGAGAGACCACACAACTTTCGCTAGGTCTAGGCTAGCCTAATGACTTTTTGAGCATAAACCACAAGGCCAAACTATTTAAGCCAAATTATAATAGAACCTGACCAAAGATATTATAAACTAACCAAAAATCATGTTTCACACTAATATGAGACGGGACATCATATTACTCGACATCTATTAAGATATTTTGACACTTCTTGATTCTTAATTCACCACATGAAACAAAACCAACAAGAACAAATTGAATATAAAAATAAAACCTCAAAATCTATTGCATTTTCGAGAAAAATAAGAATCCAAAAGGATAGAAATTGCAAAAAGAAGCCAAGGCTTTTCTAAAATCCATTTTCCTTTCCCTCTTATAAATTATGGCAAGTTGATTTTCAAATAAATAATTGATTCAAATATTTTTTTCTTTGTTATTAAAGAAATTAGGACGAGTATTTAATTCTCATCATTTTCAATTTTTTCTTGCCTACTACTAACTTCCTTTGACAAATTTACACATGCGGTCACTTTAAAAATAGAGCCACTATCTACCTAAATTGGCTATTATTTACAACAAATAATCTTCAATTAGCAAGTAAACAATAATACACAATGAATGCACTATTAATAATCTAGTCTAATATCTCCTAATCCTAAGAATATGTAAACAAAAACTGAAAAGCAATCTTATGTCGACCACCACACTAAACATATGTAAAAGACGACCAAAGAGAAGCACTAACGAATTATTTATGAGAAACTATTTTAAATGAAGCAGATAAGAAAAAATTAGAAAATTCACTGATTGAGACCAGAGATTCACTCTCAATAAAGTTTATAGTATAGAGTAAAAACAAAAGAGTCCTCAAGAATAATCAAAGAAAAAATGCTAGGCTCAGCAAATATGGAGTCTAATATGCCATAACATACCATGCATAAAAACTTGAAAAATGCAAGAATCCAAACTTAGGGGAAAAAAAAGAAATTACAGAGCTTTGTAACTATGAACTTAATTGAACTATTGGAATGATGATCTACCCCCCCCCCCCCAACAAAAAAAAGAAGGCTAAGAGGAAATAAATGGTAGTTTGGTTTTTTACTTACAGAAAAATGTGGATATTTTTTAAATTAACGGGCTTTTCATAATAAATGAGAAGGCTGAGTGGAAATAAAAGATGAGTTTGCTTTTTGTCAGAGAAAATTGTGAAAGCTTTTAAACTAATAGGGATTATCGTCACTAGTCAAGGAGGCTAACCCATCTCACCAGAAGAAATAAAAACTACCCATTTAAGTATTAGGTGCTTGAAAGTCTATGATTGTGCTTCAGGCTTGGTTACTTCTCATGAACTTTTAATTTTTTTTTAACACTTTTATTTCAATAAGGGAAAAGTTATGGTTGACAAGGGAGTAGCAAAAAAATGAGGTAACATTTCTTTTAGTTAGCAAGGAATTTGTTGAGGGAAAGTAATTTTTTTTCTAAAATTTTAAAAATCTATTGTTTGGTTTACTTATTTGGAAAATAAAAACTTTTCTCACAACATGCAAAATAGTTACACAATAGTGCAATTGTAAATTCACATGTCTTGTTAGTATTCTGATTATTTTCCATGGGATTTTAATAAAAAATGTGCTTAAGACATTTTAATCATCTCTCTCCTTCATTTTAAATATATGCTCAAAACATATTAATCATTTTTTTCCTCCAACAACGTTAACCCCTAGAACTCTATGTTCCACCTACATACAACAATTCCCTCATCTTTTCTAATATCTTCTATCTAGAGTAGAGCTTTAGTTGTAATATCATACTATCACTATTCATATTAATTCTCCAAATCTCTCATTCTCTTTGATATCTTCTCTATCTTGGAATTTGGATAAACTTTTAATTTTAGCATCATATCATCACTGCACATATTCTAGGTTAGAAACACATTCTCTACTTTAGTTATATGTTCTAATTGTGTTTTTAATTTTTTTGGATATATTAGTTTTCTTATAAAAATGCTAAATATGGTTTGTTCATTTAATGTCAACTTGATTATTGATTGTTTGACATCATTCTTAGTCTATATTTTTAATTAGTTATTTGGTTACCGACTTTCATTTTGTGAAATTTCTTTGGTCAAGTGTATTTAATATCCAAGATTTTAGGATTTCAATGATGTTTATGATTTTATGTTTTTAACCTTGTTCTAAATAAAGTGCTCAATTAACTTTACATCTCACATGCATCAGATGAGATGGTTTTTATGCATCTTTATTTTTCTTTCTTCTATTTACAGTTTTTATTTTATTAATTGATAGGTGATTGATTTAAAGAATAGCTCGATTGAATCTGGAAGCAAAGAGAAAAAATATTTATTTACTAATAAATGTGCGAATGGAACAATTAGACATGTTAATAGTCATAATTTATATTATATCTATCACAATGTTACTTATCATCCAAAATATTATTTGAATGCTCCATATTCTATTAATGATTATTCCCAATACATTCATACATTAATATATGCTGGTGATTCAAAATGTCATTCAGAGTTACATATGCACAGGTTCACATACAAAACTAGTAAATTTGTTTCATGCTATTGGACAATTAAAAGATACAAAGAATACAACCTAGATGCGAAAGTAGCAATGTATGTATACATACTCCTACATTATAAGAAAAATCGTACAATAGAAACTAGTTTCTTATGCACAACATAAACAATAAGTAGGCATTTCAATAGAGTATTGTGGAATTGTTATCCGTAATCTTTTAGAGATTGGAGGGATTTTATTGCTTCTTCTTCTATATTAGGTATTTTGCAACAAAGAGCATATGGTATTAGTTGCTAGATCTCTTCTTATATGATATTACCTACCAAGTATATTTTTATATTATATAATTTGTTAGATCTCTTCTTTTATTTTGCGTTCCTTAGTTAGTGGAGGAATTTCATTTGTTAATTTATTTAGATCCTAGTTTTTTGTGACTTGCTAAATAGCATCCAATCTCTATTTATGTATCTAACAATTATTTGAAGTAAATAAGAAGAATTCTTTCAAATTCTTTGTGGTACCAGAGCACATTATGAAAACCTAATTCTCCTATGACAAAACATGGCATGGCTACAAAGAGACAAATATCTTCATCCAAAGTGACCTTCAAGCCAAAACCACCACTAATTGGAAACAATCATTGGAGAATAGAAATTATTTTACTTCTTATCACCAGCCACAAATCCAATGGGCACAGTTACAATTACCTTCAACGACCTTAATCTGTAGTAATACACATACACACATATGGAAAAGACAAAGGTCACTATCTCACATGCGAAGTCGCAATCTCAAAGAAGGAAAAATTCAAGAGTAAGAAAGCCAAAAATCACATAGTGATGTTGTGGCTAATTAATTAAATGAACAACAACACAGGAGAAAATTTCTCCTCTATGGAATCGTAAAGGAAATTTGTGACGCCATGAGAGACATATTCAAGCACTGAAAACACTGTAGAACTATTCAATATTGATGCAGACTTGCATGTTTTACATCCAAGAGGCCTCATGTAACCCAGTATTTCAAAATCTTGCCTATCTATGATGACAACTCGACATGTTCGAAGTCCATGATTAGAAGTGTTCTGAAGACACAACATTATATTGAAAAAGTGTTTAGCAAAAATGAACATTCAAATTTTTACTCAACCTCCACAAAAATCTTGATGAAATTAGAGAGTGAGAGATGAGAACCAAACTTCTTTCAAGTTTTTGAAAAGCATTTTATAAAGAGCAGCATGAGAAAAGTAGTAAGAAAGTGATGCTGAGATCCCAAAACTCTATCTCAACCCTAGAAGAGTAATAACAATGACAACTAACAATGAAAGTGAAGGCTTCTATATGACCACTATCGAAAACTACGGCACTTCGAGAAAATTGTTGGAAGATCCATGGAAAACCAATAGATTGGAGCCCTCACAACCTGTAAACAATCAAATAAGTTGTGCCAACGTTGCTACTATCACTGAAGACAATTATCCTCTTTTAGAGACCAATCATTTTACCAAAGAACAAGTCGAGATGCTGCAAAAGTTATTTGACCAGAACTCTATAACTCAAACCAGTACACGTGTTTTCGAATTTAACATGTTAGCACAGAAAGGTAAATTCTTAAATGCCTTCATTGTCAATAAAAAAGACTTAAGTCCCTGGATCATTGACCTAGGTGTATTAAATCATATGATAATGATATTAATTTGTTATACAAGTACATTCCATATAAAAAAATTATACAGTTTGAATTGCAGATAAGTCTCTGTTCAAAGTTAAGGGAAAGGGTTCTATCATCATCTCAAAGGACCTAACTCAAAACTCTATTCTCCATGTTCCTAAGTTGGATTTTAATTTATTATCTATCTATAAATTGATTTGTGATCTCGATTGTATGATTGAATATTTTCCAAACTTATGTGAATTTCAAGATTTGGACTCAATGGTGATGATCGGTAGTGCTTCGATGTGATCTAGACTCTATATTATCAAAGATCATATTTCTCATGGAAGACAAACTCAAAATGCAAATTGTATGTCCTTTAAGAGCTAGTTGACTTCAAACTTGCATTTTCACCTTGGTCATCCAAACTTTATATATCTTGAAAACCTATATCCTTCTACGTTTGTTAATAAAAGTTTAAATTTTTTCATTTGTGAAAATTGCCAATTAGCCAAGTATTCATGTACCAATTATTCGGAACTCTCATATAAACTATCTGACCCATTTGTCATGATTCACAGTGATGTGTGATGCCTTCAAAAGTGAAAAAAAAAAAAATAGGAGCTTGTTCATTTGGGTTGTTTGTCGATGATCATGCTAGGTTGACTTGGATATTCCTCACGAAAGACAATACCAAGGTGGGTTGAATTTTCTAAAAAATTTCAACATCATGATACAAATCCAAATTTCATGCCAAGATTCAAGCACTAAAGTCTGATAATACTAAATAATATTTCACGTCTGTCCTAGGCTCAAATCTCTCAAATCAAGGCATAATCCACATAAGTTCTTGCATTGACATGCTAGAACAAAATGAAGTTGCAGAGAGAAAAAAATACTTACTGGAAGTAGCCCAGTCCTTTATGTTCTCTAAACATGTCCCAAAACAACTCCGAGAAGAGGCAGTCGTTACAACAACATATCTCATTAATAAAATGCCTTTTAGAACACTCAAATTTTAAACCTCATGTCAAGTCCTCTAAACATTCCTAACACCAAAACAGTTGCCTATTTGGATCTAAAATATTTAGATGCACTGCATTTATTCATATCAAATCAATACTACTAAAGCAAATTAGATACCAAATCCGTCAAATATGTGTTCTTTGGGTATTCTTCCAATCAAAAGGACTCTAAATGTTAGTCTCCTACCATCAAGAAAATATATAACTCTATGGATGTCACATTTTTTGAACATTAGGTATATTATCCCAAATCTTCAATTTAGGGAAAGACCATGAATAAAATTAGCCTTGGGATGATTATCATGGCAACAAAGCTAATCTTCTTGAGTCAATTAGGGATTTCTCACTATTATCATTACACCCATAAATGTTATTCCAATTTTGAAGAAACCAGAAAGCCATCCTTCTGCAAACACAATACAATCTTTTGACTCAACAGAGAGTCTTCTTTCACCTGCAAACACTCTTTACACCACTATCCATAACATGTTCAAGTCTCCTCAATTTGCAAGCAAAGAGTTTTATGTCTATGCTAGGAGGACGAGGTTTAAGAGGCAAATAATATACTTAATACCTCTCACTTTGGACCAAGTTCAAGTCCTGCTTACATTCACCCAAATAAGAGAAAATCTATTTGAGGATATTGTATCATCATTGATGATTTGGAAATGCCAATTTCTTTGAGTAAAGGCGCTAGGTCTTGCTCCAATCACCCTATCTATAAATTTGTATCATATGAAGGACTCTTACTACCAGCTAGGCTTTAGTCTCTTCTCTTGATCATGTATAGGAACCTCACTCTATTCAGGAAGCCCTTAATAATCCTGCACACAAAATACTCATGAACGAAGAAATTGTGCTTTGGAGAATATGGCACATGGGTACCATGATCTTCCCAATGGAATGAAACCAGATAAGTATAAATAAATATTCATGGTTAATCACGATGCTGACTGAAGTATTGATAGGTTGAAAGCCTTCCTTGTTGCTAATAGCTTCACTCAGTCTTATGAATAGCTTACTAGGAAATTTTTGTCCCAATTGCCAAACTTAACGTCGGTAGAGTACTTCTCTCACTTGCAGTTGACAAAGATTGGTCTTTACATCAATTGGATGTGAAAAATTGCATCACTAAAAGCTAATCTGGATGGAGAAGTGTATATAGAGATTCCATAAAGGCTAGAAACTGCTTCCATCCATAACAAGATATGCACAGACAAAAAATCAATATGTAGTTTAAAGTAGTCTTCTCATGCATGGTTTGGCATATTTGTAAACTCAGTGACAGGACATGGATACGTTTAATGTGAAACAAACCACACCTTATTTATAAAGTTCTCTTCTAAAAGAAAAGTTACAATTCTAATCGTGCATGTTGATGACATAATTTTAGCAGGTGATAATAAGATGAACTTGAGAGAATGAAAAATCTACCAGCCAAGGAATTTGAAATCAAAGACCTTGACAATCCCAAGAATTTTCTTGGTGTGAAAGTGGCCCAATCTAAGAAGTTGATATTTCTCAATGTAAATGTATTCTAAATTTGTTGAAGGAGGCAAGTATGTCGGGATGTAAACTAGCAAATATCCCCATGGATCCAGCCAATAAGATTGGAACTGAAAAGAATAGGGCATCTATAGACAAGGGAAGATGTCAAGACACGTTGACCACCTCGTCTACCTCTCGTGCACTTAGACTGTCATTGGGTTCCCTATCAATATTATGAGTCAATTTATGCCCCACAAAAGAACATATAGATGCAGTATATAGGATTTGTGATATTTTAAGATGATCCTAGAAAAAGTACTTTTGTTAAAGAAGAGTGACAATAGAGAAATTAAAGTTTTCATAAATGATGACTACATAGGAAATATGTCAAATAGACATTCCACATCAAGATACTCTTCTATATGGGGAAATCTTGCGACTTGGAGGATATAGAAATTTCTCAATATGCCAAGAGATACTAAAAAGCCTATCAAGATGGTTGGTGATAATCATGCAACCATTAGCATAGCAAAGAATCTTATATACTACGATTAGACAAAATACATCGATATAGACCGACACTTCATCTTTGAAAAAGTTGAAAACTCAGTTGTGCAACTCATCTACACACCAACGAGGTCTGAAACGTTGGACACTCTTACTAAAGCTCTTCCACGAGCTAGTTTTGAAGAGTTGTGCCACAAACTACACATGTACTACAACGCAGTTTGAGGGGAAGTGTGAAATTTTTATCCATAATCAATTAGATATTAGAGGGATTATATTTTCTTCTTCTATATTTGGTATACCTTAATAAACAGAATCCAGCATTATTTGCCAAGGCTCTCCTTATCTAGTATTATCTACTACATTTGTTCTTATCTAGTATTATTTGCCAGATCTTTTCCTTTTTTTTTCTTTTTCCTTAGTTAGTGGAAGAATTTCCCCCATTAGTTTGTTTAAATCCTAGTTTTGTGGCTTGCTAAATAGTAGCCAATCCTTATTCATGTGTTTGAAATTATTTTCTTAAATTCTTCAAATACTTAATGCAATCCTTATGCTTTAAGAGGAATTCTTTGAACTGCATGAACCTGTCCCTCAAAATTATACTGATGAGGAATGGAAATAGATAAAGCAATACACAGTCAATATTTTCATGAAATATTTTAATTATATAATATAGATAATAATGATATTTTATTTTATAGAATTGTTTATGAGTTTAGATGGGACTTACATAAAAGTGCGAGTTTTTGAAGTTGATAAGCCTAAATATTGAAATTAAAAAAATGATCTAGGTACAATTATTTATGTCTTCTCTATGTGGGAAGACTCATCTATAGATGGGAGAGTATTTCAGGATGCATTGAGTAGAAGAAATGAACTAACAATTAGGAATAGTGAATTAAAATAATAAAAAGTGAAAACTGAAAGTTAAGATATCATAATAAGAACTTGAATTTCTTATCTCTATTTATTTTTTAAATATTTATACTTTTTAAGGATATTATTATCTTATGAATGCGTGATATAAAATTGGTGAAAGATGCCATTTAAATGTAAAAAATAGCCTTAATGAAAGGGTGACAAGATATCAACCAAATGCTCTTGAAGAATATTTTTATATGAAACATTCTTTAGCTAGAAATATCAATGAGAGATGATTTGGGTTATTAAGAATAGATTGGGTGATTATTAGGAATCCAAATTAGTATCCAATCCAACTACAAAGTAAAATTATAACAACATATTGTCTTCTCCACAATCATATAAGAAGAAGTATGTCGGTTGATCTAGCAGAAGTAGATTTGGATGAAGAATCAGTTGATAGAAAAGAAGAGTGTATTGAGTTAGATGGTGAACCCATCACTTCAATTTAACCTTAAGAAGAATGGATATATCAAAGACAAACTTTAGCTTATCAAATGTTTAACCAATAGATGCAACATAAAAATAATGAATAAAATTTGTAAAATATTTTTATTTCTAAAGTCTTCATTTGATAATTTTAGGGCTATTTTAATAAAGTTATTCAATGTATTACTTTGCTTGTAACTTGTTTTGTTATTAATTTGTAGTAAAATTGTTAATATTTTAAATTGTTAAGAAAATTACAATTTTAGTACCAAACATTTGGGGTATTGGTAGCTAGTCCTTAAAGTTTAGACGAAAGAAAATTTAGTACCAAATATTTTAAATTTTCAACATTTTAATTCCTATTGACCAGTTCTACTAAATTCTTACTGGAATTCAATCATGTGAAACTCACATGCCAGTAACCAAATTTTTAAAAAGAAAATAAGAAAAAAAGAAAAAGTTTAATTGCCATGTTTTGTAATTTAAGGCATTCATTTGAGTTTGTACACGATAAATAAGTAGATAAAACTGAACAAAATTTGCCTGGATAGTACATTTTTGTGTGTTCTTTTAATTACAAATTATGGCACTTTTTTTTCTTTTTTTTTTAATTTTTGTAACTGGCACGTATCACGTGACCACATTCCAGCAAGATTTTGGCAAAACTAGTCAATAGGACTAAATGTGCTGAAAAATTGAAATATTTGCTACTAGATTTGCTTTAATCTAAACATTAGGGACTAAAATTGCTAATGCCCCAAATGTTTAGGACCAAAACTAGAATTTTCTCTAGATTGTTTGTGACTTTCAAAAGATAACTTTTCATTTGCGTCATACAAATGTTACATATATTGAGTGTAATCTTTTTGTTGTTTTTATGTGAGTGCTTTATATATCTAAGTCTTGTAAAAACATAATACTTTTTGTATGCATTTAGTTTTTGTTGAAACTAATAATGGTCAAAATATAAACATATAACTGCTTATTTGAGACATATAATGTAGCTCTGAAATGTAAGACAAACTAAAACTTTCTCATTGGTTGGTAGTCTTTTATTTTACTGCTTGTATGATTATTGGTGTTTATGTGTGATTAATAACTAAATATGCCTTTGTTAATTACAATAATAATTAGTTACTTTGATTAAAAAATAATACTATTTTATTATCAGGTAATTCAACTTTGGGTAAAACTTGATTGTGATTGAATCAAATGGGGAGAGCAAGCATCCTTCAATAGCATTTTTTTAATTGTAATAACTTTATTACTTGGAGAATTTAGCTCCAGGAAAATTTGGTTGCGATATAATCAAATAGAAGAAGTATTTTTTTGTTATACTAATAATTACTCAAGTACACACAAAATAAGGTCCTGTTTCTAATAGAGATTTTTTGTCCCTGATACCAGACCTTGTTTATTCAACAATATTAATGTTATATTTGTTTTATGAAAGATGATTTTGATTGTCTATATAACATATTGATAAGATTAATTTACCAGTTAAACTCCTGAGAAGAGAAAAGAAACAATAAAGGAAAAACTATTATTTATTAACTTATAATTTATTAATAAATTGCATCTTAGAATAAATTGATTCAATGAAAGCTTCTTTCATATATTATAATTGTATGTACATTTTTTACAACAAAGTGCAAATATACATTACATTACTTGTTACAATATTCTAGAACAAATACTGTAATAGAAATTTAAAAGGTTCTTTTGCCAAAATTTCTAAGAGTATCCAAATATGTTAAAGGAATCACTTTCTGTGGATTTAAATTCATAAAAATCAGATTTCACATTAATTTCACTTTTCTACCAACCAAACGATGCCCAAAGGAAATCAATTTTCCTGCACGTTTGGTTACCAAAAAATAAAATTAAACAAAAGATAGAAAGTTAGTGATTGTTACTTAATATTTGTCTAACTATTCTTCAAAATCTGGCAAATTTTTATAGAACAAAAATACATGAATGTGGAGAAAATTTCAAGAAAAACTTTAACTTTCCTCCTAACTAAACATAATTTTTCAATACTTTTCCGTGTAAAGAAACGCTGCCAAACATTTTAGTAATGTGTCCACTAAATTAGCTTTATCATGTTGCGCTTTTATGGAGATCAAAGTTCAAAGGTTTCTATGATTTTTTTCTTGTTATTGAGTATTTTGTCTTATTTATAGCTAGGCTTATTGATTCTTTTTTCTAGCCTCCAACCTAAGTTAGAGTAGTTTCTATAGTCCAAATTTTAGGGTTTTTATGATGAAATAACTTACAATCAATGATCGACAAATGTATACCTCATGAAACCAAGAAATATTGTCCAAAATTTGAAGAAAATCTTGTTCTTTACCATGACTTGAAGGCAAGATTTTTTTCCCCAAATTTTGTGGGTTAGTTTCTCTTTATTTTTTTGGTGTTTTTAGTGAACTATTAAGATCGCATCCCGCACATATTCTACATTATAGCTTGCAACTGATTCAACTTCCGCTTCTAGGAGACCAAGCGGAGCTCGAGATCTTTTTTTGTTTTCCAATTTTGTAGGTCAGTTTCTCTTTATTTTTTTGGTGTTTTTCGTGACATAACAACTTTTAAAAATTCTATCATAAGTGGTAATAAGCAAATGAGATCATAATACCTGAATTAGTAGGGAACAAATAGAGGGTCGAGCTGTTAGAGCTCTGCAACTCCACTCTAGAGGGGATTTGAATCTCATCAATACCATTCCTGCCTCCCCAAATACAATAGTATAGGTTTGATAAATAAAAAAATACCTGATTTAGTACAAAAAATAAATCAAATATGGACAACAATATATATGTAAGTTGAGCATGACAATTCGAATGCCAAGTGGAAAAGAGAGAGCATTAGTGTTTTCGAGCCCTGTTTTTATGGGCTGTAAGGTGCGCCCATGTGGGCTATGTCTGGTGCCGCTGCCCATTTTCTTCTTAGGCTTTTACTTCTCTACTCGTCCTTCTTTCGTTGTCATTCTCTATCTTTGAGTTGAGTGGGCCTTTTATTTTATTTTCTTTCTCTGTTTTTCTATTGGGTTTGGGCTAGACAATTTCGTCACGTGTTTGTTGACAGCCCAATAGTAAAAATAATCATACAGATTACGATGAAATAAAAATAAAAATAGAATTGGGACAAATTAATAAAACTTCTTTCACTACGAAGAAATTTGGGTTTTAATTTAAAAAATACATGTTTTCCTTAAAACTAACATGTGAAAAACAACATTCTTGCCGTTTTAAATGTTGTTTTTTTTTTTGAAATTTTTTGCAAAATATTACTACAAATTTCCTATATAAAACATCAAAATCAGGTGTCTACAGTTCGTTATTCGCAAGTGCATGCTTTAAAATAATTATAGATCTTAGTTAGTCTATGAAGAAATTTATGTTTTTACCCTAAATGGAAGAGTATCATAATATCTACAAATATTATGTGGTGCCTAAAATTTGAGCTAACAAATCTAACAATAGTTTCTTATATTCTTAAAAAAAAAAAATCATTTTTAAGTCCTCAAATTTAAAATGGAACAATTTAATTCTTTATATAATTGAAAGTTGAACCACTCCGACACAAAATCTCATTTGTAATAAGCTTTCCAAGGTAAAATGTCATGCACAATTTAAGGGGTAAATATAAAATCATAAAAAATTTTCTCCTAAATATATTCATTTGATGAGCACATTACTCTTCGCCCTACAATTTAATGACCAGATTATGTTCAAGAAAATCTCACACACACGCCGGTATGTATATGTCTTTATATGTCATTCTATTGTTATTTGTTTATTAGTGAAATTTCATCATCTTTTATCAAAAAATATACGGGCTCAGGAAAAAATATGTATTTTTTAGATAAAATATAATATATTTTTGTCGACTTATAATGTTTTAAATGTTAAGTTAACGACATAATGTTTTATAAATGTTGAGTTAATGTGATAGATTTAAATTGAGATAAATTGAGCAGAATTAAAATTAAAAGTGAATGGGTAAAACTGCAAGATTGTGAGATTAACCCAACCATATACCGCCGGGCACTTCGCTGTCAATTTTTTTCCAAAAAAAAAAAAAGAAAAGAAAAGAAAAGAAACGAATAAAGGCACAAGACCTTTAGCCGTAGGAATATCAAAAGGTCAATTCTCTATTGCTGCTGACGATTCTTCGCCGGTGTACTACAGTTTCATCAAATTCTGAGGTATATCTCCCAAACCCACATCTCGAAATTGCTTTTTGATGAGCCCAATTAACTGTCAAGTAAATCTACCAATTTATTTTCCTACGTTTTGGGGGCTAGATGGTCATAGGCTTATGGAATTAGATGAATTTTCTTGTTGCAATATTAAGGAAATTTGCACGAGTCTGTTTGTTAAGTTCAAGTATGTGGGGTGGGGTAGTTCTTTAATATTGTAGCAACTAAGTTTGGATTTTAGGTATAGTTTGGTTGATGGGATTTAGTGTTAGTTTGAGGATTATGTGATGTCTATGTAGCGTTTTTTTTATTTTTTCAAGATATTTTTGTATGTCTGTTGGTTAGATAGAGCAATATTTGCTTGCTTCCTTTTTATTTTTTATTTTTTGGCATTTTTGGTAGACAATTTGCTTTGTTATTCTGAGAAAGAACTCACTTTTTTATGGTTTTTGATTTACCTAATCAAGTCTTGATTCTCGGCACTTTTTCTTTTCTTCAAAAAAAATAAAAAAAGGGTTTTAATTTCTTGCTAGTTAGCCTTTGGAAGTTCACTTGTGGATTTTAAATCAACAAAGCCATTCGTAGGACCTTTATCCCATATCCTAAAAATCTTTCCCAATGTAAAGAAGGACTTACTACTTTTATGTTACTTCCTCAGCTCTATATTAAAAAATGCATATAAACGTTGTAGAGATTTGTATTCTTTGTTTGTTTTGGGGCCATTTTATTCAAGGAAGATTGTTGTCTATCCTACGTTTTTAAATATTTGATACTCACATTCATAGTGTTATTACTGAGGAGGTTATTCAGAAATTTATTTTTTACTTTATTTGTTTGAGGTTGTGACCCCCTCATTTTTTCCTGGAAAGTATTGTCTTTAGATATGGGTAAGGATTCCAAGCCTAAGGATTCAGGGAAGGGCAAAGGGAAACAGGCTGCAGGAGGAAGTGATGACGGCGCTTCAAAGGGTAAAGGAAAAGGTGGAAAATCAGATGGCCTTGGGACTTGCACATATGTTAAAGGTCTTTTCTTCTCCTTGCCATATTTTTATGGAATCTGTACTTCCGGTTACTGTTTGATTGAATTTCTGTATTACGACTCATTGTCTGGTCAGGGGTTTTGAACTTTTGTTTCTCCATTTTTTTTTTTGACCAGCTAGGCATATCTTATGTGAGAAGCAAGGGAAGATTAATGAAGCATACAAGAAACTGCAAGATGGCTGGCTCAACAATGGAGACAAGGTTCCTCCTGCTGAGTTTGCTAAGGTGAAACACATTTCCATCCATCTATATTTTTCTCTTAGAAGAAACTTCTGTAGGTGGAAAATTGCATTATTTATTCTGTGAGCCTGCCATACCCGAAGGTTTTTATGTATTCTTAAAAAAGGTTAATAACTGGTGATAAAGCTCTGTTTCATCCTCATAAATTATGAGTATCTAATATTTCTAATTCATTGTTTATATGATTCTGTTAGCTTGTAAATTAGCCACAATCATTTCATTTCCCTTGTCTCATTCAGCTTGCAGCAGAATATTCGGAATGTCCATCTGGTAAGAAAGGTGGAGACCTTGGTTGGTTTCCACGTGGTAAGATGGCTGGTCCCTTTCAGGATGTTGCTTTCAGCACACCTGTTGGAGCTACAAGTGCACCGTTCAAATCAACGTGGGTTTGAATTCTCATGGTTTCCTTTGTTATTCTTGTAAAAATGTGTTTTAATGTCCATTACCTCAGTTCCAAAATCAACTCTCACTTATTTCTGATGCGCTGCAGACATGGATACCACATTATCTTGTCTGAGGGGAGGAAAAATTGAAGCATCTCAAATTAAGTTCAGCAATGGCATAATGTTTTGAACAGCATTGGTTTGACGATAGTTTGATTTTTGACTCATGTAATGTATTGTGGTTATTGCCGAATATATTTTGGTGTGAACTATACTAATGACTGTGTTAGTTTTAATAAGCAATCATATATTCCTTTTGAAGCTGTTCTGGATTTGGTTATGAAATTGGTTGTGCTTAGCGACAAGCGTCCCTACCATAACCTCTGTTGATGCCGGGGGCAGGGCAACCCTGTTTACTCTGCAGGCACTTGTGTGTACAATGGGCAGAGAGTCCCGTACAATGAGAAGGTCAGAAACCTCTAGAAATTGTGTAGTAGTTAAATGAGGAAGTTACCAACAACCATGATGTAATGCTCCATGCAACCATCTTGGCATAATTATCCCGGCTCTTCACTTGGAAGCACTATCTAAGACATTAAGACTTCTATGACTGAAAGAGGGAAAATTTGGTATACTAGGACTTCTATACTGTTGTGGCATTAGGTTCTCCCATTCATTCTCAGATAAATGAGGAGCGGCTCTTGTTGTCGCATGGATACCAGTGGTGTCTTTATGTTAGGCTGTTAGCTCATGAATTCCCTATGACTTGGATGTTGCATGTGATCGTGTTTGTTAGGCTTAATTACCTAACAGTTCAAGTTCTTCCCTGTAGAATCATTACGGTTTGCAATAGAGGTGGTCGTGTTTTTTGCTGCAGATTAGATTGGAGGCCTTTTACAAGTACAGTAGTCCTAAAACCGGAGCCAGCCGCTTTCCTAAGTTTCCCAGTGGAGTGCTGCAGCCTGCAAAATATCTGTTCTTCAAGGGAGAATTTGATTTAATTCTACTGTACAGGAACTAAAATATCATTTTTTTCCCGTCTTGGGCAACAAGTTTAACTCTCATCCGCCTTCTTCACAATGCGAAATACGAGGAACAAGTTTTCCAGTATCAATTACCTTTTATACTTCTGTATTCATAAGATGGAGGGAAATGGAACAGGCTTTCATTAACACAAGATGCTGACATGGTAGGTCTGGGCAATGCTATATAATTCCTAAGATTTAAAGAATCCATGGCTTCAAACTTCCAAGAGTTTGAACAACATAACCGAAGATTGATCATGCCCTTGTGACCAACTTACCAGAGAAGCTCAATAGGTACATTTCTGCTAACGCTTTGTGCATATGAATCTCAGTTTGTTGATACCCTTTGTGAGTTGGGTGATATACTTCAATAACCTCTCCTGTGAAAGTCGGGGCAGTCGGATTTTCCAATTACATGTTTCGTACTTCAGAGCACCAAGAGCTTAAAGATGTCATCAGCACAGCTTTAGTGTTGGTTTCTCCAGAAAGAATGATTATAGGTTCGGTTTCACTGATTTGTGGTAGAAGATATTCCTTCGTTGCACAAGCCAAAATCTAATCCAATACATGCTTAAAGGACCACGATCAGTGTCAGAGATTCTCATTTGGAAGCCTATCTTATCTTCTGCTTTAGCCAAGCAAGCATCATAAATTCGTAATAACTGGTGATAAGTCCCAAGACAGAGTTGGCCGGATGTAAGAGGTACCGAACCAAGTAATGGAAAACCGTTTATTTCTCTGGAAGGAGATCATTTAGTTCTTGACTAAAAGACGGGATTAAAAAAGTGTTTATTTAGTTCTTAATTGAAAGATGGGATAAAATAAGATCTGAATTCGTAATCAGCCAAGGTCTTTCTGGAGACAGTGTGATCCTCATTGCAGAAGAAAATCTGGTTGTGATCATCATATTCATGAACTAGACGAAGATAGCGGATGGTGGCATAGAAGACGATGTTGAATCACCAAGTACATTGTTTTTCAGCAGACTCCCATATCTATGAGGAAAGTCCTGAGAGAAGACATTGAGGTGATCAGGTAGGGGGAAACTGGAGGGAAGTGACCAGGAAACCTAAGGAACTGGTTTTCTGAAAAGATCAGAAATAGAACCTTCAGGACCAACAATGAGGACCCTAATTGTGTGGAATGCATAAAGGAAATGAGATCAGATGCCAAAGTATGCATCTATTTCCTAAAACCATGGATCGCAGTCCAAACAACGTACTTACTGGAATTAATTTGTGCATTAGCCAAATAGATATTCCAGAATTCTGTCATTGGTCTCAGTGAATGGTCTACATCGTCTATGCAGGGCTTCTTCGTAGTTTAGTAATTTAGAGATGAGATGGGATGAAGGATGGCGTGCCCGTACTTTTCGATACAAAACTGATGGACACCTACTTAAACATGATTTTTCATCTAATCCTCGGGGTATCTCAACAATCTGGGAAGAGATGGCTCGTAAAGCAACGTCTGGCAAAAGAGAAATGAGTGAAAAGAGCAAAAAGCTAGTATGCCAAACGACAGCCAAAAGGCTGTAATGTTTAATTGTTAGCAAGTCAAATGTAAATGCAATAAGCTTCTCGAGCAATTGATGCCTCTAAAAGGCTATAAGAGTCTTTACAAGGTGGTGAGGAAATCAAGGTTTACCAAAAACTGCCTTTTTTATTTAAAATTAAAAAAATATTGCTGTTTTTAAGAGGTATTCAAAGATGTGGAAGTCGATTTTGAAGTCGACCTCAGTTATCAGCGGAATTCCTGCTAATCTGTCCATATCTGAGTGTTTCTCAAAAATTCTCGTCCTTTTGATCAGCAATCCAATCGCCAGTTTTAAATGGTCCCTGATGCACATTACCCCTATCAATGCAAGTACTTTTTAGTTGATTGAGCTGTCGATCTACTGACATGACAATGAACAGTTCTTCACTTTGTTAGTTTTGAGCAAGTACCTCAGCATATGTGGTAGAAGGCAATTTGAGAAAGGGTCATTCTTCAATAAGAGTAGTGTTAAAATTGGGATGTTCGACAGCCTAGAGGCCATGTACAAGTACAAGAGAATTAAATTGCCAACAGATCACCAAAAAAAAAAAAAAAAAAAGGGAAGAGAGAGAGAGAGAGAGAACATTGAAGTAGGGAATTTTGTCTGCTTCTCATTTTATAGGCAATGGATAGAAAGGTCACACCTGTTATCCGTCAACAAGTTTAAGACCCCAGCTCATGTCTTCACAATGCCGGACATGAGGAACAAGTTTGCCAGTATCAGTCCCTGTTTTCCTTTTGCAATCATAAAAGGGAGGGGCATGGAAACAAGGTTCCATCGACTCAGCACGCTGACAAGGTGGATTTGGAGCTGTCTGATTTTCCGGCTTGTAAAGAATCCATGGTTTCAACCCTCCAAGACTCTGAGCAACGTAACCAAAAGTTGACCATGAGCTTGTCACCAACTTATCAGTCAAGCTCAGAAGATACATTTCTGCCCATGCTTTCCTAGTGTGCGTCTTCTTCTCAGCTTGTTGATACTCTTCATGACTTGGCTGGTATACTTCAACAACTTCTCCTGTGACTGTTGGATGTTCCCAGTACATGTTTCTTACTGCCTCAAAGTACCCAGAACTTAATGATGTCATCAGAACAGCTTTAGTCTTCAGCTTTCCAGATGGATTGGTAATAGGTTGCTTCTCATCGATTTGTGGTAGAAGATTCTCCTTAACTATACAATCCAAGATCTGATCCAATACATACTTAAAAGGACCAGGATCTGTTTCAAATACTCTGATCTGGATGCCTATCTTTTCATCTGCTCTGGCTAAATAAGCGTTGTAATACCTGGTTATGAGCCCCCAAACAGAGTTTGTTGGGTGTAAGAGATACCGACACAAGTGATGGAAAACAGCTCCTTTCTCTGGAAACAGATTGCTCAATTCTTTCTCAAAACTTGGCATTAGGAAAAGAGACGGGATAAAATAGTTATCTGATTTCAGAATCAACCAAGGAACTTTTTGAAGCACTGTTTGATCTTGATCACAGAAGAAAAGCTTGTCATGATCATCATAGTCATGAACTAGATGGAGATAGACATATGGTGGCAATGAGGATTGCGCTGAACTGCCCAAAACATCATCTTTTATCATATTCCCATAACTTTCAGGAGATTGTTTATCAAAGGTATCGTACTTATCAGTAATTGGGAAACTAGAGGGAAGTAACCAGGAAACATCTGGAAATGGTTCGCAGAAAAGATCAGGAATGTCAGCTCCACGATCAACAAGGAGGACTCTATTTGTTAGGAGAGCATAAAGGAAAGCAGATGCCAAAGTCAGTATTCTGTTTCCTAAACCACTGAAGGAAACCCATACAACATATTTGCAATCTGTGGAATTAGTAAAGAGGCCAGAGCTTAGATATTCCAAGGTTTTGTTATAAGACTCTGTGTTTGGCCCACATCGTTTATGCAGAGCTTCATAGTTTCGTAATCTAGAGATGAGATGGGAAGAAGGATGACTTGTTCGTTCATTGCGATACATGACTGACTGATACCTACTAAGACATGACTTTGCATCAAATCCTGCAGGGAGAAGTCCAGCAAGAAGCTTATACTGTGGTACCTCAACTTGCTGGGGCAAAACTTGCTGTTCGGTAATATCCCCTGAAACAAAATCTGTCAAAGAGATGGTGTGAAAAGAAAACTATAATAAGCAGGGACAAAAGAAAGCCAAACATCAAGCAAGTGGCTCTAACAGCTGCTATTATCATCTCCCAATCACTGGCCAAAAAGTAGTGACGAATAGGCTCTTAAGAAATGTGTGCAGTATAGAAATCATAGATCTCAATAAGGATGCATTAAAACAAATATTCAAGGTTTAGTCGTTTCGTCAACAGTGTTTTCCCTCCATTTGTATTGCTAGATTTACCAACACAATGGATTTATCTATGCGGTATGGATTTTCCACACAGTGGATTTTCAGGCGATGAAATTCCGGAAATTTGTGTCTACTTGCTAAAAAAGATGGGAAGGAGTTGGAAAGATTAATGAAAAATCAAAATCACAAGTGTGCAGAACAGAGAACATGATCATAGCAGACAGCATTTAACTGTTAAAACTTGCAATTGAATCACCCATCATTCCAATAGCCGCATGCACGAGGTTTACCATCAATCATAATGGACACCATCCAACTATAGGAATCTACAATTCAAGCAATTCATTAACCTAAAATGCTATATAAGCCTTCTCAAGGTGGTGAGCCAAACGACAGTAAATAAAATGAGAAGTACGGCAAGAACATGATATAAAAGTTGATCACATCAAATCAGATTTGATAACCTTCCATAGAATCTGTTGTTAATATATAAAGAACCCGATTCAAGTGAAAGTTCAAAGCAGTGCACATCTATTTTACACGAATGGCTATACTTCATCAACCAAAGTATGCAAATATGCTGAAGACTGTATATCACATTGCATGATACATTAATGTTCAATAACTTCGCCACTTCAATATTAAGTAGCTTTTCTGAAGAGTTGAAAACTTTTTTCATTTAGTAGTTACATAGTGATCACAATCATGGTTCAAAGACTCGGCTGAGTCCAAGTTGACTCTGCCTGAGTCATATCGAGACAACCCCTTATTTAGATACAAGTACATTGTTCCAATATATAAAGTTAAATAAAATTTGACTAGAGGACTTATTTTTCAATCATTATTTCATTAAATCTAACTATAATTTGATTTTATGATTTTTTTTTTTTTTGCCAAATTTTTTTTTACGATACTATAAACCGATAGAGAACGGTAATTACAAGCATGATTTTTTATTTTGTATCACGATCACAATAGGACAAACAGATAGAAATCATAACTGTACCAACAGTATAGATCAGTCTCAACCAAGAACATCATATTCCCAAATTCATTTTTTGGTCCCATTTTAGATGTTTCTTGCTTGTATTATCCCTTTTAGTTACTACATTTTGTTCACCAACAAAAAACATAATAATCCAAAACTTTTTGGTTGGGATGACTAGAAATCTTCCTACATCAGCGTTAGAACAGACAATCTATGTAAACTGAGGCACATATGCATAGTTGTCGTAACAACAAAAATCCAAATTTACTCCGACCAAGTATTATAGTTATATTATTTTATATTAGCATAATCACTCAAAAGGAGAGGGAAAAAAAGGTAAACTTTTTAGAGTGAAGTACCTTTTCTGGGTGGTTTAACGTTAACATCAAGAAGCCTAGCATCAGCAAGAGTCCACAGGCCATCAGAAGAAGTCCACTCCAGAAGAGTTGGCACTGAAAACAAAAAGAAGCCTATTAAGAAAACTACTAAAATCCCCAATATTTTGATTGGACTCCAAACCCATTTCTCCTCTGCACCCCTTGAAACAGTAGTGTCGTTTTGGGTGTTTGCAGGAGTGGTTTGATCACTGGAGTTGCCCTTAAACCTCCTCATCTTTTATCAAATTCTGACGCGGGTCATGCAAATCAACAAACGGGTTGTAGACGTATGCAATGTGTAACTAATGTTTAGAATGGGTTTTGAGATGAAACAAAAAAAAAAAAAAAAAAAGAAAAGAAAAGAAGAGGTAAAAAAAAGAATAAAAAATTTTTGAGAGAAATTTTAGTGTGGGTTTAGTATGGAAGTAAAAGTTTCTTTCATTTTCTTTCTATTTCCTTCCCAATTTGAGAGAAAAATTTTTGGAAGAGAAAATAAAAAATTTTCCTTCCATTTACTTTCTTTTCTTTCACTATTTTTGTTTCCAAATAAAGAAAAGTGATTAAGAATTTTTTTTCTTTTCCCCATTTAGTCCCAATTAACTTCCTTTCTCTTTTCTTTTATTGTTTTTCTCTCTCCATTTCTTTCCTCTCAAACTAGGCATAACTAATCAAAGATAAAGGAAGGGGGAGGGTGAGTGTAAATTTATGCGCATATTTGTGTGTTTTTAATTAAGGAATGGGTAGAGAAATTACTAAGGTGGCAAGCTTTGCGGTTGACAACGGAAGCATGGAACATGGGAGCAGGTATGCACAGGGACATGACAACTGTGTAGTAATATATAGCTGATGGGCCGTTTTAGCAGAAAGGAGCAAAATTTAGCGAGCTAGCATTCTTGCACTTCAGAGATCTTTCTGCTTCCTTGAGAGCTGCATAGGTAAGAATCTAAACTTTTCTCAATCTGCATTATGCAAGTAAAATAAGTTGTTGATGATACATTATAATGTGTGCTCTGCAAATTTTAGCTTGTTAAATTCATAAGATGAAGATTTTGAACTTAGATCTATTAAGGTTTGAGCCATAGAGATATGATGACTTTAAACTATACTAATGATGGTGAAATTTGTGAACAAGATGATTGACCATTGATCGATCAAACCATGCTTTTGGTACATTGTTATTTTTTTTAATGTTTATGATGTAGGTGTGGCTGTGTGAAGCATGTTGGTAAAGATATATAAGGAATTTCTAATTGAATCTGCATTATTCAAGTAAAATGAGCCGTTGATCATATATTATGATGTGTGTGCTTCATATTTCACATTGTTAAGTTCATAAGATGAAGATTTTTGACTTAAGGCTGTGTTTGTTTGAACTAAAAATATTTTCATTGGAAAATATTTTCTAGGGAAGTTATTTTTCAGGAAAATCATTTTCCTCTTCATTATTTTCAAGTGTTTGGTTTGCCTGTTGAAAATATTTTCTAATTTCTTTTTTTATATATTTTTGAAAATGATTGAAACTTTTTTTAAACTTTTTTTCTTCCAACTCCACACTATTATCTCATCTTACTATCACCTTTGTTTTTTATCCATTATAATGTACTGACTATTATATTATAATTTCACTATTTATTGAATATTATATTATTTTATTATTGTTTATCTTTATAAAAATTTTTGAAAAATTATATACTACTAACAAATATTGCGCCGATGCAATAAATATATTATTTAAAACATTATCATCATATGTCATGTTTGTTAAAACTAACTAAATGTAGTATACAAAATAAGAGTTATGGCAAATATAAAAAATATTTTTTTACTATTGACCTTAAACCTCCATCGTTAGTGAAGATATACGACAAAATCTCTTAGTACAACTCTAAAAGCTGTACCGCACATTAAGCAACTAAAACGGAGACAAACTTATGAAGCAATTAATCAATACACAAATGGCAGTATACACTAAAGACTCTAGGTAAAAGACCTACAAACCTGAGCATAATTCTATTGCATTTGTCCCAAATGTTATGTACATCATCTGATAAATTAAAAAAAAAAAAAAAGTTTGTCATCTGCTGTCCTTGAACTACATTGACAGCTATTTATTCTATCTTGATTGTCCATTCTAGTATCAAAAAATTTTGTTGTTGGGGGGAGGGGAGGTGTCTTCGAATTAGCAAGGTTCAGGCATGTGTCCAAAAACCTCATTTTACATCCAAACTAATTTTAGACTGACACGAGCAGACTGAAAACAACAAAACTGCCAAAAACATTACAAAGGGAAACATCTTAGGTATCTAAAAGTCTCTTCTCTTCTACTACTGTGTCTGCTCTGGCTGTCGAGATAGCTCCTTATCAGCAAAGTGAAGAAGCCTTCTAAGTCTCAAAGCCATATCACAGTGAAATGGCAATGCAAACTAAACCACCTGCACATCTCACAAACACACGCACAACTAAAATAAACACCTATAGAACACAAAGTCAGAAAAAAATTCACACAGAAAAACATGCACCAACATACAAAGACCACAAACACCATGGCCAGTTTAAACAACAAAAGTGCATAGGAAGAAAGAAAAAGCGAATTACCTGAACATACCATGATTGAGAAAGAAAGAAAAAAACTGCTTCATGGTGCTTAGGCATTTCACTAAAAAGCTGTAGGCTCATCTTCAACCTTCTCAATTTAGAAGGCTAGACTAGACCACCACTGCTTTAAATTTGAAGGAGGACTGGATGAAAAACCAATGGTTTCGAAAGACGTGAAGAAAGGACATTTTGCTATTTTTGCGGTCAAGACTGAGAAACCAAAAAGGTTTATTATTGGACTACAATTTTTGCAAATCCTACATTTTTGAGGTTGCTTAAGCAGGCGGATGAGGAATATGGATTCATTTGTACATGAATATAATCACGTCAAAGTTTCCTAATAAATGAAATAAAGTTATCAAGCCAAAACTACCCAGTAAAACACTTCCACATATTGCTGAAGGCATTAGTGACTTGGTTCCACTATTGAGGTATGGCTATTGTCATCTAGAGGAGCAAAAACTAATGTGCAAAGTGTTACATCTTCTTTCTAATTGCATGTGCTTTCTTTATTTTCTTGTTTAATGGAAAACATCCAATGCTTCCCTTGGACAAAAAAGAACTCCTATTAACCCTTTTCGTTTCGGGCCTTCAATTCTAAAGAAGTAAATATCTTCTCAAATATCAATTATGTTCTGTTTCCACCATAAAAATACAAAGCTAATTGCGCAACTCCAGATGTAATAGCCAAAGCCAAAAACAGCAATTAGAAAATACTACACGGCATTTTGGATACCTTCATTTCTCTAACACATCGTCCATTCTTTACAGTACTATCTTCCATTCTTATTTTAGTTACTGAAATTGGTCAAGCTTGGCATGAAAAACTTTTGGTTAAATGAACTTCACTATTTTACATACACAGGTGCGACTCTCAAACAACTGCGAAACAATGTTTGGACCTCAGTTGCTATCCAAATGCTCAGAGAAAAGGAGTCTTATTTGATGAACTGAAATCTACCTTTGATACAGTACTGTTCAACCATAACACATACATATGGAAGCTTCTTTTTGGCTAAGTATTGGTTTCATAATATTAATTTCATAACTACTCAAGTTAGTAGTATCAGTAGTAGATTATCTCTTCAATTTTGGTAAATTATTTGGTTATTCAAAAAAATAAAATAAATAGCAAATATAAATCCTCTCTTGATTTCTCTTAATCCACTTCAGGATGGCCTCTCCTCCGCCACCTCGTTGCACCTTGAACACCTCTAAGCCCTCCAAAAACCACCACCTCCACCACCTTCAAAATCACCACCCCCCACTTTTACCACCAAAAATAATTAGACAAGCCCTAGTTTCTCAAAAATTGAATAAGCAACCGAAACAATCCTTAATCTCAATCTATATTCTCCAATTTCCATCATTTTAGCAACCAATTGAGATTTAAAAAAGAAAAAGCAAATTCCAAAAAAAATCAAAGTCACTTTTAAGGAGGTTCGAAGTGTGATGGCTGGAAGAAGTATCGGCGTGTTTTAGAGCTTTGGCAGCAATCTCACTTCTCAGAAGCCTCGTCGTTGATGGATTCTTCACAGCTCTCTTTCCGATCTTCTCTCCACAGATCCTGCTCGAGCTCCCTCCTTTCTTTTTCTTTTGTCTGTTCTTTTTTTTTTCCCCTTCAAAGAGCCTCGCAGTCTTTTGTCTCGTTTAGACAAAGCACGCATTAGACGCGTGTTTTAAGAATGAAAATAACTTCATTAAGTTAAGAGGGTAATTTATTTTCCACCCTCTCATGTAAAATATTTTACTTAAGAAAATATTTTACTGGCTCAAAGGAGAACCAAACACCAGAAAATTTAGAAAATATTTTCCAAAAAATGTTTTCAGTTCAAACAAACACACCCTAAATCTATTAAATTTGTGCCACAGAGACGATGATGAGTTAAAACTATACTAATGATGATGAAATTTGTGATCATGATGAGTGATCTTTGATTGATCAGGCCATGCATTTGGTACTTTGATGCATTTTTATGTTTATTATGTACAGTATAAGCAAGTAACTACAATGTTTTAAGACTAATTACTCAGTTGTAGTACGTTACTAATTATTTTATTTCAATTCATTTTTTAGTCATTTAGATTCAATTTGCTATAGTAAGAATGTATATGTGTAAACTAGGATGGAACAAATGCTGCATATGATATTATTATTCATTACATGGGGAAAAATTTTAAAATTCCCAATGTGGATCCTAATAGATATTCTTATATTGAGCTTTTGAATGATGTTACTGAGAAAGCATTCCACGAATTGCTTAGAAATATGAATGTTCTACTACACATAAGGTGTGCAATTTCAAAAAATTCTACAATTATGGATGTGAATAATGATCAATCAGTTTTACAAATGTTTAAGGTGCATGCCAAAGAAATGGTGGTCAACTTATATGTATCTCATGTTGATATAATTACTCCTGATCATATCCCCTTGGACAACAACTGTGAACTTGGGCAAGAGAACTTAGGATTTGACAGTAGTGTAAGAAATAGTATAGCTAAGTTAGGAAATAGTGAGCTGGATGATGAATTTTTTGTTGCAAGTGATGATGGCTCATGGATGCTAGCTATAAATAGTGACAATAAGGATAGCTTAACTAATGATAGGACATCACTTTTATTAGAGGATAATGGTGATAAAGACTTTTTAGATTATGAGTAGAATGATGAAGATGGGATCATTCCTGACTCAGAATTTCAAGAAGTATATCCTATGAAAGCAGCCTTAGACGCAAAAATGTTCACTTATGAACCTAGGGATGAGATTCAGTTTAAGAGAGACATGTTGTTCACCAATATGGATACATTTAGGACTGCTTTGAAGGATTATGTCATCCAAAAAGGATTTTCTATTCAAAGACTCAAGAATGAGAAAGCAAGATGTATAGCTAAGTGTGTTGTTAAGGTTTGTCATGGAGAATTCATGCATCTCTTGTTGGTGATTCTACTAGTTTTCAGACTAAATCATACGCACTAGCACATACATGTGCTCTGGACAGAATAATTCTAGAGCCACATCTAATTGGATTGTAAACAAACTTCTTTCATCGCTTAGGGACAAAATTTTATGTCAGCTATTTCCATTTGGTCTTTACATCTGACTTTCGAATAGCGACCGAAATGGTTATCAAGCTATTCAAAGCAAGGGAGATTTGTATAATTTTTAAAAATTGAGGAGTGCCGAGTGAAATTGTCATAAACTTTAGGGGAAGATTTTGTAATTATTCGTCAGAGACTTCTGTAATTATCCCTTTAGTTTATCTTTTAACCATAAGCCACAATGCTAATTTATCGGACTATTACAATGAAATAAGTGACATCTACGCTTGGAAATAGAAGTAAACTTCAAATTGTATATAATTTTGCACTCTTTAAACTTTAAATTGAAAGACACTAGATCACACAATAACCATTAAAGAATCTGTTACACCCCTTGAAAAAGGAGAAATAAAATAAGAAGAAAAAATGTGGATTTTCAAAAAAAATGGTTTTTAGAAAAATGATTTTTCTTCCTTTAAAAAAAAACAAAAACAAGGCCAGGACTTTTGAAAAATACGATAGTTTTTGCCTAAAAAATAAAGTCTAAAAAAGGTTTTTATAAAAGAAAGGAGTTATCACTTGGTATTGAGTTTTGGTGTATCAAGTCACTAAAAAAAATATTTTTTATGAAAAAATAAGAAAAAAAAGGAAAGCTTTTTTTTTTTTTTTTTATAGAAAATTATGTTTTGAGAAAAATTAAAAAAATGAGAAAAGCCTTGTTAGACAGCTCCAGGTTTTTGAAAACAAGATAAATGGGTTTATGAGTTACAATTGAAGAAAGGGAAGGCAACTTAATCAAAACTAGTTGTGAGGTTTAGTTGAAATTTTCCTAATATAACCATAAAACTTATCACATTTGGATGTCACTATTCGAATGCAAAACCCAGACCTAAAAGAGATATCGGGAGGGGGCAAAATATTCCTTTATAGTTAATTTAGAATTATCGCATTAATTGCGAAACTCAAAAAGAAAACCTCGATAGGATCACGAGTGATGAAAAATGAGACTCAAAATAAAATAAAATAGAGTTTATATAGATATAAGTGACCAAGGAAGAGGAATGCAACATAACAAGTATGAGGAACGAAAAATCATGACAAAATATTCCTTCTTACAGAAGGATAAACAGCGTGTTTAGGCTATGAAAGCCATATTTGCCCATTTCCCGTGTTTGAACGGTCAACTTTTCAAACCTAAACAAGCAAATGACCTATTTATCCTAAAATTGTATATGAGATGCAATTCTAATTGGCATGTGTAGACACCAAATTTTGACACACCATTAATTTTTCCAACATTTGGAGCACTTTTATATTTTTTGGGTTAAATTCTAATTTTTTCAATAATCTCAGGGGGAAAAATAATAATTTTTATCTGTAAATATTTTTCCATTAGCTTTGGGGGTTTTAAATTCATATGTTTACTTTCATACATATTTTTTAATTTTCTATGATTTTTTCCTGATTTAATTGGCATCCTTTTTATATTATACCAGCACAAGGGCAAAATGATAATTTCGCCTCGTGAACATCATTTTAGCTCATTTCAGGTCCCAAATTTATTTTTCTAATTCTTTCAGCTTGTTTCTAAATTTTCTTATTTTTTCAGAAACGAT
The DNA here is from genome assembly GCA_024721245.1 of Mitragyna speciosa. Lineage (NCBI taxonomy): Eukaryota > Viridiplantae > Streptophyta > Magnoliopsida > Gentianales > Rubiaceae > Mitragyna > Mitragyna speciosa. The sequence goes on along the minus strand of CM045566.1, from coordinate 21,573,513 downwards.
TGCTATTTTTTCTGTAAATACTGCATGCAGGGGCAATATCGTCATTTCACATTTTAATGCATTTTTTTACCAAAATTTGAGTCATAAATGCATTTTCTAGGGCTTTAAGCTTATTTTTAATTTTTGATTATTTTTTGAGGTCGATAGCTATTTTTCTGTGTATTTTCGTTGTCCAAGGGCAAAATCATTATTTCATATCCTGAATGCGTTTTTGATCAGTTTTAAGCTCTAACCTTTATTTTGTAATCTACTTTGAATTTTTTTTAAAAAAATTTTGGAATTTACTGTCATTTCTTTGTATTTATTTTTTATTTTTGGGCTAAAAAATATTTTTTAAAAATAAAATTAGAATTTTTATTACCGGTGGCATTTTTGTTATTTGGTAGTATTCTTGGAGACCAAGACAACTAGCACTATAAATACCTCCACTAAAAAATAAAAAGGAAGGACTTAATTAGAAAATGCTAGGTACACTCTTCCACTTTTACACACACTTTAACACTTTTTCACACACTAAAATCCTACACACACATTAACACACACTTTTTCCACGTACAAAAATCAAACACACACAGTAACACACTGCACTTACACACACTAAGATCAAAAGACCAAAAAAATAAAAAACATCAAGAACATTGTAAAAATTTCAGCTTTCATTTTCTCAAGAGAGCAAGGTTCAATCCATCATTTTTCATTCTAAGGTACAACCTTAGTTGCTTACTACTCTATATACATTTATTTGACATCAAAAAATGGCATGAATCTAGTTGTTGTTTATGAACTTTAGGTTTTGCTTTTTTTTTCTTTTTTTTGAAATTATTTTCCAGATTTTTTTTGTCTTCTCTTTTTGTGTTAATTTTTGTTTGTTTGCTGGGTTTTGGGTTTTTCTTTTCTGGCTCTCACCGTCTCTCTCCCTCTCCCTCCTCCTTCCACCACCAGAACAACCCACAAGAACTTCCTCCACCTCCAGTAATCACCATGACTTCCACTGTTCAACCACCAGACAATCACAGTCAAGAACAAACAAGAACTTCCATTGATCTTCAACCCATGACTAGACAATCACAGTCAATAATCAATCTCAGTCTGTGACAGCCCCACCTTACCCAGAGGCGCACCAAAGGGCTTAGCGGGCTGCCTGCCTGGCTCTCGCCAGGACTCGAGTCAAGCACGCATTAAAATTCGTAAGTGATGGTAACTCAATAGAAAACTCGTAGATACCAACTGTGACAATATCTCAGGGTCACATAAAATTCAAAACTTAAAAGTAAAAGTACTGTTTTAGCAGTTTACATCATATACGTTCATTAATACAATAATATCTCTAGCAGTTTTCTATCAAAATCCTACCAGAATCTACCCTTGAATCCTCACCACCGGCTTTAGGGATAGGAGCCTGTTTAAGGAAAACAAATAAAATAGGGTGAGCTATAATAGCCAAGTGAGGTTCCCACACATGCAGGCACAGAGGCAAACCAAGAGAGAATAAATAAGCAAATAACATGTGTCGCAAAATCACATAGAAAATAATTAAGTAAATAATTATTTAAACAAGGGAGGATACGTCATGACCACGGGAGCAAGTACTGATCATGTAACCATGATGTAGAACCGAGATAGTATTTCGGGTCTGGATCACAGGTTCTACCTGCATTATCGAGCAAGAGCCCTGACCACCATTCACCTTATATCCTCCAAAAACCGCCACATTCAGGGTGAGATCTCAACCCTAGAGGGCAAACAAGCAAGCAAGAAAGTTCAATCCGGAGTTGGCCTCTTTGAGGATTCACAACTCAAGGAAAGAACGCCATGCCCTAAAACACCCAGCACCTTATATCCTCCTTTGTACAACCGGCTTGACTAACCGCGGTACAACCAAGGAAGTCTAGCCAACAAGTTTAGTTTATTTGAAAGTTCACAAACAATTATATTCACATTTGATAGAAATTATGCATGTAACAAATTACGGGATAAATGTGATAAAGTACACACTTTCTCTTCATATAGTACATTGTAACAATTCATGAATATCAAGTACACATAGAATTAACACAGAGAATTACCATTTATCATGCATCAAGCGTACACGAGGAAACACTCACATACACAAGTAAAGGGACACTCACCTGGATCGCTTAGGAAAATATTTCGTATAATGGTGGAGGTTCACTTTCGGATCCTGGAATTTACAAGAAATAATCTAGTGCAAACCCTAAGTAAATTAGCAAGAAAATTCAAGAAATAACCTAATTATTTCTAGGTTATAGATTTCATCCACCATTTTTCCTTCTTTATTTCTACTGAATTTTCGGCAGCATGACCCCTTAAAAACCGGACTAAACCAAAATTTTCCCTGCAAGAAAAACAGCCATCCAACCCAATTCAACAAGTTCTACAACTTCTATGTTCAATTCTAACTCAATTCCAATTTTCTTTGTTAACTCATGTTTTTTAAGTTTACCAACTAGGGATATTCAACCGAACATAACTTCTAATTGATATGTCGTATGAGAAAAGTAATTATATGGATAGAAACTATATTTTAAGGGATAAAACTTTTATGAAGAGCACCATGTCAAATTCTAACAAAAACCATTCCAAAATCGGTCCACAACTTAGTGTTCCATCAACCCAAATCTGCACAGGTTTAGTTTTTGGCCAAGTTCATGCCATTTCTGGGATCAATCCATTAAGAACCAGGGAATTGTGATTACATGGTTTAAAAGTAAGTTTCTAGGACTACAACTTTCATGAAGATCATCAATCCAAATTCTAACCAGAACAAGTTCAAAATCAGCCCCCAAGTTGGCTCATCATCAAAACTGTTTACACAGAACCGAAATTTCAGCCCACTTTGCAGACTTTCTGCGATTAATACACAATGAAACACAGTGCAAGCTTTACACCGTTTGAAATCCCTATGAATCTAGTTTCTAAAACAACAAGAATCATTCGAATCCAAGTTATCTACACCAAGTTATGAAAGTTTTACTAAAACTGGTCCAGCATGACTGTTCAAGTATTTTTCAATTCAAGCTTAAATCTTCAAGTACTACTATCAAATTCTTAGTATAAAACTTGAACAAAACTAAATAAAACTTGAAAGTAATAGCAAGAGTTCATAGTACATACCTTAAACAAGCTTAGAACTATGCTTAGGAAGAAGGAAAGCTCACTTTCTATGGTGGATTTGCCCAAAATTTGGAGAATAAGCTTCAAGAAGTTGAGAGCAAAATGAGAGGAAGAGAGGAAGAGAGATGGCCGGCCAAGGAGGAAGAAAGAAGAGAAGAAATAGGCTAGGAAAAATGGAAAAGAAATAAAGAAAAGGTGGGAAAATAATGACCAATCAAAACCCAACAAGAGTCAAGTTAGGTTTAGACTTTTAATAAAATAGTGACCAACTTGGTACATTTTGATTAGTGGAAATTTTGATCATTTATCTCTTAGAAATTTGCAAGACTTTATGGCACAAATTTTAAAAGCAAAAAGAGAGAAAAAATAGGAGAGAGAGGGCCGGATTTTAGAGAGAGAAAAGGCAAGGGAAAATTAGTGAAATTTTTAGGTCAAAATAGTGAACTAAAACTCACTTAGTCAATAGTCTTGAAAATGATAAAGTTAGTTAGTCAAAATTAAACACTATTATAAACTAATGATCCAATGAAATTAATCCAAATATAGTACTTAGGTGTACCACTTAATAATGAAAGAATCTCATTTAGTTTAACTAATTAACTTAAGAAACCTTTCAACTAATAAATCAAAGATTATCACTAAACCCTAAATAAAAGAAATTCCTTTATAAAATGCATTTCAATTTTTGCCCTTTCTTTTCTCACTCTTCTTTTTTTTTTTTCTACCAATAAGCATAATATGAATTATATGAATTTTCTGGGGCGTCACACAGTCAACCACCACAGCACCGGAATTTCCACCTCCGGTCGTTATTCATCCATTACCACCCAACTTACAGCTGAATTTCCCACCTGCAACAAGCCCAAAACACCATTTGGAAAGTCTTATCTCTACTGCTAAAACAATCACATACCAAGACTAAGCTCAAATCCACCAGAGCCAACCTAAATCATCACCATCCAGCCCTTACAAACAACACCAGAAACTCTTCCTAAATCACAGACCCATGAACGATCAGCAAAACCTCAAACCCATCAGGAAAACTTGCATAAGATCAACCAAATCACCGGTCCAATAAACAAAACCAAAATCAAGGGCCATCAATAACTTGCAAAGAAAATATCATGCCAAATAGTCCTACCTACAGCAATCAAAACCACTAGTTTACCCTCACGCCTAACGCCTCCATAACCATTGCTCAACCATCACCTACAGAAACAGGTAGCCCTCAACATCTCCTATTAACTGCTCATTCATCACCACCAGGACAACTACATCACAGCCACCAAGTTCCAATTCTTCCCCCTCCACCCTCAATTAACCTCCACTAGTCAAATTCTTTCAGTTTCACTTGCAACTCACAGTCAAACAACCCCCTACCAATCAAGTTCCCACCCAAAGACTACCACTTCCCATCATCACAATCACCATGACCCTTCACCTGCAAAGAAAAACACAGCAAAACAACGAAGAACAAACAACCAAAATAAAACCCACACCATGACTACCCACTGAACAGCTGCCATTCTTCGACCAGCAACCCAGGTATCACACACCACCACTAGAAATCATCACCAACACCACCCAAATCCACCCGTCACAACCTCGCCACTGTAGCCCCACTAATCGTGCCATTGCAGCCCCAAAACCATTCTGAATAGGGCCAATTAAGCCACAAAGACCACTCCCACTGCTCCAATCCACCATCAAAACACCCCAAGAACCTCCCTTGAGTCCAAAATTGCAGCCAAACAGTCATTCAATCAACTCCACCCTTCCTCTTTGTTTCGGGAAAGAAAGAGAAACGGAGAGAGCAAAGAGCGAAATAGGATGAAACAAAGAACGCAAGAGAGAGATGGAGTGAGTTGGAGATAGAGAGAAAAAGAGAGAAACTGGAAGGGAGAAGAGAACAAAAGAGATGAAAATAGAGAGGGAAGATAGAGAAGGTAAACAAAGATGCAGGAGTAGAGAAGAACTGAGAGGGAGAATCAGTTAGAGGAGAAAGAGAAAAATCTGGAAGTGAGAAGAAAAAGAAAAAGAGAAAAAGGGGGAAAGAGAATAAAGTAGAGAGAGAGAGGAAGAAAGAAATTTCGATGAAGAAAAGAATAGAGAAGGGAAAGGGAGTGAAAACAGAAACGGGAAAAGAAAAAGGTTGAAGAAAAAGGTGAGGGATAAAGGGATTAATTTGATTTTGGGGATTTTTTTATTTTTATTGTAATTCCTTTAATTTGGGTATTTTGTTATTTTCAAGTCAACTGATTAATTTGATTCATTAGTGTAAATTTTATTTAGTTTAGCTTTCTGCTCCTTTTGTTTTTTTGTGATTTATTATACTTGCATTGCAGTCCCCAAATTTTACTAGCATTGTTAATGTGCCTCAAAGACTTTTGTTTCTGCAAGTTAGTCCCCTGCTATTCATAAATTGGCCCCCTTAGGTTATTTCTTTCAATTATGTCTAGAATTAATTACAAATTGCCCCACTCTTGATGAAATTTATTATTTGGCCTCGCATTTGCTGAAATTTTATTTTGGTCTCCAATTTTGCTTTAATTTTTAATTGCACCCCTTAGACTCACGTAATGTTCAATTTAACCGTTTAAGATTTATAGAAATTTATTGCAGTCCACTTAGTTGCTAGACTTTACATTTTTATCCCAAATTGTCAACATTTACATATTTTAGACTTTATTTCTTTACATCGAGGTACCTTGACTTGTTTGTTCATTTTCTTAGCATTAAGTACCAGGTCTTCAAAGAGGTATTACTATTCCTTGTTGATTTTCCTCTTATATGCTCCATTTTGCCTTTATGTGATTTATTGTACATTTTCTTCACATGTTTTGTATTTTACATGCCTTTTGCGTATTTATTCACTTTACATTATTTAATTTTAAATTTTATTATTTTGACAAAAAATGTAATATTTTTGTATTTAGCTAGTCAATGTAATAATTAGGTTACATTTCTTATACTTTTAGTTCAAATTTTTTATTTAGATAGCAAGTGTAATAAATAGGTCATTTTTACTTTTTTCCCCTAAAATTGTAGCTAACCCTCAATGTAATAGTTAGGGCTTACGTGCTTTTTGCATGCTTGTGTGCTTATATGTTTTATCGCTTTCCTTAGGATTTGCACCTAGAATATCATGTTTACGTGCTACTTGCTCCTACGTGTTATTATATGTCTATATATGTTTACTTGTTTTCAATTCATGCATTATTGAGTTGATTCATGTTTTATCAAGTTTTATTGTGTCACCACACTAGCCCAATGCTAGTTGTGGCTTTATCGCTTTTCCACTAATCCAACGCTAGACCCTTAGGACATTTTAGTTTTAGGAGCACTCGTGTGCATTTTACATCCCACTCCACACATTTTTAGTTTTCTTTCCATTTTGCATTATTTTTATTATTATTACTATTATTTATTTGTTTTTGACACATCTTCAAATGCATGACATCTAGATTGCATCTCACTTAGAATTTAGGTCATTGTTTGTGATCCAACTAGAAATAGTCGCCTACTCACGTGAGAAGCGGTGGCGTACATGCCGTTCCCCCCTCTGTGAGTAGAAACATTCAGTCATGAGATATTAGTCCCTCGTACCCATCATGTTGCATACCCACTTTCTTTCTTCACTTACTATATATTATTATTATTATTTTATTTTCTTTTTGCACTGCATTTTTGGATAGACACTCGTGACTCCTTCGATGTCTCGATTTGGGTTTCGCAATTAATGTGATAATCTCGATCAAGCCTTGACGAAACATGTTGACCCTCCCGATACTCACATTTAGACTTAGGATTTGTATTCATTTAGACACATCCGAATGCGACAGAATCTAGGGTTAGTTTAGAAAAATTTGATTAAACCTCGCAACTAGCCTTGGCTAGATGGAAAGGGTGCGTCAGGCACGAGTCTTTGCCTACCCTTTCTTCAAATGTGACTCTCAGACCTTTTTTCTCTCGTTTTTTTTGTAAACTGGAGTTGAAAAAGGGTTTTCAAATGTTTTTTCTAAAGTTTTGTTTTTGTTTTGTTAAAAGATTTTTCGGGTGACTTGATACACCTAACTTCATATCAAGTGGTGTGACAGCCCCACCTTACCCTAAGGCGTACCAAAGGGCTCAGCAGACTGCCTACCTAGCTCTCGCCAGGACTCGGGTCAAGCACACATTAGAATCCATGAAACAATCGATATTCTATAGAAAACTTGTAAAAATATTTATATGATTCAAACTTAAGAGCTGTAGACACCAAATTTTGACACACCTCTTGTAAATATATGTATGCGTTACTTCATTTAGGGGATATTTTCTTTATTTTTGGGGGTCGATTACAATTTTCGTGCATATTATGACTAATTTGTCACATCAGGGGTAAAATGATAATTTCACCATGTAAATATTATTTTATTTTATTTTATTTCCTAAATATACAATTTTACTATTTTTATCATTATTTATAATTTTAATAATTTTTAGTAGTCATTTATTATTTATTTAAAATTTTAGTATTTTAAACTTAATGGCACGTTTTTCAATGCACTCTTTTTTACGAGAATTTTCAAATGAAAAATTTTATATATGTATTTTGTATATTTATAAATTTTCTATAAAAGTTACACGATTTTTAGAGGCCATATGGTATTTATTTATTTTTTGTCTTTTTTGTTTATTAAGGGCACGTTTTCCAAAAATACGTTAATCTTAAAATTTTTGAGTGAAAATTATACTATATGTGCTTTATGTGATAATATATGTTGTGTAAGATTTTTGTGATGTCATTTATTAATTTTCATAAATTTTATAATTTTGCCATATTTAGGTCACGTTTTCCAATGCACTTTTTTATTTAAAATTTTTCTTTATGAGAATTATGTGTGTGTGCATTTCATAAATTTTATGTAAAGAAAATTTTCATAATTTATTTATTTATTTATTTTAAAGACCATTTGTTATTTATTTTAAATTGTATTTTTCTAATCTAGAATTAACTTTTTTGTTACACTGAATTTTTCTTTTTCCTTCTTATAATATTGTATTTCAGTTTTAATGTATAATTTAAAAAGAGTTCAAGTAGTTTTTATTTTATTTTTATTTTTATTTTTATTTTTTATTTTATTTTTCTGTTTTGTTTTGTTTTCTTCTTAAAAAAAAGAAAAAAAAGATGAACAACAATAGCAGCGTTGCTGTTGCTGTTGCTTCTGCAAACTCCATCTCCATGCCATACCTTCAACCACCCTAACAATCAGCCATACCAATCACCCAACCACCCTTTGTTTAATCACATCACACACCTGCATTCTCACACTAGACACATTCACACACTTCACCTCACTCAACTTTTCTCCCCCATTGCCTCTCCCTCATCAGAAAACGCACGCTCACAACTCACTCCACCATCTTCCTTCGCACACAATCCACTCCTCACAATTCACTCATTTGTAGCTCACGTTCACACACAGAATCACAGAGCTTTCAGACACTTCACACATTCAAGTTTCATCCGTTGCTCGCACACCATATACAACCATACACATCTACCTCAACTCACCATTTACACACTAATCAGGCACTGAACCACAACAACACCAGCATTAAAACAGTCACTACCAAGCTCATTTTCATTACCATTAACACCACCTTCACACCACTCTTCTGCACAATTATCACTCACACACTATCACATCCACCATACACACCCTTACACACACAACACACAACACACAGCACACACACACAATACACAGACTACACAAACACACAGAACACACAAAACACACACCAGACACACTTCATTTCACTAGCAAAACATAAAGCATACAAAGCATACACAATTCATAGACAGGCATCAGAAACGCACGGCCACAACACAAAATACACCACACTGAAAAGCACACAAGTTCACACGCATTCACACACTACACACACCTGCACAAAATCGGCATAAAAAAAAACACACAACAACAACAACCACAACAACAACCACCATCAGTCAGCCATTGCCATCACAAACCACAAGATCCAATCCACTGTGGCCTGCCAACGCCGCCGGCAGTTTCTGGCTCACCACCACCATCACCACCGCCCCTAATCCAGGTAAACTTCCTCCTCTTGCTTTCAATTTTCTTTTGAATTGTCATTTAATCCATGAAATAGATGTATGTGGTAAGATATCTAATTGTGAATTTAGAATATTGTGGGAAGTTTTTGGATGAAATTATTTAAAAAAGAGAGAGAGAGAGAGAGAGAGAGAGAGAGAGAGAGAGAGAGAGAGAGAGAATGGAGAAACCAGTAGAGAACGGAGAGAGACCGAAAGAGAGAAGTCCAGACGAGGGAAAGAAATCCGGAGAGAGAGAGAGAGAGAGGGGGGGGAAGAGAGAACAGAATCGGGAGGGGGGGAAGAGAGAAAAGAAGAAATCTGGAAGAGAGAAAAGAAAGAAAAAGAAAGAAAAGAGAGAAAAAGAAAGAAAAAGAAAGAAAGAAGAAAAAAAAAGAGAAAAGAAAAACCGGGTAAAAAAAAAAAAAGAAACTAAAACAAAAAAAAAAAGTGTTTTAGTGAAACTACGTCGTTTTGACGTAGTTTCACTCAAAATTACGTCGTTTTGATTAGTTTAGTTTTTTAATTTATTTTAATAGGTATTTATTTTATAGTCCTTATACTTTCATTAATGTCACTGTGGCCACGGAAATTTCTGATTTGTGCATTTAAGTTTCTATTTTTTTATAGATTGACCCCTTTAATTTTGTTTCTTTTCAATTAGGTCCCAATTAATTGCATTTAGGTCCCCCAACTTTTATATAATTATAATTTTGGCCCCTATATTTTTCAATTTTCCATTTTGACCCCTATATTTTTATAAAATTATATTGTGACCCCTATACTTTTCTGAAATTACATTTTACCCCTAAATATTTCTGAAAATTTCATTTGACCCCCTTTTATTTGTTGGATATTGCAAATTGGTGTTTAATGTGGCTATAATTTACAAATTGAACCTTGAATGTTGCTTAAAATTGCAATTTGGTTTTAAAATTTGTTGGAAATTGTATTTTGCATATTTTAACTTGCTGGAATTTTATTTTGTACCCCAACATTGCTGGAAATTCTATTTTTGCCTTAGAATGCTTGCTGGAATTTCATTTTTATCCCTCCCAACCTTGCTGGAATTTTATTTGAGTCACTATACTTGCTGGAATTCTATTTTTTGGCCCCCTATTGTTGCTGGAATTTATATTTTGGTCCTTTATGTTGCTGGAATTTGTTTTAAGACCTCCATTAACTGTTAGAAATTGTGTTTTAGTCTTTTATTTGTTGCTGGAATTTGTATTTTAATACTTATAGTTGCTGGAATTTTTATTTTAGCTCTTTTATATAGCTGAAAATTGCAATTTGACCCTATACATTGCTGTAAATTATGTATCATTTAATGACCTTGCTGAAATTATATTCTTGGCCTTAAGTATTGCTGGAAATTTTTATTTTTGGGCATTATACTTGCTGAAAATTATATTTTAGCCTTTAAATTTGTTGTAAATTATATTATTATCTTAACTATGGTTTGAAATTATAATTTTACCCTTTAGTTTGTTATAAATTACATTTTTTTACTCTAGAATATTGCCCAAATTTCTCTTTTTAATCCAAAACTTTTGAACATTTTTATTTTTGCCAAAAAGGGAGATTTAATTAAGTCCTCAAAGCTTTTAATTATTTCTTTTCACATTATATTTTTTATTTTTATTTTTATTTTTATCAAATTTATAATTAATATTCTAAAATTTGGTCTTGTTAGTCTAATTAATGTTTAAATTAGTTTCTTTATTTCCCTTTTAGTTATTTTGGTGATTCTCATTTGGGTGTTAAAAGTTTAAGTATGTATTATTGTGTTTTATCTTTATTTATTTATTTTTCTTGTTTGACTTTATTTATTCATTTACTTATTTATTTTTACTTAAACAATTTTCATTTTTCCTAAATATTTAATTATTATTATTATTTTTATTTTGTTTATCATTGTCATAATTGTTTGAATTATTGTAGCATGTTCATAGCGATTGGTATGAAATTATTTAATTAGTGGTTTATTTATTAAATAGTGGTATTTTTGACATGTTTGTTCATTTAGTAGCAATTTGTACCGAGTTTACGAGCGGGAGGTACCTCGATTACCTTTTTAATTTCTTTTTATGTGCTCCTATGTGTTTTTCTATGTGTTTTCATGTATCTTTGTGCTTATAATTTTTATCCATGTATGAGTGTTTATTCATTTATGTCATATTATTTGCTCGAATTTAATTTTTGATTATTCAAAGAAATGTAATAGATAGGTAATATTCTATTTAGCAAAAATTTTTTGTATTTAGATAGTTAATGTAATAGATAGTTTATGTGTTATCTATTTAACAAAAATCTTATGTATTTAGATAGAAAATGTAATAGATAGGCTAGATAGGTTACCTTTTATTTTTATTTTTAGATTGTAATTAGGCTTCTCTGGTGTAATAGTTAGGGCTTTTGTGTGCTATGTGTTTATGTGCTTTATTTGCTTTCTTTAGGACTTTGCATCTAGAATATCATGCTTATGTGTTATGTGCTCCTATGTGCTATTATGTGCTTTTATGTGATTATTGCGTCAATCTATGTTTTATTCATTTACTTGCTTTATTATTATATATGTGTATCGTCGTCACACTAGTCCAACGCTAGTTGTGATTAATTTCGGTTTCTTCGCTAGTCCAACGCTAGCGGAGAATTTTTAGAAAATAGGCTAGTCCAATGCTAGGCCTCTAGGTCATTTTAGTATTAGAATCATTTCTTGTGTGTTCATTCCATGCCATTTCACACACATTTTTTGTTTTAGGCCTTTTTCCATTTTGTATGATTTTTATATATATACATTCTATCATTTATTATCTATTTTTAAAACCCATGTTTGGCGCATGACATTTAGACTCCACCACACATAGAATCTTAGGTCATTTGTGTAACTTGACTAGAAATAGTCATCTACTCACGTGGGAAGCGATGGCGTACATGTCGTTCCCCCTTCCGTGAGTAGGAATAGTTAGTCACGAGTCTATTAGTCCCCCGTACCCGTTATGTTTGCATCTCCACTTTTCTTTGTTCACTTACTATCTATATTACTATTTTCTTTTCTTTTGCATATTCACTTTTGCATCTACACTCGTGACTCCATCAAGGTCTAGACTCGGGTTTCGCAATTAATGCGGTAATCCCGACTAAACCTCAATGGAACATTTTGTCCCTTAATGATACCCATTTTTAGGACTAGATTTGCATTCATATAGTTGCATCCAAATGCGATAAAATCTTAGGGTTATATTAGGAAAATTTAGACTAAACCTCGCAACTAGTTTCAGCTAGGTTGAAAGGGTGCCTTAGCGCAGAGCCTTTGCCTTCCCTTTCTTCAACTGTGACTCCCGAACCTTTTTCTCTTGTTTTTCAAAGACCTGGAGTTGTCAAAAAGGGTTTTCTTGTTTTTCTTACATTTTTTCAAAAAGCATTTTCTTAAATAAATCATTTTCAATTTTTTACCTTTTATAGAATATTTTCTGGTGACTTGGTACACCAAAACTCAATACCAAGTGGCGACTCCTTTTTCACTAAAAAAACCCTTTTTAGACTCTATTTTCAGGCCCAAAAACCGTCGCATTTTCAAAGTCCCATTTTAGGCCCTTTTCTTTTATTTTTAAAATAAAGCATTTGTTTGTCACATTTTCGTCAAACTATCTTTTGTAAAGAATTTTGTAAAAATTACTTTTACAAAAAAAATTTTACATTCTTTTCTCAATAAATTAACACACCCACATTTAATCCTTTTCCTTTTTCTTCACTCACTTATTTTCAAACGAAAAATGGGGCACGACAAGAGTAAAGGTACCAGTTTAGTAATTTACATCCTAAAGACCTAACTAATATAGTAAAATCTCAAACATCCTTTGACTAACGAAATCCTACCAAGAACTATTCTTGGATCCTTACCACCAACCTTAAGAATAGGGACCTGTTTAGGGAGAACAAATAAAAGGGATGAGCTATAATAGCCCAGTAAGGTTCCCACACATGCAAACACACAAGCAGATCAATTAGAAAATAAATAAATAAATAAATAATACTACAAAATGCTGTAAGAACAAGTTAAGTAAACAATTAATCAAATAAAGAAGGAAATATCTCAACCATGGGAGCAAGCTCAACCACAGGAGTATCAAGTACATAATCATGTGGCAATAGTGTTCAGACCTAATATAGAAAACTAGGTCCTTGCCAATGATCAGGTAAATATCATATAACAGTACCCGAAACCATCCATGCACCTTTACCTCCTCAATACCTCCACTCCAGGGAGAAATCTCAACCTTGGAGGGTAAAACAAGTTTGTTTAGTCCGGAGTTGGCCTCTTTGAGGAATCTCAACTCAGAGGAAAGAACACGAACCCTAATGCCCAATACCTTATATCCTCCTAACTAGGTATGACTAACTGTGGTGTAACTGGTGAAGTATGACCATGGAAGTCTAGCCCGAAGGCTTAGTTCAGTTGAAAGTTCACAAACAAGTAGTATTCACATTTGATAGAAGTTGTGCATGTAACAAATTACAGGATAGATGTGATAAAGTACGTATCTTACCCTCATATAGCACATTGTAGTAGCTAACAAGTATCAGGCATAAAATGGAATTAACACTTAAACATGCATCAGGCGCACACAAGGAAACACTCATCTCGAAAATTTCAAGAAAGTGCCTCGTAAAACGTGCGAGGTTCAGACTCGGATCCTGAAATTCAAAAGTAGCCTAATTAACCTACTGGATTTTCTTTTAAAAGAATTTTATAAAATATACCCAAGTTTAACTAGGGTTTTAAAATAAATGTAAATTGGTTATAAGGAAAATCCAAGAAGTTGTAATAAAGGAATCTGGGTAAAACCCTAAATCAACCAATAAAGAAATTTAAGAAATTCCCTTTTCGAAAGTAATTTGGTTCTAAGGGCAAATAATTCATTAAGTGTCAAAATTAAGGTTAAATTCAAAAGGAATGATTAATTACTAGAAATTTGTTACTAATTCCGCTTTATTTACTATTATAATTGCAAGACTTTAATAATTCGTTATAAATTCCGGACCAAAAGAAAATACTAGCTAAATACTATGGACTAAAGAGGTAGATTTAAATAAATATTGATTAGGGTTCAAGGTTTTGGTGTAAGAAGAAATTTTGTCCAAAATAGTTAATTTATAGGTAAACTAGCTTTTAAAGTCCAAGAAAGATTTATCGGTAATAGTCAAGTATAATTTAATAACTTAGCAAAATTAATGTAAGTTAAAATGAGAAAACTCCTGAAATATCCTATACTTAGGTAAATTAATGGTTTTAAACTAATTAATATCAAACTAATGATATTTAATTAAATTAAGACTAGTTAAATAACAAATTAGGGTTATTTGGTGAAAACATACTAAATCAAGTGTAAAGTTAAACTAGTCAAAATTTCACTTATACATTTAAAAGTCAAGTTTCTAATCAGTTTATAATCTTCAAAAATTTATAAGAGTTTCTTCTAAAATTGATTAACAAGGTTCCAAAATCGTTGCACAACATTTTCCTAAAAATCGATTAAGTAGATTAAGCTTAAGGTGCTCAATATTTGGTGTCACTTCAACCAATTCACAAGCTGAAATTTCTAGCAGTTTATGTCATCAAAACTTGGCCAAAATAAGGTTAACTATAGCTGGAAATATTAGGTTATCAAAGCTGGAATTTTATACACTAGTAAAGCTGAAATTTGTTCAAGGTTTTGGAACAAGGAAGTGCCGGTTTGCAAGCTGAAATTCCAGCAACTTCAGCCCACTAAACAGGCCTTAAATATTGAAAATTTTTCAGAATTTTTCCTCTAACAACCAACATGCCTTTCTAACTCTAGTCAAAATTTCAGCCATGAATTCCAAGATTTGCCACTCAAATAAAGCATCAATTTTTATACAAGTCCATACTAATCAAGTAGGTCATAACATAGTTAATCTACTATCAAAGAAAGGATCAAAACAAGGAGAAACCTCATAATCATGAGCATAAATATTCATATATATAACAAGAGAACAAAATATAACCATAAATCTTAATGCACTTAATGAAATCATAAGAAAAGCATAAGAAATCTTCTATTAAAACTTGAAAGAACTTGAAGTTTCTTGATGAATTTACCTCAAAATAGGTAGGGTTTTAGTTGAAGAAGAAGTGAATGATTAGTCCCTTAAGAACCTTGAACTTTGAGCAAGAACTTGAGCTTGAAACTTGGAGAGAATTTGATGAAATTTGAGGGGATTTCTTTTCTAGTTAGGTTAAGCTTTTGGAGAAAGATTAAGTTAGTCTTTTAAGTGTTTAAAATGGTTGAAATTGAAGAGTATTTTGGCATTATGGTGGCTGGCCAAGAGGAGAAAAAGTGCAAGAAATTTGAGCCAAAAAAATTGAAAAGAATTGGTAAAAGTAAAAGCCAATAATAGGTGGCCATTCATGGTGCTAGGTGGCATAATCTCCTAAATATCTAAGTAATAGGTGGCCTTACTTTTCTAAATATCTAAGCTTGGTTGGTAACATTTAATTGGTGAAATTTTCCTATGATTATCATCAAACATGTATTAATAATAAATCAAGAAATCAAATTATAAAGAAAATTATACAATAACAACTAATAAGGAAATTTTACAATTAACATTCATAACATAGAAACTAAGTGGTTTTAAGCTTCTAGGGTTTTACAAGTGGCGACTCAATTTTTTAAAAGTAAAACCCTTTTTCAAGATTAGTTAGCCAAAACTGTCGCACTTTTTTAGTCCCGGCCTTCTTTTATTTTTTATAATACCATTTTTCCTAAATAAACGCTTTTTCAATAAAAACTCAATTTTTCTCACACACGCACAATTTTTTTCAAAAAACTTTCTTTTCAAAAGAGTCTCAGACCGGATTGTCTTTTCGGGACGCGACAGTTATCGACCCCACCGTATGTCATTTCGGGGCACGACAACATGCATTATATATTTACAAGGTAAAGTGATAATATAGAGGATATTATCATGCAAATGTAAAAATCCCTAAAAATAAGAAAAAATGGATGAAGTAAAATGGAACGCATATAAGGGATGAGATTAACACAAAAGAGGGCTTAAGGATGTGGCGTTAGACTAGGTTGTATCTACAAACTTTCACTAGTGTTGGGCTAGCAAAGAAACGAGAATGAACCACAACTAGCGCTTGGACTAGTATGGCGACAATACACATATGTCACAATAAAGTAAATAAAAGACATAAATGAAAGCAATAAGCACATAGGAGCAGATAATAGCACATAGGAGCACATAGCACATAAGTATAATATTCTAGACGTAAAGTCCTAAGGAAAGCGAGCAAAACACATAACACATAAGCACAAAGGGAGCACACAAACCTAACTATTACATTAGGGAAACCTAACTACAATGTAAAGAGGGGGAAAGAAAAGAATAATTTATCTAACTTATCTATTACATTTCTATCTAAATACAAATTTCACTAAAATAATAAAATATATTCTATCTATTATATTAGCTATCTAAATACAACAATTCTTGTTGACAAAAAAATTATTATAACCTATCTAATACATTTTTTTGAATGATTAAAATTGAAAATTAAACAAATTATATAACATAAATAAATGCTCAAAAGTACATAAGTATAAGAAACACATATAAAAAATACACAAAGAGAACGCGAAGGAGCACATAAAGAAAAATTAAAAGAATAATAGAGGTACTTCCCATTTGAAGACTCGGTATAAATTACTAATAAACAAACAAACATATCAAGGTACTACTATTTAAATAAATAAATCATAAAGTAGTTAATGCAACATTAACCACTACAATCATGCAATAAAATACAAGACAATAATAATAATAATAATAATAATAATAATAATAATAATAATAATAATAATAATAATAATAATAATAATAATAAACAAAAAGTTAAAAGCAACAACTAAGCATTTAGGAAAAACAAAGAGTATTTAATTTAAATAAAGAAAACACAATAACACATAATTAAAATTTTAACACACAATTACAACACCGAAATGAGTAAAAGAAGACCAAAAACTAATTTGGGCATTAATTATACAAAGAAGCCTAGTTTAGGCATAGATTAAACATTTAGAAACTAAAAAAAAATGTATAATTAAAAAGTTTTAAGGACTCGAAAAAAGAAAAAATTTTGGGCAAAGAACAAAATTTTTCCAAAAATATGGGGTAAAATGCAAATATCAGAAAATCTAGGGGCAAAAACATAATTTTAGAAAAGTTTATGAGTTAAAATGTCAATTTTAACTAGCCTAAGATTTAAAATATATTTTTTAACCATATTCTATGAAAAAAATGCACAGTCTAGCAAATTAGGAGAACAAAAACATGAATTTCAGCAAGTCTAGGTCAAAAAATGCAATTTCCAGCAACATTCATGAGTAAAAATGTAATTCCAGCAAGCTTAGGGGCAAAATTGCAATTTTTGACAACATTCAAGGGTAAAAGTGGAATTCCAGCAAACATGAAAGACCAAATTGCAATTTTCAGCAAACATTTTTAAGTGTAAGAATGTAATTCTAGCAAATATGAAGGACCAAGTTGCAATATTCAGGAACATTCAAGAGTAAAAATGTAATTTCAGCAAGCTTAGGGGGCAAAATTGCAATTTCAGACAACATTCAAGGGTAAAAGTGTAATTTCAGCAAGCTTAGAGCAAAATTAAAATTATTGAATATCTTAGGGACCAAAATGTAATTAAAAGGACCTATTTGAAAAGAAAACAAAATTCTAGGAGTCAATCTGTAGAAATCAGAATTTAAATGCAAAAATCCTCCTAAATGCATACGGCCACAATAATATTAAACAAAACTTTGGGGGCTAACAATAATATATATATAGATATATCATTAAATAATATATGAAAACTAAAGCATCATAATGACGTAGTTTCACTTAAAGAATTTTTTTTTTTGTTGGCAAAGGTTGTCTTCAACCTTTGCATGGCCAGTGATCTGCTGGAAAAAATTTTCGGTGGTCTAATTGAGCCCAACTTCCATCCCCTACTCAAAATTTCACGTAGAATCCGTTTCCAACCTTATTTTGCCAAAAAAAAAATGGTTGGAAATAGGTCAAAATTGCCTTGTACAGCCGGGTCTCCTTCTTTGCCACCAACTCTAGAACTCAAAAAAAATAGCACAAAAATCATATGGCTAAACTCCTAAGAACTTGTGGAGCATGATTATGTCTACAAAAATAAATTTAAACGTAAAAATCATGACTTATTGAGAGACCAACTTCCTTTTTCTTTAAAGCATTTTATCAAACGTCTTATGGGCATTAATCAAGAACATGAATCTTCTTGATTAAATGTTTCAGTTATGACCCAATTCTCAAACCAACCATTTCTTGAATCTTTCTGGTTCACATTACCAGAATGTAACTTCCATTAGTAGCAAAACAAAATCAAATGAGATTCCAATAAACTTTGACTAAAGTGTAAAAGAGATGCTTTATAGTGCATCTTTGAAGATGAAAAGGTACTTCCTCCCTCTTCCACTTTAGTTTCTGTTCCTTCCCTTTTTGCAATTTATATGCGTGACCGGGTTTTTATGTGTGTTTGAGTTTTATGAGTTGTGTGAGTGTACTGTGTGTGTCGTGTGTGAGGGGTGGAGGGTTATGAGTGTGTGCATATGTTAGTGAGTTGTGAATATGTGTTTAGGTTTGTGTGAGATGAGTGAATTGTGCGCAGGTGAAGAAGAAAGAGCGTGTGTCTTGTGTAAGCTGAGAGGAAGAAAAGAAAGATTGAGTGAAGTGTGCCTTGTGTGATGATGGGGATTGAGGAAAAATGATCAGCAAAATCCTCAAAAATCTGCTAAAGTGATTGCAAGTGGAGATGGTGGTGATGATGGTGTTTGATGGATTGATAGGTGAGGGGTGGAGGGTGGAGTTGGTGGCATTACAATGGCTTTACAGCCAACAGTTACAGTAGCAAGTCTACTATACTAAATAACTTTTAAAAATTATGAAATTTTTACATAAAACATGCTATCATACAAAACACATGTAGAGACCAAATTTTGACATACTCTTTATAAAAATATGTGTTCTTATTTCATTCAGGAGTACTTTTGTTTTTCGAGGGTCAAAAGTAATTTTTTGTAAATTATGACTAATTAATCGTGTTAAGGGCAAAATGATAATTTTAACATAGAAATACCTTTTTATTTTATTTTTTAATTTCTAAATTTGTATTTTTTTCTTTTTATCATTTTTTCTAATGTTAATGACTTTTTTCTTTATTACTAGCATGCTTTTTGATGTGTCTTTTGTTAAGAGATTTTTGTATGCATTTTATATATTTGTAGATTTTTTATAAAAATTTCATAATTTTTAGATGTCGTTTGGTATTTATTTCAAATTTTTGTCCTTTTATCTATTAATGACACGTTTTCCGATATTACATAAACTTCTAATTTTACAATGAATTTTTTTTTGTTCTAGTAACGCTGAATTTTAGTTTTTTTTTTTTTTTGAATTTAATGAGCTTAGGTTTATTTTATTTTACTTTATTTCATTTTCTTTATCATTCTAACAAATTGCACTTAAAAAAAAGGGCTCAACAACAGCAGCACTTTTGCTATGGCTGTTGAATAGCCTTATTCAACAACCCAATCTCCATCATTTTGCAACCACGCTACATCACCAACTCCACCTTCTTCTCCCATTTTACACTCATCTAGCAGATTTTGAGGGATTTGAAGGGATTTTGCTCAATTTACTTTCTCAATTCATCATCATCACAATTCACTCTTGCATTATCTCCCAATATTCTCTCTTTCTCACTTGACACACACAACACAAACAATTCTCCCATTCTCTCTGCAACACAAAAACTCTCACAACACACACTCTTCCAACCTCTCTCTCGGTTTTATTACAACACTAGCACTTCATTCATAATTTTTCTTCCTTTCTCTTAGCACACACCTGGCACACAATTCACTCATCATCACTAGAACACAACATTTTTACTCCCATTTTTCTTCTCCCTTTCGGCCTGCAAAAACATATTCTCAGACACACTTGCACACTTCACTCTCTCAGTCAAATTCACAACATCACCTACAATACAATCTCACATTCTTTGTCTGCCTTTCCTTCTTTTACCAGTTCACCCACTATAATTCATCACAATTCACTCAACCTCTCTGGGCCTTCTCTCACAAAGCACACATTACACACAGAGCCTCACTTTGAACACTCACACACGACTCACACACCATCATCACCATCCTTCTTCATTTTTCACAACAGGACAATTCTCCCAATTCCATTCCTTCCCTCTTCATCAGCTCCCTCACTGCACCATCTTCACCCAATTCACTCACTTTCCCTCTCTGCAAATTTGCACAAACCAACACAAAGAGATCACAATTCACACATGCACTTCACACAATCAATAAGCACAATTCACAATCTCACTCCCTCACATTTCACTCACCATACATCCTTCACCTGCATCTCTATCACTAACACTTCTTCACACACCTTCATTCATCTTCTCCCTCCGCACACTACACACCTACACACACCTCTCCATCTCCCTCTCGGCCCTCTTCCCCATCACACAGGCCATTTTCACTCCTACTGCTCCCCTCAACTTACCACACTTCACAACTCATCCACTTGCACTTTCCCTTCTTCACTTACACACAACTCTCAATTCTCTTCTTCCTCTAATATCAGACAGTAACAGACATTCACACAACTTCACTCACCCTCTGCCCACAGCTCATAGTTCACACACAAAGCTCACAATTCACGCCAGTTTCAAGCACAAGTGGAATAAAAAAAAAAAAAAACACACACACACACACACACACACCACACCCTCACTTCATCAGCACAAACCAACATCTCACACACTATCCCTCACCTCACACACCAGCACAAACACACATACCAAATATGCATTTTACCTGTACAAAATCACAAACACAAGCACAGAAAAGCATACAAAATTCACTCACCATTCTCGGCTATCTCTCACAATCGCACACAAAGCCAGTTTCACATCACACATGTACACACACTTGCACAACAAAGACAAGCACACACCATTCACACCCAATTTCTTTGCAACATTCACACACACCTGCACAAACATACCTTACGCACACAAAGACACACAACAACAAAACCACAAACATACACACAAGAGCACACACCAACTTGCACAAAATCACAACACACATTCCCGGCACACACAATATACTCACAGTTCACACACAACACACATTCACAGTCACATAATACACACTAGAATTCATCATCATCAGTCACAAACACATACAAATACATAACCAAACAGACACTAAGCTCCCTCATACCACCTTCAATCGCCACCCATAGTAGCCCAAATCAGCCACAACCAGGAACCTTTGTCAACCACCGAAACCTTGGTGCCTTCACTGTCCTCATTCCCCAACACCACCAATCTACCACAACCAGCTCCTCTGCCACTACCGAACTCCCTCAGCCGAGAAGGTACCTTCCTTGGCCTCTCACTTGCGCTCTGTTAATCCATGAGTTTTGCCTGTGAATGTTCTTTAAATTAGTTGTGGAATTGAATAGAGAATTGGATTTAAGTTTCAATTTGGGTGGGGGAATTAGTTTGAAGAAGAAAGATTTAGGGATTTGAGGATTTGGGGTGAGAAAGATTTAAGGATTTGGGAAATTTTGGAACTGCTTGGGTTTTGGGGATGGGAAATCGAGAGAGAGAGAGAGAGAGAGAGAGAGAGAGAGAGAGAGAGAGAGAGAGAGAGAGAGAGAGAGAGAGAGAGAGAGAGAGAGAGAAAGAGGGAGAAGAAGATGGGGAGAGAGAGGAACAAGAGATAGGGAGAGAGAGAAAGAAGGAGAAGCAGGGAAGGAAAGAAGAAAGAAAAAAAAAATCTGTCACAAAACTACTTCGTTTTGACATAAAACGACGTAGTTTTGGTTAGTTTCTTTTACTTATTTATTTTTATTATTTATGTTTTGCCCCCTTGGGTTCTTAGTCGTTGTCATTATGCCCCCAACACTCTTGGCTTCCTTCATTTACATCCTTGTTTATTTAAATTGACACCTAAAATTCATGTTTCCTTTCAATTATGTCCAAAATAATTGCAATTTGGTTTTAAAGTTGTTGGGAATTGCATTTTTACTCTCCAATGTTGCCAGAAATTATGATTGTGTCCTTATGTTTGCTGGAAATTGTATTTTTTACCCCTTTAAGTTGCTGAAAATTCTTTTATGCCCTTGAATGTTGCTAGAATTTATGTTTTTGCCCCCCAAGTGGCAAGAACTTGCATTTATTCCCTTTGAGTTGCTGGAAATTCATTTTTTGGTTCTCAAATATTATTGAAAATTTGATTTTGACCCTTCCTAATTGCTGGATTTGTAATTTGGTCCCTCATTTTGCTGGAATTTCATTTTTGGTCCTCAAATATTACTGAAAATTTGATTTTGACCCTTCCTAATTGCTGGATTTGTAATTTGGTACCTAATATTTCCTGAAATTTCATTTTTGGTCCTCAAATATTACTAGAAATTTGATTTTGACCCCTCCCCAATTGCTGAAAATTGCATTTTTGCCTTTAAATATGGTTGGAAATTATATCTCTTCCCATTGGCTTGCTATAATTTACATAATTGGTTTTAAACTTGCTGGAAATTTGATTTTTGCCCCACCAAGCTTGCTGAAATTGCATTTTTGCCTTTAAATGCTGCTGGAAATTGTGTATTATCCTATTGGCTTGATGTAATTTACATATTTGGTATTACACTTGCTGGAAATTAAATTTTTGTCCTTATGTTTTTTGTTGGAAATTATATTTTAGCATTTAAATTTGTTTTAAATTAAATTACTAACCTAAGTATTGTTAAAATTGGAATCTTACCCTTTAGTTTGCTGTAAATTACATTTTTTTCTCTAGAATTGTTATAATTTTTTTTTTCATTTTTAACCCAAAAAATTTTTATTTTTATTTTTATTTTATTAAGAAATTAAATTAAGCCCCCAAAACTTCCAATTATGCCCTTTTTTGTTTTTACATTTTTAAATCAATGCCCAAGTTTGATTTTTATTTAATTAATGCTTAAATTAGTTTCTTTGTACCTCTTTATATTATTTTTTTTATGTGTTAAAATTTTAACTACATATCATTCTATATGTGTTAAAATTTTAACTACATATCATTCTATCTTCTTTATTTAAATTAAATATATATATTTTAAATGTTTAATTGGTATTTTTAACTTTTTGTTTGTTGTGGTTATTATAATTCCGTTATATTTTATCCCTTGATTATAGTGATTAAAGTTGTATTATCCACTTTAGGATCTTGTTTATCCGAAATAGTGGTGCCTTGATGTGTTTGTTTATTTTGTTAGTATTTGTACTGAGTTTTCAAATGAGAGGTATTCCTATTATCCCTCAATTTCTCCTTATGTGCTCCTACATGCTTCTATATGTTTTTTTATGTTTCTTTTTGTGTTTATTATTTTTATTTATGTGTGAGAATTTATATATGTTGTATTATTTATTTGAATTTAATTTTAATTATTCAAAGAAATGTAATAGATAGGCGATATTCTATTTAACAAAAATTTTGTATTTACATAGTTAATATAATAGATAGTTTATATTTTCATCTATTTAATAGAAGCTTTTGTATTTTAGATAGAAAATGGTTAGATAGGCTATTTTTCTTATCTTTCCCCATTTTAGATTGTAATTTGGCCTTTTTCCGAATGTAATAGTTTGGGCTTTTGTGTGCTATGTGTGCTATTTGCTTATGTGTTTTACTTGCTTTCCCTAGGATTTTGCGTCTAGAATATCATGCTTTTGTGCTATGTGCTTCTATGTGCTATTACAAGCTTCTATGTGCTTATTGCTTTAATTTATGTTTGTTATTATTTATTACTTTGCTTCATTATGAAATATGTGTATTGTTGGCACACTAGTCCAATGCTAGTTGTGGTTCATTCTTGTTTCCTCGTTAGTCCAACGCTAATGAAGAATTTATATAAAATGGGCTAGTCCAATGCTAGACCCTTAGGTTCCTTAAACATTAGTTTCATTTGCATGAAATTCATGTCATTCACATGTATCATTTTTCTATTTTTAGGATCTTATTCTATTTTACAAGTCATTTTTTCTTATATTATCCCTCTTCCTATAAATATAATGCATGGCATTTAGATTGCATTTCATATAGAATTTTATGACTTAGATAGATCATTTGCTTGCTTAGGTTAGGAAGAGTCAACCCTTCGAATTTGAAAATAGCAAATATGGTTTCGTAGCCTTAATACGCTATTTATTTCTCTGTAAGAAGGAACACATTTGTCACAAGTTTTCGTTCCCTGTACCCGTTATGTTGCATTCCCTTTTCTTTGATAACTTATATCTATATTTATATTTTATTTTTGGCATTTCATTTTTGCATTACTCGTGACCCCTTCGAGGTTTCTTTTTGGGTTTTGCAATTAATGCAATAATTCCAATTTAACTTCGACGGGATATTTTGTCTCTCTTGATATCTCTTTTAGGTCTAGATTTGTATCCATATAGTTACATCCAAATGTGATAGAATTTAGGGTTATATTTGAAAAATTTTGACTAAGTCTCGTAACTAGCCTCGGCTAGGTTGAAATGGTACCTTAGGTGTAAACCTTTGTCTTCCCTTTCTTCAACTGTGACTCCCGAACTTTTTTCTCTTGTTTTCAAAGACCTGGAGTTGTCTAAAAGGTTTCCTTGTCTTTTTTTATATTTTTCTAAAAAATATATTTCAAAGAAATCATTCTTGAAATTTTACCATTTATAATAAAATATTTTTTGGTGATTTGGTACACCAAAACTCAATACCAAGTGGCAACTCCCATTTTTTCAAGAAAAATCCTTCTAAGACTCTATTTTTGGGCCCAAAACCGTCGCATTTTCAAAGTTCCATTTTAAACCCTTTTCTTTTGTTTCTTTAAATAAAATCATTTTTTATAAAAGCTACTATCTTTTTCAATCATAATCTTTTTTCGTCTTTCGAAAAATGTGGTGCGATAGCTGGCGGCTCCACTGGGGGTCACTAGTGAGTTCGAGCACAAAGTTTAGTCACTTTTTCCTTTTCTAACCCTTTCACTTTATCACATTTGTATGTTTAGGACTGTATTTTTCTTTTTAGAATTCTGCTTTGTATTTCACATACACCTCTTCGTCTCTCGCTTCTACGCGATTGATGGTTTATCTATTTATGATGAATATTCATATCGCGCTTGCATTTGGGAGAGGGGTCAGTCTCCCTAGAGCCTTTTGCATGTTAGCATTACTATTCCCTCCTCTCGTAGGAGAGCACTTCATACGTGCATGCAGTATATTTTTACCCTTTTTCTCTTTTTGGTGGTTACTACCCACCCATCCCTTTAGGACTAGGATTAATCTGCCTAGACATGCGGCTATCGCATTCGTACATGTAGCATGTCTGGGGGATCACTCGAACCATCAACCTGGGATTCTTGGAATTGTTGGACTTATTACTTTTTGGATCTCTTAGTTTGAAGGTTCGGGAACCGAGGCCTTATCGAGTCTAGATGCATTAGCAAGCGTAACCCCATGCATCCATATAGAATAGCCTATGATAGAGTCTGCCTTATCCCGTTAAGTACACTAGACACAAGAGGAGGGAAACCACCCTTTTTTACTTTCCTTATTATGCCATTTTGCTGCTATTTACATGTATCCTTTGTTTTTGTCAATGTGTTATATGTTATTTGTTGAATAAACTAACGTAATTTTTCTTATTCTTTGATTGCATTCACAACCTTAGGAATAAAGAGCCCTGGCATGGGGGACACGTTTAAATTTTCATATCATAGTTAATTTATTCGAGAAAGATGGAAATGAGATTTTCATAAATTTTTAGAAATTACATTTGATTGCAAACAAAATACTCAAGGATTCAATCATTGTAAATTTGTAAGGTTTAAAAAATCTAATATTTTAACTTGTATATTTTCGAATAAAATTTGTATATTTAGACCTTTTTCGAGGTTCAATTCATTCTTGTTGTACCAGTCAGTTTTATCTTGACTAATTTTTTTTAAAGACGATAAATGTATCAAAGAGGAAAATTTTTGTACAATTTATGTGCATCTTTTTCAAAAAACTTGATGCATCATTTGTGCCTTATCCCCCACCCTCCTGTCGCACACTACACAAAAAGTGATTTTAAAACGAATTTCATCATACTTTAATAAACTGGCATTTTTGACTTATATATTCCAAGATAGTGTTGTAATTTTTGGTCTTATTTCAATGGTATATTCTTTAGCCTCATGAATACTCGATTATTCAATCAAATAAATTTGAAATCAATAATCCCTTGTACAAGTTCATTTCCCATCTTTCTCAGAGAAATTATACATCATTATTAGAATAAAATTTTTAGGACATCTTTTCAATTTTTTTGTATTGTTTCATATTTTAACGTGCTTTAAATACTGGCATCATGCATAAACTATAGAGAGAATGCTACTTCGGAAATCCCATAATAGGAAAGCCGTCCTTTTGTCTTGGGTATGTAACCCTAAAAAATGTGTACATTTATATTTTTAGTAAATTTTGGCGGGTGAGACCCTAGGTGTGATAACCCCACTTTACCCAGAAGCGCACCAAAGGTCCTAATAGACTGCCTACCTGGTTTTCGTCAAGACTTGAATCACTCACTTACTCAAATCATTCAAACATAAAGGTAACCCATAAATACTTTAATTTTAAGTCAACTTAATAATAAAAGTATCATTAAAAGGTATTACATCCCAAAATATATTTTTACAATAATAGCTTAAACAATTTGGCTATCAAAATATAAATAAAACCATCTAACATGTCAAAAGCTGCTTCTCCAGCTTTAAGAGTACAGGAAGCCTAGGTAAAGAAAACAAATAAAAGGAATGAGCTATGATAGCCTAGTGAGTGTTCCAGTCAAGCAGCATACTAGTAAACTATTAACTATTGGATGATAATAATTAACGAATTCAATAAACAATGATCAAGTATGTGAAGTGTCATATAATCAATGGCGAATACGGGCCCACTACAGGAGCAAACTCAACCGCAAGAGTATCATTCATTGAATTATGTAACATTGGTATCGGGACTGAGTTAATAGCTCAGGTCCGAGATACTTGTAGAATTCAATCCAGAGTTATCCTCTTTGAGGAATATAACTCAAATAGGAAAGAATAACACTCGCCTATAACCCGCAGTACCTTATATCACCCCGAACACACCAAATTGACTAACCGTGGAGTAACGGTGAAGTTAGCCCTGGAAGTCCAAATTTATTCATAAAGTTCAATCATGAGTTAGCCTCTTTGAGGACTTCACTCAGATATGAAAATTTTCACTCACCTATAATGCCTAGCACCTTATATCCCCCCGAAACACACCAAGTTTGACTAACCGTGGAATAACGGTGAAATTAACTACGGAAGTCGCATGCACAAACAATCACATTAGAGCAATGAAGTATATAACATTTAGTGGAAGAGGTGCGATAAAGTACACACCTTTCCTCAATTAGCACATATCATTGAATAACATTTATAGACATAATATATCATTTCATGCAACATGTACGCGTAGAAACACTCACCTAGAATGCCTAGGAAAATATTTCGTAAAAAGATCGAGATTCGCTTTCGGATCCTAAAATTCAAAAAAAATAATCTAATGAAAACCCGATTAAAAACCCTAAATAAATTAGTAAGAAAATTCAAGAAATAACCCAATTATTTCTAGGATTTAGGTTTTAGGGTTTAGGGTTCTAAACCTAGGGTTTAGGATTTTAGATTTAGGATTTTGGGTTTTAGGGTTTTCTTGGTCTAGAAAAATTTAATTCACCATTAGATCATTCTCTCAAAATTTCTGCACACCAAATTTCCTAAATTTTGTATATTCTAGGATAAAAATCTCACCTATCATTTTTTTTTCTTCTTTAATTCTACCAAAATTTTGGCAGCATCTCCCTTAAAATCGGACTGACCCAAAATTTTTACCTGCAAGAAATCAACCAACCAATCCAATTTCCAACAAGTTCCATGACTTCCATGTCTCAATCAAACCCAATTTCACTCAAAATTCCACTCAAATTCAAAATTTCAACTCCAAGATTCTTCAACAATTCAACACATAATACATATCATTTCAAGGTTTAAATGCTATCTACTAGTTTATCTAACCAAGAAAACACTTGATTAACAAGCAAAACTTCATTTCAAAACTTAAATCTTCAAGTGTAATAACAAGTATCTAGCATTAAACTTGTACAAAAGGCTACCTAAAACTTGGAAAGAATAGCAAAAGTTCATAGTAGATACCTCAAACAAACTTAGATCTTTGCTTAGGAAGAAGGTTAGTTCATTTTCTATGGAGGAGATGACCAAAAATGGAGAGAAAGCTCTAAGCAAATGAAAGCAAAAGAGAGAAAAAAGAGAGAAATGAAGGGTCGGACAAGAGGGAAGAAAAAGAGAAAGAAATAGGGCCAGAAAATAGAAAAGAAATAAAGAGAAAAGTGGAAAAAAGAGCAACCAATCATAGCAAGACAAAAATCATCCTAGGGTTTAGACTTTTAACATAATAGCTACTAACTTGGTTAAATATGATTAGTGAAAATTTTTTAATCACTTATCTTCTTACTAATTTATAAGAGCTTTAGGGTACAATTCTTAAAGCAAAAGAGAAAAGAAAAAGAAAAGGAAGGGCCGGCCAAGAAGAGAGAAAGAAAGCAAGAAAATAAGTAAAATTTTTGGGTCAAAGTTGAGCTAAAGCCAACCGGTCAAAGGGACTAGAAAATGGTGGAATTGGTTAGTAAAAAATAAACACTATTATAAACTAAAGGTTCAGTGAAATTAATCCAAGTTTGGTACTTAGGTGTCCCACTTAATAATGAAAGAATCTTAGTTACTTAACCTAATTAACTTAAGAAATCTTCCAACCAATAAATCAAGAATTAACACTAAACTCCAAATAAAAGAAATCCCCTTTTTTCTGTATGATTTTTTGTTTTCTCTTTTTTTTTCTACTAATGGACATAATGTGAATTAAATGGTTTTATATGAATTTCTAGGGTATTACATCCTCCCCTCCTTAAAAAAATTTCGTCCAAGAAATTCTACCTTGATTTTCGAATAGCTTGGGATAAGTTTTCTACATCTCTTCCTCTGTTTCTCAGGTGGCTTCTTCTAAGTCATGATGCTTCCACAGGATCTTGACAAGAGAAATTTGTTTATTTCTCAATTCTTTCACTTTGCGATCCAAGATTTGAACTGGCTGCTCTTCATATGCTAAAGTTTCATCAAACTAAATCTCATCGGATTGAAGTATGTGTCGTGAGTTCGGCTGGTACTTTTTCAAGACAGACACATGGAAGACATTGTGCATTTTGGACAACTTTGAAGGCAGTTCCAATTGGTATGCAACATTGTCAATACGTTTAACAATTCTGAATGGTCCCACATATCTTGGTTGAAGCTTTTTCCTCTTACCAAACTTGATGTCTCCTTTGAATGAAGAAATTTTGAGAAACACGTTATCTCCAACTTCAAATTCTAACTCTTTCCTTCGATGGTCAGCATAACTCTTCTGTCGACTCTGTGCAGTTTGGAGTCATTGTTGTATCAGTTTAACTTTCTCGTACGCTACTTCTATCCATGGTACCTTTTCCGGACCTAAAATCTTTCGTTCTCCTACCTCATCCCAGTAGGCAGGTGTTCTACATTTCGTTTCGTATAATGCCTCAAATTGAGCCATTTGGATAGAGGATTGATAGCTGTTGTTGTAAGCAAACTCAATCAAGGTTACATATTGATCCCAACTGCTACCAAAATCCATCACACTTGCCCAAAGTATATCTTCTAAAATTTGAATCATTCGTTTAGATTGTCCATCAGTTTGAGGATGATAAGCCGTGCTAAAGTTCAATTTTGTTCCCAAAGCTTCGTGGATTTATCTCCAAAGTCAAGAAGTAAACCGAGGATCTCGATCTGAGACGATACTTACTGGAATTTCATGAAATCTCACCACCTCATCAATAAACATTCGGGCAAGTTTTTCCAAAGGGTAAGTCATGTTCATGGGTAGAAAATGAGTAAAATTGGTCAATCGATCAACAATTACCCAAATAGCATCATGCCTTCTTTGGGTTCTCGGTAAGTCAGAAACAAAATCCATGGTAATATGCTCCCATTTCCACTCTGAGATTTTCAAAGGTTGCAATAGCCCTAACAGTCTCTGATGTTCGACCTTTACTGGTTGATGCGACAGCCCCACCTTACCCAGAGGCGCACCAAAAGGCTTAGCGGACTGCCTGCCTAGCTCTCGCCAGGACTCGAATCACGCACTCACGCAAACTTCCGAGCGTAATTAACTCAAAATAAATAAACTAAAATA
Source organism: Mitragyna speciosa (assembly GCA_024721245.1). Taxonomy (NCBI): domain Eukaryota; kingdom Viridiplantae; phylum Streptophyta; class Magnoliopsida; order Gentianales; family Rubiaceae; genus Mitragyna; species Mitragyna speciosa. Next base: position 21,542,809 of record CM045566.1, on the reverse strand, counting down.
AAATAAAATGGAATAACATAAAATACACTTATTTTATTTATTTAAAGGGTACAAGTCACATCAAAAGTTTACATGTCATAATATAATGATTTTCACAAAGATAGCCTAACACAGTTTGGCTATTACAATAACTAAAACATCTATAATATTCAAAACCAGTCGTTCCGGCTTTAATTTTTCGAGAAACCTGAGTAAAGGAAAACAAATAAAAGGAATGAGCTATAATAGCCCAGTGAATGTCTAAGTCATGCAATCACATCAAGCACTCATTATTTTAGTAAATAAAATAATCGATAAGTTAAATAAACAAGATATGAACAATTTAATTATCAAGTAGTCAAGGGCGAATACAGGGCTCAACTACGGGAGCAAGCTCAACCGCAGGAAAAGCAAGTACTGATCATGTAACCATGACATTTAGACCGAGATAATAGCTCAGGTCTTTTATCAAAGAACATGCCGGTTTTAATCACGCAATCCCTAACCACTATTCACCTTATAACCTCCGTACAAGCTACCACATCCAGGGAGTACTCTCAACCTGGGAGGGCCAACACGCAAGAAAGTTCAATCCGGAGTTGGCCTCTTTGAGGATTCACAACTCAAAAGGGAAAGAACGTCACGCCCTAAAACACCCAGCACCTTATAACCTCCCAAGCCTGTCCGAGTTGACTATCCGTGAAGTAACTATAAAGTTAGTCACGGAAGTCTCACGCATAAGTAACACGTTGAATAGTGAAAGCATATAACACATTACGGAATAGATGCGATAAAGTACACATCTTTCCTCAAGTAGCACATTTTATCAGATAATATTTGCAAGTGTAACATAATATTTACAAGTAAAACATAACATTTCATGCATCATGCACACATAAAGACACTCACCTGGAATGCCTAAGAAAATATCTCGTAAAATGGTCGTGATGCGTTTTCGGACCCTGAAATTTAAAAGAAATAAAATATAATGAAAACCCAAGTAAAACCCTAGTAAATTTAGTACGAAAAATTCAAAAAAACACCCCACTTATTTCTAGGGTTTTGGTTTTAGGGTTTCTAGGGTTTAGGGTTTACTTATTCTAAGAAAATTTAATCTAGCACTAGATCATTTCTAAAAATTCCTACACTTCAATTTCCTTCAATTGAACATATTCTAGGCTTAAAATCTCACTTATCAATTTTTCTTATTTTAATTCTACAAAAATTTTGGCAGCATTTCCCCTTAAAATCGGACTAACCCAAATTTTTTTTCCTGCAAGAAAAATCAACAATCCAACCCAATTCAATAAGTTCTACAACTTTTAAGTTCAACTCAAGTTCAAATTCAATCAAAATTCCACTAAATTCCAAGAATTCTACTCTAAGAATCTTCAACCAAACAACATATAACCCATGAAATTTCAAGGTTTATAGGCCATATACTAGTCTATCTAACCACAAGAACACTTTATCTAGCAAGTAAATCTCAAATTCTAACTAATTTCTCCAAGTAGTACCAACAAGAATCTTGGTTTAAACTTGCATAAAAACTAATTAAAACATGAAATTAATAAGAAAAGTTCATAGTAAATACCTTAGATATGCTTAGAACTTTGCTTAGAAAGGAAAGAAGCTCACTTCTTATGGTGGATTTGCCCAAACTTAAGAGAGAAAACTTCAAGAAGTTGAGAGCAAAATGAGAGAAGAAGTGAAAAGGAGATGGCCGGCCAAGAGGGAGAAGAAAGAGAAAGAAATAGGCTAGGAAAAATGGAAAAGAAATAAAGAAAAGGTGGGAAAATGATTAACCAATTCAAACCTCACAAGAGTAAAGTAAAAAGGTGATCTTTTAATGCAAGAGTTGCTAACTTGGATTAATTTGATTGGTGGAGCTCATTACCCTCTTATCACTTAATACTAACAATAATAAAACACAAATTATTAAAAAAAAATAGAGTAAAATTGGAAGAGAAAATCCGGCCATAAAGAAGAAAGAAAAAGAAAAAGAATTTCGGCCAAAAAAGAAAACAGAAGAGAGAAGAATTTTTCGGCCAAGAGAAAAAAAAAAGAAAGAGAAAAATTTCAGCCAAGGGAAAAGAAAATAAAGCAAGAAAATAAGTGAAATTTTTGAGTAAAATTGAGCTAAAATTCAAGTAGTCAAAAGACTAGAAAATAGTAAAATGAGCTAATCAAAATTTAAACACTAATATAAATCAAATGGTCAAGTAAAATTATTCTAACTTTAGTACTTAAGTGTTCTTGCTTAATAATGAAAATCTTAGCTAATTAACCTAATTAACTCAAGAAATCTTCCAACTAATAAATCAAGGATTAACACTTAACCCTAAATAAGAAAAATGTCTCTTGTAAGTGCATTTCTAGGGTGTTACAGTTGACATGTAGGACAAATTTGAACATACTGTGCTATCTCCCTCTTCATGCTATCCCAACAATAAAGTTTCTTTAGATCTTGGTACATTTTCGTACTACCCGGGTGCACAGTGTATCTGGAACGATGAGCTTCATCCATAATTATTCTCTTCAACTCTTCATCTCTTGGTATAAAGATCCGGTTTCAGAACCTCAACAATCCTTCCGGTCCAACACTATACTCAGGTAAGATCCCTACTTTGGCTTTCTCTATCCGTTTTTATAACGTAGGATTCTTACCTTGAGCTTTTTTAATTTGTTCTAACAATTCAGATTATACATTTATGTTTCTACAAATCACTTTAGAGTCAACTATTCATGGGTTGCTCTCACTAAGTTGCTCTAACAAGCTCCACTCACGAATGGTCAGGCTAGCTACTTGCACTTTCCTACTTAGGGCATCTGCAACAACATTGGCTTTACTTGGATGATAATTAATAATACAATCATAATCCTCTAATAACTCCACCTATCTACGCTGCCGCAAATTTAGCTCTTTCTGAGAGAACAGATATTTCATGCTCTTATGATCTGTGTATACCTCAAAAGTGACTCCATACAAATAATATCTCCATTTCTTAAGTGCAAATACCACAGTTGCTAATTCCAAATCATGTGTGGGGTAATTCATTTCATGAGGCTTTAACTTACGGGAGGTGTAGGCAATTACTTGTTTCCCTCGTATTAGTACACATTCCAAACCTTCCCGTGAAGTATCCGTATACACACTGAAAGTTTCCTTCCCGTTGGGCAAAGCTAACACTGGAGCCGATGTTAGCCGTTTCTTGAGTTCATTAAAACTTTGCTCACACCGTTCATCCCAATTAAACTTAACATTCTTTTAGGTCAAAACAGTGAGTGGTGTGGCTATCTTCAAAAAATCCTTAATAAACTGTCAATAGTAGCCAGCTAATCCCAAGAAACTACGAACTTCAGTTGGATTCTCAGGTCGTTTCCAATTAACCACGGCTTCCACTTTAGAAGGATCTATCGCTATTCCCTTTCTCGAAATGACATGACCCAAGAATGACACTTGGTCTTTTTAAAATTCGCATTTACTGAACTTGGCATACAATTTGTTATCTCTCAAAATTTATAACACAATCCTCAAGTGTTGCTCATGCTCCCCATAAGACTTGAAAAATACCAAAATATCATCAATAAAAACCACCACAAACTGATCCAAATATGATCTAAAAACCCTATGCATCAAATCCATCAAGGCCGTTGGGACATTAGTCAGTCAAAATGGCATTACCACAAATTCATAATGACCATATCGAGAGTTAAAAGCAGTTTTAGGCACATTTTCCTCCTTAATTTTCAACTGATAGTATCCTTGTCTAAGATCCACCTTGAAAAATACTATGACTCCTTCCAATTGGTCAAACAATTCATCAATATGGGGGTAAAGGATACTTATTCTTTATAGTAACATTATTTAACCCTCGATAGTTAATACAAAGCCTAAGAGTACCATTTTTATTCTTTACAAATAGCACTGAAACTCCCCATGATGATATACTTAGCTTGACAAATCCTCTTTCTAACAAATCTTGAAGTTGAATCTTAAGCTCTCTAAGTTCTACAGGAGACATGCGATATAGTATCTTAGATATTGGCGCGACTCCTAACACCAATTCTATCCCAAATTCTACTTTTCTCTCAGGGGGTAGGGAGCTTAATTCTTCAAAGAAAATATCTGGAAACTCCTTTACCACCGACACATCTTCAAGTCTCACTTTATCTTCAGGGGTATTAATTAAATAAGCAAGATATCCCACTGCCCCTCTGAACATCAATTTCTTAGCTTGTATGGCAGAAAGAAGGTTCGAAAAAGTTAGGATTTTGTTTACATCCAACCTTAAGATAGATTCTCCCAGTATACTAAACTCTACCGCTTTCGTCCCACAATTTAACTGGGCACAATACTGGGTTAGGCAATTCATGCCTAAAATCACATCATAACTTCGAATCAGCAACGCTATGATGTTCGTTGGAAATTTTCTCTCTCCTACCCAAAGCTCATAATCTTTGTAAACAAGATCAGTTGTCAAGCAATGGTCCCCAATAGGAGTCCTTACTTTCAATTCAGAAGATAATTTAATAGGTTGTATTTCTATAGCAGTCATAAATTGAGGATTTACAAACGAATGAGTAGAATCAGGATCTACTAGCAGTTTAGTCAAACGATGAAAAACAAAAATCGTACATTCAATTATTGCGGATGACTCCTTTGCATCTTGCTTGTCTAGGGCGTAAACTTGAGCTGGCACATTTCGCTTGTTTCCACGTTCTTTAGTTTTATCGAGATCTTTGTGCCCCGGCTGAGTCATACCCTATCCACTACCGTCTGTCTTGGGCATTGTCTAATTTGATGATCATCACTACCGCAAAGCAGACATTTACGACTTTTCCTCCAACAATTTTCCTCAATATGATTACCTTTACCACAGTATCCGCAGGCAACTTGAACCGCCAAAGGTTGAGTTCCTTTCTGAGCATCTTCCTTTCGTTCATTTCCTAGCGGAGCTCTTCCCATCGGAGTCCCTCTTGTCCTTCCAGATTGGGCACCTGGTCCAATTCTTTCTCCTCCAGCTCCTCTTCCTGTCTTAGGGGCTGGAGCGATTCTAGTTGAGGGTCGGGAATCACTAGTACTTTACCGTTTCCTCGCTTTTACCGTCCGAACCAAGGACTTCGTCTCTTCCACTTGCTGCGCTTTTTCTACTGCGGCTTCATAAGTTTCAATGGTAGCGGCGGCAAGGGCATCTTGAATTTCCAAATTTAGGTCTTGAACAAATCTTCTTTTTCTCCGTCGTTCGGTGGCCACTAGTTCAGGAGCATAACGGGATAGTTTAGTAAACTGAGTTTCATACTTAGCCACACTCAATACTCCCTATCTCAATTTCAAAAATTCATCTTCTCGTTTCTCCTGTACTCGCACAGGAATTTATTTCTCCTTAAATTCTCTAGTGAAGTTGGCCCACGTTCTCGGGGTTTGATATCTCTCCCACTTGGAATTTATCAAATTCCACCAAGGGATGGCAGCACCTTCCAGCTGAAATACAGCAAATGTCACTTACCTTTCATTAGTATACTTCAGGGCAGCAAAGATTTTCTCAATATTCTCTAGCCATTTTTCGGCAATTTCGGGATTTGGACCACCGGCGAACTTGGGAGGATTAAATTTCTGAAACCTTTCTAGGGCTACGTCCTCCCCTACTACAGGGTTTCTATGAGGACTACTGGCTTCCACTGCTGGATTCTGCCGGGTTCCAAGTTGAGTTAAAACGTCAGTTATTCGATTCAATATCGCAATCATTGGGTCAGCCCCAGAAATGGGATTTACACTCGAAGTAGTGCCTTCGCCATGGTCTTGGCGACGGGAACGTCCTCTACCACGATCTCGTCCACTCATGACTTAATATTCTATAATAACATTATTGAATTATTTCAATTCCACATAATAAGTGACGAGATATATTTCAAAAATGTACAAATTCAAGAATAAATAAGGAAATCAAGTTTTACGCCAAACAAAGTCACATATATATATAGGCAGTTCAGTTTACATATTTTCAAAAGTTTCACATACAAAACATATCACACATACGAAGCATAACAAAACTAACATAAGTCTTTGTATATATCCCTATCTAGTGATCTAGTCTAACTGTATCGATCCTACAAAGATCACGTCCTCAATGAACTCTCTCTCTGGCTCGCCCTCAGGAGCCTTCTCGGCTCCAAGAGGTGGATGCACGACCTACCCCGGCCCTATATGCTGAGCCATGTTTCGTACCTCGTCCAGCACATGATCCACCATCAGGCCACACTCATCTACAAGACGTCCAGTATGATCCCGGACATGCTGCACAATGCGAGTGAGTCTGCCATGCATATCTTGGTACTGCACTTGAAAAACATCGGTCCTCTGCTGTTCCTCCTAAACAAAAGCCTCTAGCTTTCGGATCCTCTGGGCCTGGATTCTCACTATCTCTCTCAACTCATGAATGTATGCCTGGGAGGTGTCGCCCACTTGTCCAACCCGTCTACTATCTTCAATCAATGAAAGTACGATATAATCAGGGTAGGAATATGTCCTCCAACACCCACATGCGGGCCGCACTCGATGAGTAGGTGAAAATGTACGATAGGGATGTCCTGATCCCTCACGATAACGAACTATTGATCTCCTACGATGCTCATGCTGTATCGGAGCCACATCAGATGGCCGTGATGCCTCACCCTAACCGCTCTCTGACATACCTACATGATTCAAAAGCAAATCACTCAGGTCTAAACCCAAAAAGACTTAATAATAAACAATACTTAAATATCACACCTCGAAATCAAGTTTAGAAAATAAACTAGACCATTCTCAAACATATTCACGTAGGTTTTTAGGCACGAGAATTAGGATCTTATCACTCATAACTTAGAGTGATCAGGCCTAAGAGTAACTGACTCAACCCGAATTCCCTACCTGACACACAAGCACTCTTAGAACTAAAGGCGGAATTCAAGCCTAAGCTCTGATACCACCTGTAACAGCCCCACCTTACTCAGAGGCGCACCAAAGGGTTTAGCGGACTGCCTGCCTGACTCTCGCCAGGACTCGAATCACTCACTTACTCAAATCATTCAAACATAAAGGTAACCCATAAATACTTTAATTTAAGTCAACTTAATAATACAAGTATCATTAAAAGGTATTACATCCCAAAATATATTTTTACAATAATAGTTTAAACAATTTGGCTATCAAAATATAAATAAAACCATCTAACATGTCAAAAGCTGCTTCTCTAGCTTTAACAGTACAGGAAGCCTGGGTAAAGAAAACAAATAAAAGGAATGAGTTATGATAGCCCAGTGAGTGCTCCAGTCAAGCAGCATACCAGTAAACTATTAAACATTGGATGATAATAATTAACGAATTCAATAAACAATGATCAAGCAATGTGAAGTGTCATATAATCAATGGCGAATACGGGCTCACTACGGGAGCAAACTCAACCTCAGGAGTATCATTCATTCAATTATGTAACATTGGTATCGGGACCGAGTTAATAGCTCAAGTCCGAGATACTTGTAGAATTCAATCCAGAGTTATCCTCTTTGAGGAATATAACTCAAATAGGAAAGAATAACACTTGACTATAACCCTCAGTACCTTATGTCACCCCGAACACACCAAGTTGACTAACCATGGAGTAACGGTGAAGTTAGCCCCGGAAGTCCAAATTTATTTATAAAGTTTAATCATGAATTAGCCTCTTCGATGACTTGACTCAGATATGAAAATTTTCACTTATCTATAATGCCCAACACCTTATATCCCCCCGAAACACACCAAGTTTGACTAACCGTGGAATAACGGTGAAGTTAATCACGGGAGTCGCATGCACAAACAATCACATTAGAGCAATGAAGCATATAACATTTAGTGGAAGAGGTGCGATAAAGTACACACCTTTCCTCAATTAGCACATATCATTGAATAACATTTACAAACATAATATATTATTTCATGCAACATGCACACATAGAAACACTCACCTGGAATGCCTAGGAAAATATTTCGTAAAAAGGTTGAGATTCGCTTTTCGGATCCTAAAATTCAAAAGAAATAATCTAATGAAAACCTGATTAAAACCCTAAATAAATTAGTAAGAAAATTCAAGAAATAACCCAATTATTTCTAGGGTTTAGGTTTTAGGGTTTAGGATTTTAAACCTAAGGTTTAGGGTTTTAGATTTAGGGTTTTAGGATTTTCTTGGTCTAGAAAAATTTAATTCACCATTAGATCATTCTCTCAAAATTTCTGCATACCAAATTTCCTAAATTTTGCATATTCTAGGATAAAAATCTCACCTATAATTTTTTTTTCTTCTTTAATTCTACCAAAATTTTGGCAGCATCTCCCCTAAAATCGGATTAACCCAAAATTTTTACCTGCAAGAAAGCAACCAACCAATCCAATTTCTAACAAGTTCCATGACTTCCATGTCTCAATCAAACCCAATTTCACTCAAAATTCCACTCAAATTCAAGATTTCAACTCCAAGATTCTTCAACAATTCAACACATAATACATATCATTTCAAGGTTTAAATGCTATCTACTAGTCTATCTAACCAAGAAAACACTTGATTAACAAGCAAAACTTCATTTCAAAACTTAAATCTTCAAGTGTAATAACAAGTATCTAGCATTAAACTTGTACAAAAGGCTACCTAAAACTTGGAAAGAATAGCAAAAGTTCATAGTAGATACCTCAAACAAGCTTAGATTTTTGCTTAGAAAGAAGGTTAGTTCACTTTCTATGGAGGAGATGACCAAAAATGGAGAGAAAGCTTCAAGCAAATGAAAGCAAAAAAGAGAGAAGAAAGAGAGAAATGAAGGGTCGGACAAGAGGGAAGAAAAAGAGAAAGAAATAGGGCAAGAAAATAGAAAAGAAATAAAGAAAAAAGTGGAAAAAAGAGCAACCAATAATAGCAAGACAAAAATCATCCTAGGGTTTAGACTTTTAACATAATAGCTACTAACTTGGTTAAATATGATTAGTGGAAATTTTTTTAATCAGTTATCTTCTTACTAATTTATAAGAGCTTTAGGGTACAATTCTTAAAGCAAAAGAGAGAAGAAAAAGAAAAGGAAGGGCCGGCCAAGAAGAGAGAAAGAAAGCAAGAAAATAAGTAAAATTTTTTAGTCAAAGTTGAGCTAAAGCCAACCGGTCAAAGGGACTAGAAAATGGTGGAATTGGTTAGTCAAAAATAAATAATATTATAAACTAAAGGTCCAATGAAATTAATCCAAGTTTGGTACTTAGGTGTTCCACTTAATAATGAAAGAATCTTAGTTACTTAACCTAATTAACTTAAGAAATCTTCCAATCAATAAATCAAGAATTAACACTAAACTGCAAATAAAAGAAATCCCCTTTTTTTGTATGATTTTCAGTTTTCTCTTTTTTTTTTTCTACTAATGGGCATAATGTGAATTAAATGGTTTTGTATGAATTTCTAGGGTGTTACACTAGGTAAGGTAGTACGTGCAAAACAAAGGTATTTTCTTCTTGGTAAATTTGGTGCGCCTTTGGTTAAAATGGGGGTCTCACCCTAAAGGATTGCATTTCATGATAGGCCTACCCTTGGCACAATAAGGGCTCTTCCTAGGACATGCATCCGTTTTTACTTTTACAAATACTAATTATGATTTTTTTATTTTACAAGTTCTCCAGTGGAAATAGAAAATTGGGAGTGACACTCAATACATGTTACGTTTTACATTCAAGGTCATAGTTCTGTTCTAATTAAGTGTCACACATTTGATATCTACCTGGCCATGGAAATATGAATTGCAGTGAATCAGTTTTAGAATTGATAGTGCTGAGGGGCTAGATAAATGAGTTTGACTAGAATGACTAGTGGGATAAACAAAATTGTATTTTATAACCAGACAATGGCTCATTTTAGATGTAAAAAAATAAGAGTAATTCGGATGCTAATAACTGCTCTCCCTCTATAAATTTAAGATTGCCTGTGTTTAGAATTCTTTCTCAAATGAAGCGCTAAACAGGCTAATTTTTCAAAATTGTTTTTGGCATTAGATTTTTCCTTCATGTTTTGGATTTTGCTTTTGGAAAGAATTTTCTTCAAATCTTTTTGTTATGTTGAGCAAATAATTCTTTGATGAGATCCTGAAATAAATCGTATCTTTTCTCAAAGCCTAACGTTAGGTTTGTGTCATCGTAAAATTTCTCTTTTGAGGAGTTCAAATTGAATGAGAATAAAATTATCTTCTTGATGTTTTGCCTTATTCTTTAGATGGTATAAAATAAATGCCCATGATTTTTGGATGTCGTCTTACTTGAAGCTAATGATTGCGACTCTGGTGTCTCTCTAATTTCGAAATAATGCAAACTATTAAGGAGAACTAGAGTGATATGAAAAAGAAATGTGGATACCATGCCAAGGATTCTAAGTAATATAGAGGGAAACTTGAGTTTAACTGAAAAGGACCAGAAGTTGTTGAATTGGCACTAAGATAGAGAGTGGTAGATCTGCCGCTCAGATCCTTACTTGTGTGCATTTGAGTTATTAAGAAAGAGGGCCGTAATGAATTGTCAAACAAGTTTGGATGTATGTTTGGAAGACTCAAGCTCGACAAAAGGAATAAACATGTTGGAGATATGATTCCAACCAATTCACAATGGGAATTTTATTGTTTCATCTCGCCACTTTCTCATTTACATTTTTGGTACATTACATAAGTTAGCTGTGGGGGAAATGTAAAGTAATATCATATGCTTGTGAGTTGTCGATAGCATCCATGATTTTTGTCTAATTCTTCCACTTGTTGAAATCACTTTATGTGCTTCAACAAATGCTTTCTTCAAGTATAAGAAATAACTATTATGTGATTTGAAGTATTGTTCTTATAGAAAGTATATTTTGTAAAATGGTTGGAATTACATCTAAATTTTGCATATTTGATGAAAATTCATCTTCTTTACTTAATTTCACAAATTAAATATTAATTATGGTCAATCAGTGCAATTATGTAATCGGTGATGTAACATCTGTTATAAGGGATAAAAAAAAGAAGAAGAAAAAAAAAGAGGAAAAAAGAAAGAAAAAGAATGATGTGGTTCTTTTCTACTCCAATGGTTCTTATGCTTAGTAACTGGGAGTTTTCATCCAAAAATGTCGACTTTCGCGTCAAACGGTACTTGAACTATGAGTAATACATTGCAAATTTGAGTAAGTAAATTGTTGAGTAATTAGGGATTTTCATCCAACCAATGTTGACTTGCGTAAAAAGGCAACTTTACTTCTCAAATAAGATTTTTACTATTTATTTAAATATTACGGTGTTAAGTAATCGGAAACCTTTATAGCCAATGTCGATTTTCGCGTCAACAGACACTCTCGTATCTTGAGTGATTAGTTCAATAAAACAAATTCCCTTAAGCGAAAAAACTAAACTGATCATAGACATGTGATGCTCTTTGATTGATCATATGATTCATTTACTTGTGAAATCTGGTAAGGCAAAGAAATTAAATTGAACTAGCTTAATTGTGATATAATTCTTTTAAGTTGAACTAGCTAAATTGTGATATGATTTTTTCTCCTTTGCTTGATATTATGAGTATTAAAGACAAGACAATTAATTGCATAATGGTTATTTACTTGGTTTTGAGGAAATACATTTTAGAATGCACATGTTTGATTTCAATCCTTGAAATCAATAGTTGATCTTGCATCTTCCAATTGCTTGAGAAAAAGTGATGACTCAAGTGTGGGGAATTGACAAAGGTCAAAATAATGCATTTTGGTATATTTGTTGACTCAAAATTTAGAATTTTCTTTGAGACAGAAATAATTTTGAGTAGATTGACACAAGATTCGTGATTTTTGTAGGTTCATGACACTCGAATAGAATTTGGATTAATTGGAGCTCAAAAAGAGGGAAAGCATTATCCGAGGGAGACCGTGTTCTATCAAAAATGGATAATCAGATATTTCCCTCAATCATTAATTTAGACACCATAAAGGACTTTCTCATTGATTTAGTAAATTCTCTTTTAAAAATTGTTGCAAAAGAGACAGATCAAAGACGTGCCTTCTTCCTTTTTCCTCAAATATTTATTCCCTTAGTTTTCCCCTTTGAGCCTTCAGAATATGTGATTTTCGTTTAACAACCTGTTTGAAAGTCGCACCCCCACATTGGGACAATTTTGTGGTAATTTTATTCCACACTAGGGCAAATTTTATTAGTTTTTTCTAAAAAAAAAGAGCAAAAAGCAAAAAAAAAATCATGATATAAAATAAACGCCCAAATGAAGCAAAAAAACTGGGGAAAATTTTTTATTTTAGAAAAATGAAAAGATATCCCCCAAAAGCCAATAGTAAAGTTGGGATGGATTTTTGTAAGAAAGTCCAAAAAAAAAAATTGAAAAACTGGGATAAATTTTTGGAAAGGTGACCTCAAGTTAATTATACCATTTTGTGAATTTCACTCTCTAGCTTTAACATTTCTAGCACCATACCTGACCTCATTGCAAAAGTCAAAAATGTTACCGACTTCCGTTTGTATTTTGTGATAGTTTTAAAAAAAAAAAAGAAAATTTGCAAATCAAAAAGGGCATATGATGTTAACAAGTCTTTCCCAAATCATCAAGGGAAGATTATCTTACTGATACCAAATATTTTTTAAATACCAATTTGTTTAATGAAAAAGGGAAATGACTATTCAGAACTTGAATGTCGTTTCGCTCTCATCTTTCTCTATAGAGGCGAAAACCCGAAAGAGTGCCAAAAAAAAAAAAAACAACAAAAAAACAACCAAAAAAAAAAGGGAAAGAGAAAAAAAAAAAGAAAAAAATGGGGTGGGGAAAATCGCAATGAAAACCCGAAAGGGCCCTGTGCTTGGGAATTACATTTAAAGGCTCATAAGTGAAAAAGTCATGTATACCGACATTGGATTTGAATTTTTTTGAAAGTTGGTGACTATAGTTACTTGAGGTTTTTCTTCAGTATTGATCGTCTTGTGACAATCTCAGAGTTCAAACAGGATAACATCCAAAGGATCAAAATGGCAGATGTTTCAGAGCTGTCAACTGAAAATTCATTTCTCCAACCAAGTGTAACAGTTATTTTTTATTTATTTATTTTTTCATTTTCCTTTAATTTAGAGCTTCATGCACTTTATTTGAAATAATATTTACTGTACAAAAATGTTCTTTCATTACTGCATATGAAATATTTTTGACAAATTCATGTTTTTGAAATTTGATGTTTGTTTTGTTTCAATTGGAATAAAAGGCAAAGGCCATCTTAAATTTATCGAAAGCCGGAAGTATAGATCGATTGAATGATTATTTGAAATATTTGAACTGAGCCACGAATCAGAGTCCATTGAATTCAGAAAACTTGCAAAAAGTAAAGCAAGAAGTCATATAAAAAATTCAAAAGGGCAATACTTATGTTTATATGTGCCAGCAGAGTTAAGGGATTGTCAAGTAGTGGCATCACTTTTGCAATTATAGCTGTTTTCTCTTTTTTGCAGATGAAGTTACATCACCATCATTGAAGGTTTTCATCGAAGATACAAAATTGGGACAAATACATATATATATATATATTTAATGATGATTAGAGGCAAGCATTCAATTCAAAGATTGATTTCAAAACTGACACTGGGGTAAATTTTTGAGAAAAATTTGATTTTTCAAAATTGATTCTGATGCTTTGAGTTTAAGGCAAAATGTTGTGAAAGACTGATTTACATTGGGGCAAATTGAAAAGTAGACTACAAATTGATTTCATTTGATTTATACTAAGACAAATTTTTCTTTTTAGAAAGATTGATTGCAAATGGATTTTCATGTTACATAGGTCTCAAAGTTTGAAAAATATGATTTCGAATTAATTTAATTCCATACACTGGGGCAAAATTTTTAGAAAAATTTTGACAGTTTTGTTGATTTGGTTGCAATGTTTGACAATTGTTTTAAGTTCCCCTATGTCTTAATTTTCTCCATCCATCCGTCTAGTAGTTTGGTTGGCATCTGTTTATTTATGTTTTCAAGTCTAACAGGCCAGATCTTGCATTGCACTTTATTATTCCTGGCAACGTAGGATCATTCATTTATATTTTCAAGTTGGTAGCCCAACTTTGTATTCATTAACCTTGGCAGCCTAAGGTCATGCATCCGTTTAGCAGTCTAAACGACATATGTTTATTTACTTTTTCAAATTTGACAGTCCAAATTTTGCATTCATCAACCTTGGCAACCCAAGGTCATGCATCCGTCTAGCAGCTTGGTCGGCATCTATTTATTTACGTTTTTAAGTCTGGCAGTTCAAACCTTGCATTGCATTCTAAGATTCCTAACAGTCCAGGATCATTCATTTATATTTTCAAGTTGACAGCCTAACTTTGCATTCATCAACTTTGGCAGCCCAAGGTCATTTAACCATCCAGTAGCCTTGTCGGCATCTATTTATTTATGTTTTCAAGTCTGGCAGCTCATATCTTGCATTGCATTCTATAATTTCTAGCAGCTCAAGACCATTCATTTATATTTTCAAGTTGGCAGCCCAGCTTCACATTCATCAATCTTGGCAGCCCAAGGTCATGCATCCATTCAGTAGCCTGAACGGCATATGTATATTTACTTTTTCAAGTTTTGCAATCCAAATTTTGCATTCATCAACCTTGGCAGTCTAAGGTCATGTATCCGTCCTGTAGCCTGGTCGGCATCTATTTATTTATATTTTCAAATTTATGTTTTCAAGTTTGGCAGCCCAAACCTTGCATTGCATTCTATGATTCTTGGCAACTCAAGATCATTCATTTATATTTTCAAGCTGGCAACCCAACTTTATAATCATCAACCTTGGCATCCCAAAATCATGCATCCGTTCAGCAATTTGAACGGCATATGTCTATTTACTTTTTAAGTTTGACAATCTAAATTTTGTATTCATCAACCTTGGCAGCCCAATGTCATGCATCCGTCTAGCAGACTGGTCTACATCTGTTTACTTATGTTTTCAAGTCTATGTTTTCAAGTTTAGTAACCCAAACCTTGCATTGCATTCTATGATTCTTGGTAGCCTAGGATCATTCATTTATATTTTCATGTTGGCAATCCAACGTTGCATTCATCAATCTTTGCAACCCAAGTTCATGCATTCGTTCAGTAGTTTGAACGGCATATATCTATTTACTTTTTCAAGTTTGGCAATCCAAACTTTACATTCATCAACCTTGGCAACCCAAGGTAATGCATACGTCTAGTAGTTTAGTCGGTATCTGTTTATTTATGTTTTCAAGTTTGGTAGCCCAAACCTTGCTTTACATTCTATGATTCTTGGCAGCTCAGGATCATTCATTTATATTTTCAAGTTGACAGCCCAACTTTGCATTCATCAACCTTAGTAGCCCAAGGTCATGCATCCATTCAGCAGGCTGAACGACATATGTCTATTTACTTTCACACGTTTGGCAATTCAAATTTTGCATTCATCAACCTTGGCAGCCTAAGGTTATGCATCCGTCCAGCAATTTGGTCGGCATTTGTTTATTTACGTTTTCACGCCTGGCAGCCTAGACCTTACATTGCATTCTATGATTCATGCCAGCCTAGGATCATTCATTTATATTTTCAAGTTGGCAGCCCAACTTTGCATTCATCGACTTTGGTAGCTTAAGGTCGTGCATCTGTTTAGCAGCCTGCACGACATATGTTTATTTACTTTTTCAAATTTGGCAGCCCAAACTTTACATTCGTCAACATTGGCAGCCCAAGGTCATGCATCCGTTCAGCAGCCTGGTCGACATTTGTTTATTTACGTTTTCAAGTCTGACAGCCCCAAACCTTGCGTTGCATTTTATGATTTCTGGCAGCCCAAAATCATTCAATTATATTTTCAAGTTGGTAGCCCAACTTTGCATTAATCAACTTTGGCAGTCTAAGGTCATGCATTCGTTCAGTAGCCTGAACGGCATATGTTTATCTACTTTTTCAAGTTTGGTAATCCAAATTTTGCATTCATCAACCTTGGCAACCCTGTGACAGCCCCACCTTACCCAAAGGCGCACCAAAGGGTTTAGCGGACTGTCTGCTTGGCTCTCGCCAAGACTCAAACCAAGCACTCACTCAAAAAAAAAACCAAACATACTTAACCCAAAATACATTCATATAATTCAACTTAAAAGTACAACTGCCACTGAGTTTACATCCTGAGATATACATAGTATTTACAATAATAGTTTAAACAATTTGGTTATAAAAATATTTAAAAAAAAACATATAATACATCCAAAAATCTACTTTTCCAGCTTTAGCAGTACGGGAAACTTGGGTAAAGAA
The DNA here is from genome assembly GCA_024721245.1 of Mitragyna speciosa. Classification (NCBI taxonomy): domain Eukaryota; kingdom Viridiplantae; phylum Streptophyta; class Magnoliopsida; order Gentianales; family Rubiaceae; genus Mitragyna; species Mitragyna speciosa. The sequence goes on along the minus strand of CM045566.1, from coordinate 21,526,512 downwards.
AACAAATAAAAGGGAATGAGTTATAATAGTTCAGTGAGTGCTCAAGTCATGCAAACATAGTAGTAAACCATTTTAATGTTTTAAATGAAAATAATTAATAAATTCAATAAATAATGGATAAGCAATGTGAAGTGTCATATAATCAAAAGCGGATACAGACTTACTACGGGAGCAAGCTTAACCGCAGGAGTATCATTCATTGAAATATATAACATTGGTATTGGGACCGAGATAATAGCTCAGATTCGAGATACTTATAAGATTCAATCCAGAGTTATCCTCTTCGAGGAATTTAACTCAAATAGGAAAGAACAATATCGTCTATAAACTCAGCACCTTATATCACCCCGAACACACCAAGTTTGACTAACCGTGGAGTAACGATGAAATTAGTCACGGAAGTCTAAATTTATTCATAAAGTTAAATCCTGAGTTAACCTCTTCGAGGGTTTCACTCAGATATGAAATTTACACTCGCCTATAACACCCAGCACCTTATATCCCCCCCGAACACACCAAGTTTGACTAGCCGTGGAATAATGGTGAGGTTAATCAGGGAAGTCGCATACACAAACAATCACATTAAACTAATAAGTATATCACATTTAGCGGAAGAGGTGCGATAAGGTACACATCTTTCCTCAATTAGCACATATCATTGAATAACATTTACAGACATAATATATATCATTTCATGCAACATGCACACACAAAACACTCACCTGAAATGCTTAGGAAAATATTTCGTAAAAAGGTCGGGATTCGCTTTCGGATCCTGAAATTCAAAAGAAATAGCCTTATAAAAACCTAATTAAAATCTAAGTAATTCAATAAGAAAATTTGAAAAATACCCCAATTCTTTCTAGGGTTTAATTTTTAGGGTTTTAGAGTTTAGGGTTTTACCCTAGGGTTTAGGGTTTTGCCCGGAAAATTCGATTCACTAATAGTTCATTTTTTTGAAATTTTTTGCACGTTCAAGTCACTAAATTACAACCTATATAGCTTTAAATCATAGCCTATTCACTTTTTACTTCTTAGGTTTTACCGAAATTTCGGCATCATTTTCCCTAAAATCGGACTAACCTAAAATTTTTACCTGCAAGAACATCAACTGACCAACTCAACTTCAACTAGTTCTACAACTTCTATGTCATAATCAACCCAATTTCACTCAAATTTTCCATCAAATCACTTGAACCACACCAAGGTTCTTCAACCAATCAATACTCAATTCTTGTTATTTCAAGATTTAAACACTAACTACAAGTCATACAAGCCTATAAACATCATAATCATGGAATAAAACTTCATATTCATGGCTGAATTATTCATGCTTAACAACAAGAACATGAGTATAAACTTACATAACTACAACTTATAACTTGGAAAGAATAACAACAGTTCATGGTAAATACCTCAAGTAAGCTTAGAACTTTGCTTAGGAAGAAGATTAACTCACTTTCAATGGAATGAGATGACTAAAATGGAGACAAAAGCTTCAAGAAAATGAAAGCAAAAGAGAGAAGAAAGAGAGAAAGGTGGCCGGCCAAAGTGAAGGAAAAAAGAAAGATATAGGCCAAGAAAAATAGAAAAGAAATAAAGAGAAAATGGGAAAAATAAACAACCAATCATAGTAAGACAAAAGTTGACATAGGATTTTGACTTTCTTGCACATTAGCTACCAACTTGGCTAAATATAATTAGAGGAGGTTTTGGACATTTATCTTCCATTTAATTTGCAAGAGCTTTAGGGTATAACTCTTAAAGGAAAATGTACAACATGCTATAACACAAAAAAAAAAAAAAATCATACTATTGTTTATTCTTCTAACTATTTTCGGTTTCTTTTTTTTTTCTAACATGTCCAACATAAATTTAAATAAATTCTATGTGCTTCTAGGGTTGTTACAAGCCCAAGGTCATGCATCCGTCTAGTAGTCTAGTCAGCATCTGTTTATTTACATTTTTCAAGTCTGGTAGTCCAAACATTGCATCTAGCTTATCAATATTTATTTTGTCTGGCAGCCTGAACTCATTTTTTGTCTATTAGTTGAAGCACTTTATTAGGTCTTGCAATCTTTACCGCTTTATGTTATCTTTGTTTAGCAATTTGAATGTTACATTTCCTTCTCTATTTTGATCACAAACTTTGAAAATTTGAATTCTTGTGTTACCATTTGCAGTTGTGTTATCATTCGTGTCAACAGTTCACCTGCATTCGAACTACGTTTGACCTGATTCCCTTCACCGAGATACGTAGGCAACTCTTAGAGAGTTCAGTCACATTTTCACTTGTTCACTTGTTCTCACGCTATGTATGTTTGGATGTTTGTCTTATTTTGCATTTGCATTTGTTTTCGTATTTAGGTGAGTTAAAATTTGGTGTTGTCTATGTCTTTGTCTGAAATCTCTGCGAGATTCCCGACAAAGAGGAGCAAACTATAGGCGCCAAATTTTGACACACTCTTTACAAAAATATGTGTTCTTATTTCTGTGACAGCCCCACCTTACCCAGAGGCGCACTAAAGGGCTTAGCAGACTGCCTGCCTAGCTCTCGCCAGAGCTCACTCAAGCACGCACCCAGAACATTCACGTACAGTTAACCCAAAATAGAATACATTCACATAGTTCAACTTAAGATACAAAAGTCACTAAAAGTTTACAAACCATGTACTAAAAGTATACATGCCCAAAATATACATATCATTTACAATGGTAACCAAACAGCTCGGTTGTCCAAAATACAAAAGCAAAAGTCTACTATAATTAAACTCGCCATGCCCAGCTTTAAGAGTGAGAAATACCTGGGTAAAGGAAAACAAATAAAGGAATGAGCTATAATAGCCCAGTGAGTGCCCAGGACATGCAGGCATGCCAAGAATCCATTATTTCAAGAAAATAAAATAATTTAACAATATATTTAATCAGTACGTGAACAAATAAATAAACAAGTAGTCAATGGCGGACATAAAGTTCAACTACAGGAGCAAGCTTGACCGCAGGAGAAACAAGTACCAATTATGTACCCAGGCGCTGGGACCGAGATAATAGCTCAGATCCTTGCCAAGGGTTATATCGGTAATATCAAGCAAGAACCCTAACCACCATACACCTTATAACCTCCGTACAGGCTACCACATCCAGGGAGAAATCTCGACCTTGGAGGGCCAACACTCAAGAAAGTTCAATCCGGAGTTGGCCTCTTAGAGGATTCACAACTCACAAGGGAATGAATATCACGCCCTAAAACACCCAGCACCTTATATCCTCCCACGCACCTTCAAGTTAACTATCTGTGAAGTAACGGTGAAGTTAGTCACGGTAGTCTCAAACACAAATAACACATTTAATCATGAAAACAAGTAGCACATGGTGGAATAGATGCAATAAAGTATACATCTTTCCTCAAGTAGCACATTTTATCACATAGTATTTGCAATCATAGCATAATATTTACAAATGAAACAATCATGTTACATGCATCATACACACATAAAAACACTCACCTGGAATGCCTACTAGAATATTTCGTAAAAAGGGCGGGTCCTCGCTTTCGGGTCCTGAAATTTAAAAGAAATAATCTAATGAAAACTCGATTTAAACCCTAATTAATTTAGTAAGAAAATTCAAGAAATGCCCCATCTATTTCTAGGGTTTTAGCTTTAGGGTTTAGGGTTTAGGGTTTAGGGTTTAGGATTTCCATCTTAGGGTTTTCATTTTAGGGTTTTCATTTTCTAAGAAAGTTTTGTTCAGCATTTGGTCATTTGGTAAAAATTCCAGCACACTAATTTCACTACATTTGACATGCTCTTGGGTAGAAATTCTATCTATTTGCCTTCTTTTTATTTCTAACAAAATTTTGACATTATTTCCCCTTAAATTTCGGCCTTCCCAAATTTATTTTCCTTCAAGATTTCAACCATCAAATTCATAGTTCCTTCAAGATTTCAACCATCAAATCCATAGTTCCTTCAAGATTTCAACCATCAAATCCATAGTTCAACAAGTTCTAAGTTCAATCCAAACTCAATTCAAAACAAAATCTCACTCAAAGCTCAAGTTTCTACTTCCAAGCTACATGTAACCCTTAAAAATTTCAAGGTTTAATACTATCTACTACTCAATCTAACCAAGAAAACACTAGCTCTAACAAGTAATACTTCATTTCAAGCATAAATCTTCAAGTTAAAATCATAAGAACTCAATATTTAAACTAGTACAAAAGACCAATTAAACTTTAAATTAATGGTTAAAGCTTATAGTACATACCTTAAACAAGCCTAGAACTTTGCTTAGAAGGAAGGGAATCTCACTTTCTATGGTGAAATTGCTTGGAATTTGGAGAGAAAGCTTCAAGAAGTCGAGAGCAAAATGAGAGAAAAGAGAGAGAGCTATGGCCGGCCAAGAGAAAATGAGAAGAGAAAGAAATAAGCTAGGAAAATAGAAAAGAAATAATGAAAAAGATGGGAGAAAGAATAACCAATAAAAATGTTACAAGAATCAAGTTAGGGTTTAGGCTTTTTAAGCATTAGTTGTAAACTTGGTTTAATTTAATTGGTGACACAAAAAATATCTCTTTCACCTAGTAGTTAGTAATATTATGACATAAATATTAAAGCAAAAAGAGAAGAAAATAAAGAAACGGAAATCCGGCCATGAGGGAGAGAAAAGAAGAGAGAAATTCGGCCAAGGAAGAAAAGAAAAAGAAAGAAGAATTTTCGGCCAAGGGAGAAGAAAAAGAGAGAAGAAAAATTCAGCCAAGAAAAGAAAATAAAGCAAGTGAATGAGTGAAATTTTTGAGAAAAATTGAGCTAAAGTTTAGGTAGTCAAAAACTAGAAAATAGTAAAATAAGCTAGTTGAAGTGAAACACTATTATAAACTAATGATCTAATGAAGTTAATCCAAGTTTACTGCTTAGGTGTCCTACTCAATAAGGAAAGAATCTTAGTTAATTAGCCTAATTAACTTAGGAGATCCTCCAACTAATAAATCAAGGGTTAATACTAGATTTCAAATGAAAGAATTTTCTTTAAGTACATTTTAGGGTTTCTCTTTTTTTTTTCTACTAGCATCATTATTATTTTATGCTACTAGTGAACATACATGAGTAAAATAGTTTCGTATGAATTTCTAGGGTGTCACAATTTCATTTAGGAGTACTTTTGTTTTTCGAGGGTCAAAAGTAATTTTGCGTAAATTATCTCTAATTAATCGTGTTATGGGCAAAATTATAATTTTAATATAGAAATATCTTTTTATTTTATTTTTTAATTTCTAAATTTTTATTTTTTCTTTTTATCACTTTTTCTAATGTTAATAATTTTTTTGAAGTCATTTCATATTTATTGAAAATTTTGGTATTTCTTCTTTACTAGCACGCTTTCCAATGTGCCTTTTGTTGAGAGATTTTTGTGTGAAAAATTTTATATATGCATTTTATATATTTATAGATTTTTTATAAAAATTTCATAATTTATAGAGGTCGTTTGATATTTATTTCAAATTTTTGTCCTTTTATCTATTAATGACACATTTTCCGATATTACATTAACTTCTAATTTTACAACGAATTTTTCTTGTTCTGGTAATGCTAAATTTTAGTTTTTTATTTTTTTTAAATTTAAGGAGCTTAGGTTTATTTTATTTACTTTATTTCATTTTCTTTATCATTCTACCAAATTGCACTTTAAAAAAAGGGCTTACTCAACAGCAGCAGCGTTGCTACTGTTGTTGCTTTTGCTATGGCTGCTGAACAGCCTTATTCAACAACCCATCTCCATCATTTTGCAGCCACCCTACATCACCAACTCCATATTCTTCCCCCATTTTACACTCAATCAGCAGATTTTGAGGGATTCGAAGGGATGTTGCTCAATTTAGTTTCTCAATTCATCATCATCACAATTCACTCTTTCATTATCTCCCAATATTCTGTCTTCCTCACTTGACACGCACAACACAGACAATTCTCCCATTCTCTCTACAACACAAAAACTCTCACAACACACACTCTTCCAACCTCTCTCTCGATTTTCTTACAACACCAGCACTTCACTCACAATTTTTCTTACTGTCTCTCAGCACACACCTCACACACAATTCACTCATCATCACTAGAACACAACATTTTTACTCCCTTCCATTTTTCTTCTCCCTTTCGGCCTGCAAAAACATATTCTCAGACACACTTGCACACTTCACTCTCTTAGCCAAATTCACAACATCACCTACAATACAATCTCACAATCTCTATCTGCCTTTCCTTCTTTTACCATTCCACCCACTACAATTCATCACAATTCACTCAACCTCTCTTGGCCTTCTCTCACAAAGCACACATTACACACAGAGCCTCGCTTTGAACACTGACACACGGCTCACACACCATCATCACCATCCTTCTTCATTTTTCACAACAAGACAATTCTCCCAATTCCATTCCTTCCCTCTTCATCAGCTGCCTCACTGCACCATCTTCACCTAATTCACTCACTTTGCCTCTCTGCAAATTTGCACAAACCAGCACAAAAGGGTCACAATTCACGCACGCACTTCACACAATCAATAAGCACAATTCACAATCTCACTCCCTCACGTTTCACTCACCATACATCCATCACCTGCATCTCCTTCACTAACACTTCTTCACACACCTGCATTCATCTTCTCCCTCTGCACACTACACTCCTGCACACACCTGCATTCATCTTCTCCCTCCGCACACTACACTCCTGCACACACCTCTCCATCTCCCTCTCAGCCCTCTTCCTCGGGACACAGACCATTTTCACTACCACTGCTTCCCTCAACTTACCACACTTCACAACTCACTCACTTGCACTTTCCCTTCTTCACTTACGCACAAGTCTCAATTCTCTTCTTCCTCTCATATCAGAAAACAAAACAGATTCACACAACTTCACTCACCCCCTGCACACACCTCACAGTTCACACACAAAGCTCACAATTCACGCCAGTTTCAAGCACACACGGCATAAAAAAAACACACACACACACACACACTACACCCTCACTTCATCAGCATAAACCAACATCTCATACATTATCCCTCACCTCACATACCAACACAAACACGCATACTAGACATGCATTTTACCTGCACAAAATCACAGACACGAGCATAGAAAAGCATACAAAATTCACTCACCATTCTCGGCTATCTTTCACAATCACACACAAAGCCAATTTCATATCACACACGCACACACTTGCACAACAAAGACAAGCACACACCATTCACACCCAATCTCTCTGCAACATTCACACACACCTGAACAAAAATACCTTACACACACAGAGACACGCAGAAACAAAACCACAAGTAGCCAGAACTTGCATTTTGTCCCTTTGAGTTGCTGGAAATTCATTTTTTGGTCCTCAAATATTACTGGAAATTTGATTTTGACCCCCTTCCTAATTGCTGGATTTGTAATTTGGTCGCTCATATTTGCTAGAATTTCATTTTTGGTCCTCAAATATTACTGAAATTTGATTTTGACCCTTCCTAATTGATGGATTTGTAATTTGCTGGAATTTCATTTTTAGTCCTTAAATGTTACTGGAAATTTGATTTTGACCCTTCCCTAGTTGCTGGAAATTGCATTTTTGCCTTTAAATATGGCTGGAAATTATATCTCTTCCCATTGGCTGGCTATAATTTACATTATTGGTTTTAAACTTGCTGGAAATTTGATTTTTGCCCCACCAAGCTTGCTGAAATTGCTTTTTTGCCTTTAAATGTTGTTGGAAATTGTGTATTATCCATTGGCTTGATGTAATTTACATATTTGGTATTACACTTGCTGGAAATTAAATTTTTGCCCTTATGTTTTTGTTGGAAATTATATTTTAGCATTTAAATTTGTTGTAAATTATATTACTAACCTAAGTATTGTTAAAATTGGAATCTTACCCTTTAGTTTGCTGTAAATTATTTTTTTTCTCTAGAATTGTTATAAATTTTTTTTTCATTTTTAACCCAAAAACTTTTTATTTTTATTTTTATTTTTTAAAAAATTAAATTAAACCCTCAAAACTTCCAATTATGCCCTTTTTGTGTTTTTACATTTTTAAATCAATGCCCAAATTTGATTTTTATTTAATTATAGCTTAAATTAGTTTCTTTGCACCTCCTTATATTATTTTGTTTTTTTTATGTATTAAAAGTTTAACTACATATCATTCTATTTTCTTTATTTAAATTAAATATATATATTTTAAATGTTTAGTTGGTGTTTTTAACTTTTTGGTTGTTGTGGTTATTATAATTCCCTTATATTTTATCCCTTGATTATAGTGATTAAAGTTGTATTATCCACTTTATGATCTTATTTATCCAAAATAGTGGTGCCTTGATGTGTTTGTTTATTTTGTTAGCATTTGTACCGAGTTTTCAAATGAGAGGTGTTCCTATTATCCCTCAATTTTTCCTTATGTGCTCCTACATGCTCCTATATGTTTTTTTTATGTTTCTTTTTGTGTTTATTATTTTTATTTATGTGTGAGAATTTATGTATGTTATGTTATTTATTTGAATTTAATTTTAATTATTCAAAGAAATGTAAATAGATAAGTGATATTCTATTTAACAAAAATTTTATATTTAGATAGTTTATGTAATAGATAGTTTATATTTTCATCTATTTAACAAAAGCTTGTAATAGATAGGTTAGATAGGCTATTTTTCTTATCTTTCCCCATTTTAGATTGTAATTAGGCTCCTGATGTAATAGTTAGAGCTTTTGTATGCTATGTGTGCTATGTGCTTGTGTGTTTTTTACTCGCTTTCTCTAGGACTTTGCATCTAGAATATCATACTTATGTGTTATGTGCTTCTATGTGCTATTACCTGCTTCTATGTGCTTACTGCTTTAATTTATGTTTGTTATTATTTATTACTTTGCTTCATTATGAAATATGTGTATCGTCGGCACATTAGTCCAATACTAGTTGTGGTTCATTCTCGTTTCCTCGTTAGTCCAATGCTAATGAGGAATTTATATAAAACGGGCTAGTCCAATGCTAAACCCTTAGGTTCCTTAAACATTAGTTTCATTTGCATGAAATTCATGTCATTCACATGTATCATTTTTCTATTTTTAGGATCTTATTCTATTTTACAAGTCATTTTCTTTATATTATCCCTCTTCCTATAAATATAATGCATGGCATTTAGATTGTATTTCATATAGAATTTTAGGACTTAGAAAGATCATTTGCTTGTTTAGGTTAGGAAGAGTCAACCTTTCGAACATGGAAATAGCGAATATGGTTTCGTAGCCTTAGTACACTATTTATCCCTCTGTAAGAAGGAACACATTTTTCACGAGTTTTCGTTCCCCGTACCCATTATGTTGCGTTCCCTTTTCTTTGATCACTTATATCTATATTTATATTTTATTTTTGGCATTTCATTTTTGCATTACTCATGACCCCTTTGAGGTTTCTTTTTGGATTTTGCAATTAATGCAATAATTCCAATTTAACTTCGAAGGGATATTTTGTCCCTCTTGATATCTCTTTTAGGTCTAGGTTTGCATCCATATAGTTACATCCAAATGTGATAGAATTTAGGGTTATATCAGGAAAATTTTGACTAAGTCTCGCATCTAGCCTCAGCTAGGTGGAAAGGGTGCCTTAGGTGTAAACCTTTGCCTTCCCTTTCTTCAACTGTGACTCCCGAACCTTTTTCGCTTGTTTTCAAAGACTTGGAGTTGTCTAAAAGGATTTCCTTGTCTTTTTTATATTTTTCTAAAAAATATTTTTCAAAGAAATTATTCTTGAAATTTTATCATTTATATAAAATATATTTTGGTGACTTGGTACACCAAAATTCAATACCAAGTGGCAATTCTTGTTTTCACAAGAAAAACCCTTTTAAGACTCTATTTTCAGGCCCAAAACCGTCACATTTTTAAAGTCCCATTTTAGGCCCTTTTCTTTTGTTTCTTTAAATAAAATCATTTTTTATAAAAGCTACTATCTTTTTCAATCATAAATCTTTTTTCGTCTTTCGAAAAATGGGGTGCGACAACACATATATTAAAATTTTCACTCGAAGATTTTAATATTAAAGCATTCTCGGGAAATATGACTTTAATAGATAAAAAATTAAATAAATTCCCAATGCCCCCTAAAAATCATGAAATTTTTTACATAAAATCTATGAATATCCAAAATACACATAAAAATTTTCACACGAAAATTCTAATAAAACAGGAACAATAGAAAAATGTGCCATTAACTTGAAATATTCTAAAATTCTAAATAAATGCTAGATGAATCCCAAAAATATTAAAACTAAAAAAATGATAAAGATGTAAAAATATGAATTTAGAAATTAAAATAGAATAAAAAGGAATTTACATGGTAAAACTACCATTTCCCCCCCTAATTCGACTAATAGGCATAATTTATATAAATATTGCAATTGACTCCCAAAAAATAAAAGGTATCCCTGAATAAAGTAAAAGCACACACTTTTCATAAAAAGGTATGTCAAAATTTGGTGCCTACAGAATCAATGTCCAATCTCGTTCAAAAACACTGCAAAGTCGGTGTCTTGGATTGTCAAACACTACATAGAAAACAATAGCAAATCGCACAAATCAAACAAAAGAACAGGACTGGCAATTTATTTTATATCGTTTATGGGTCCTATGTTAGTGTCTATGAATGTTCTGTGATGGTTAATTCTGCGAAAGAAAATTTGTGTGCTATCTTGCAATTTTTTATTTTTTGAGGGACAAACGTACCATCTTACAAGTTTAGAAATTAAAGAGTATCTTGTCTTGCAATATGGGATTTTTTTTTTTTTTGGGATTGGTTTTTGGATTTTTTTTTTTTGGGGGGGGGGGGGGAAGCATACTATCAGGTATGGTAACATTTCAACAACAAATTTGTACAATTTTATCCTATATGTAAGGTAACTATTGGCATCTTAAAACTGGCAAAATTGTTAATAACAAAAGATCATCTCCCGCTTTATATATACTACTAGGAGGAACTGGCTGCCAACTACTTGTGAGACACAGATACTATACCTATGATTAAGCAATACAATGAAATTTCATAATAAGGATTTGATCACAAGCTGAATTAATTTTGATAAATTAGCTAAGACAATAGAACGAATACATGTATGGAAGAAAAAAAGGCAACCAATCTGATTTGAGTTTAGAGAGCAAAAAGGCAATCCAATTTTAGGGATAAATACATATGGCAATCAATTCCTACTTTAATAAATATTTATAGCTTAAAAAGTTGCATGTAAAGACAGCACACATATAAAAAACTATAATAGGGATAAATAATTCCTACTGCTCTCCACAACAGCTTCTAAGTTCCATCAATAGAGCTTATATCAAAGCGCCACATTATCTTGCCAAGATATGCTGTAACTTGATCCAAGCTTAAGAAACTATTAAACGAAAATAGGAAGTATCATCACTGTCAACATGAAACTAAGCCATTTTTCAGGTTTACATATTAATGAAATTGAAAGTCATCTAATATGAACGCATAGAACGAAGATGCAGTTATTTAATGCAAAAAGTGTGCAAGCTTTTTCTTTTATGAACGCATAGAACGAAGATGCAGTTATTTAATGCAAAAAGTGTGCAAGCTTTTTCTTTTTCTTTTTCTTTTTTAAATATAGCAACAATAACTTAAAACAAAAATTTGGATGGTATCCACAACAAAATGAAGGCAAATTAGAGAAAAATCAATGAGATAAAAAGTGCATATGCATAATTTAAATATTGAGATGGGGCAAAAATAATAAGAATGAAGAGCCAAGTGGAACTTAGTCGAAATTTCAGAGATACTAATAAGTTGATCATTATTTTTTCCATCTCCCTTGTTCAATCCTAAAGCAATTTGTATATGAGAATTATATTTGATAGAGTAGTCATTAAAAAAATTAAAATTGCTCATCATATTCACCTCAACTAGTTATAAAGTCATGTGGGTTAATTTAAAATTTTTTCGGGTATATTTTTGAAAAAAATTCTAATTATAACCAATAGTAATTATAAAGTCATGTGGGTTTTTGGACCCACTAAAAACGTTGCAAATTCTTCAAGGCGCAGAAAGTACACAATGTGACTTTCCACAAATACACACAAATAGTTTGCTACTATTAAATGAGAACAATGATAAAAGAGTAAATGCAACAATAAAAGCAGAAATATAATATAAAAACATTAAAAAAGGAAGTATTAGACAAGGATAACCCTTAATAGTCGTCAACTATTAAAGAAAAGTGGGAGTAAAACTGTAAATGAATAAGAGAACAAAAGCAGAGCAAAAATACAAAAGCAAACCGTGAAAAAAAATTAAGCAAATTGTCGAGAGTAACCATTAACAGTTGCAAACTATTAAAGCATGGAGGGGGCAAAGCGCAAATAAGTAACGAGCACTCAGAGATGGCCCGTTCACGCATTTGGAACAAAGGGTTGCGTTTGGATGAATGTTTTTTAGGGTGTTTTTTAGAAAATTTTACTGTAGATTTTTTAAAAAACAATTAGTGTCTGGACAATATTGTTTTTTAGAAACAATTAGGGATTTTTGTCCAAAACACAAATTTGATTCCCAAATTTGTACACACACACACACACATATACACATGCACATACACACACACACATGTATAAAATATATGTATTTACATTATATATATAATATAATATATACATACATACATACATACCTATACGTATATATTATATAAGTAAATATATATATAACATATTATATAATATATATAATATTATACGTACATACATACGTTTGTACATGCATGCATACATACGTACATACATACATATATATAATATAATATATATATAAATATATAATATATATAATATATATATTAGTGAGTGTGAAAGTGAGTGTGTGTTCTTGATGTTCTTGGTGTGTGCTTGAAGATGAGTGTGTGTTCTTGGTGTGAGTTTGAAGGTGAGTGTGTGTTTCTAGTGTTTTTGGTGTGTAGGATTTTAGTGCGTGTAAAAATGTATGTGTGTGTGCAAAACCAACAAATATGCAAAAAATACTTTTTGGGTGTTTTTTGTGCCAAAGAAACACATTTCCTAAAAAACACTACATCCAAACACACCCAAGAATTCCTCAAAAATAGCTAACACGTCAATGAAATTACCAAAGAACTTCCAATAGTAGGCAACTATTCAGGAAACCAATTGACGTGGAGAATTTTGGTGTGTAGGAAATATTACAAGCAAATATATACAAACACTACAAGAAAAATGATTATTAGTGACGACATTTTTCAGTGACAACACAAAGTTGTCAGTAAAGACACCTTTCAGTGACAACAATATTCTTGCCACAATTGTGATGTACCTTCAGTGACAACAGCAAAATGTCGTCACTGATTGTTTGGCGCCTTCTAGCGCCAAATGCATTATCGACAAGAATTAGATGTCGTCACTAAATATATGCTTATTACTGACAACATTTTCTAAGTTGTCAATGATATATAACCAATGAATTAGTGACAATAAGAGTCGTCATTATTTGTCCCATTTATTGACAAGAACATCATGTTGTCACTGAAGCTTATAAGTCGAAAACATTAGTGACAACATGTTGTCGTCACAGAATCATTAACATTTTATGACAACTACAAGTTGTTACTGAAACTTGACTTTTTTCTTTATACATCTTTGTCATTGGTGACGACGAAAGTCGTCACTGAAAATGAAACCATTTATGACAACTACAACAAGTTGTCATTAATGTTAAGAAATCAGTAGTATCAATGACAACACGTTCTTGTCACTGAATCTAAACATATAGCTATTTCCTTATCCATTAGTGACAAGAAATGTTGTCACTGAAAGGAGAATATTTTTTGATAATAATTTGTTATAGTCACTAACGTTTGTGACAACAATTTGGTGTTATCACTAAAGCTTAGATGTCCTATGTATTAGTGACAACCTGAGTCGTCACTGAAAACCCACATTTTCTAACAACAACATTTGTTGTCACTAAAGTTGGATTTTTTCTTAAAATATCTAAAGTTGTTTGTGACAACCTTGGTCGTCACTAAAGCCAAAACCTTTATTGACAAGAATTTTATGTTGTCACTGATTATAAATGTATACAAAATATTTGTGACAACAATTTGGTATTATCACTAAAGCCTGGATGTCTTATATATTAGTGACAACTTGAGTCGCCACTGAAAAAGCCTATATTTTCTGACAACAATATTTGTTGTCACTAAAGTTGGATTTTTTTTTAATATCCAAAGTTGTTTTGTGACAACCTTGGTCGTCACTAAAGCCAAAACCTTTATTGAAAAGAATTTTATGTTGTCACTAATTATAAATGTATATAAATATTTGTGACAACAATTTGGTGTTATCACTAAAGTCTAGATGTCCTATATATTAGTGACAACCTGAGTCATCACTGAAAAGCCCACATTTTTTGACAACAACATTTGTTGTCACTAAAGTTGGATTTTTTCTTAATATATCCAAAGTTGTTTGTGACAACCTTCGTCGTCACTAAAGCCAAAACCTTTATTGACAAGAATTTTATGTTGTCACTGATGATAAATGTATATAAAATGTTTGTGACAATAATTTAGTGTTATCACTAAAGCATAAATGTCCTATGTATTAGTAACAACCTCATGTTGTCATTGAAAAACCAAACTTTTCTGACAACAACATTTGTTGTCACTAAAGTTTGATTTTTTTCTTAATATGTCCAAAGCCGTTTGTGACAACTTTAGTCGTCACTAAAGCCAACACCTTTATTGACAAGAATTGCATGTTGTCACTGATGATAAATAGATATGCAGCATTTGTGACAACAATTTAATGTTGTCACTAACGCCTTGATATCCTTTATATTAGTGACAAGCTATTGTGGTCACTGAAAAAGTCAGCTTTTTCTGACAACAACATTTGTTGTCACTGAAGTTTGACATTTTCTTGATAGTCAACCCGAAATAAGTTGGCAGATTGGGGGGGAGGGCGACCCGTTTGACTTGGAAAAATGCCGTGTCGAGACATTAGAAAGTTTTTCTCATCAAACAGATCTCGAACCTTACCCAAACTCGGCCTTTTTTTTTTGGTTTGTTTGGCTCAGATAGGTCGATTCAATTCCCACTTGAACTCGACTTTTTTTTTAGTGAGTCAATCAAGTTTGACCCAAACCCGCTAAGCCTTAACCCAAACGCACTATTTTTATGTTAGGATCGTATCGTATTTTCGGGTCATGTTTGAAATTGCCACCCCTATTAAAAACCTTAACTGCAAACTAATGGATGATTAATTATACGTCCTAGTTAACACGCTCCTATTTTCTTTGATTTTTGGTAGAATTTTGTAAGGATCAAGTGAATTTAGATTTTATGAAACTTTTACTTACCAATAATTTCTAGAAATCTTAAGGATTTATGAAATTTTTTTTTGTCTCTCATTAATGGTTGTTAATTAAAAGTAAAAGTAATTTTTAAAAATATGCATTTTTACAATCAATTGTTGGTTGGTCTTGTTGTACTCACGCATCAGACAGCTTGTGGATTCGTTTATTAAACATTAAATCTTATGTATTCAATTTTATTTTGTGGTTGACTTCTTATTGATTTTAATCTTTGTTTCAATTATGTAAAATATTTTATTTAATATTTATTTTAATAATTGAATGTCTTTCACCAGTCATTGTGAATTAGTTGAATACTTTTGAATTTTGTAGTGTGACTTAATTTATGACTCGACCCGATATTTAAAAATTTTTTTTCCTAAAAAATGTGAAAAAATGAAAAAAAAAATCTAAGCTCTATGGCGGAAGTGAACACCAATATGCCTGAGCCCGTAGTCCACCACTAACCTTATGGGGGGTGCAGGGGGCTTCACCCTTGCGGTATAGACCAACTTGTTTATGAGTTATAAATTTTAAACATGTATGATTTATTTAATATATCTATTTAAATGTTTCGTTAAAAAAAAAATATGATTGGTACTTTAGCTCTGGCCAACTTAAAAAAAATGAAAACTGAAATTTTTTTTACCAAAAAATAGTAGTGCAAAATTTTTCACCAAAATTTTCCTTACCCACAATTTTTTCACCAAAATTTTCCTTACCCACAATTTTTTCACCAAAAATCAAAACTCCCCCCGCTTCCACCAATTTCCCTCTTTGGCATCAAAAATTGCCTAAGTCCTTATTCTCTCCCTGCCGTATTCATCTTCTCTCTTCCTCTCTCTTCATTCTCCCTTCAAAATCAACCATGAGTGTTGAAGCTCAGCATTGGGACTCTTCAACCAGCGACAACAGCTAGCTTCACCGGCAGCAACAGGTAGCTTCACCAGCTAGCTTCACCGGCAGCAGCAGCTAGCTTCACCGGCAGCAACAGCTAGCTTCACTGGCAACTGTTCAAGCTTAGCATCGAGGTGATTCCATCGCAATCCAACCCTAATTCCACTACCAACTCCACCCTAATTCCATTGGTACGCCTCCATTTTGGCCCTTCTTTTTTAATTCCAGTCCTTTGTCTTAACTAATTCAGCCCTAATACAGAAGGACTCTGTTGGTTATCCGGCGTCGCATCTTCATCAGCACTTGTGTGCCATTGTCCTTCGCCCCAATCCGAATCTCCTTGTCTCAATAATTTCCTTTCTCAGTGCCATCTTTGTTTCCCTCTTAAGGTAATTTGTCCTTTTTCTCCATTTTGTTTTCCGAGTTCCTTATTTTGACTTGTGCTATTCCTTTTTCTTCTTCAAGTACTAGTGCTTGTTGATTTTTACCACCACATTTTCAGTTTGTTCTGACATGGCTTTTTTTCTTAAACTTTTGGGCAGGTTATGCTATTTTTGCCCTCGGCTGAAGCTGATTTCTCCTCTGCTCTACAGTTCTGATGTTGTTCTTTTGGAAGTCATAGGTATTTGGTTGGTCTTCATTGCCCTTTTTGGTTTACTCTTCAGTGTGATAAGTTAGCTGCCTTCAATTTATTGGCATTGTTAACTTTCAAAAAGAAATAAAAAACAGAGTAGGGTTGAATTGAATCTCCCCCATTTTCTTTAGCTGCGTTCTCTTATCTTACCTAGCTGTCTTCTTGTGTCGATTTCCCAAGAATTGATAGACGTACGAAACTCTAATTCTTGTAAACAGCTGTATTGCTTGGACTCTGATCTAGCTCCAAAATCTTTCGCGTAACCAATAGGCCAGATGGTGGCAGACGGTTAATTGTCAAAAATAAGGCAAAATAATAATTGTGGAGGGTGCAGCAGCATGGTTGTACTTTTCATTTTGTGGTTGCTTTGACTGCTGCTGGGGTTGCTGGTGGTATCCAGTCATCTGCTTTATTTGGTGTACATATTAACTCTTGTGAGTGAGTGTCTGACTTCTTTTCATACTCTTTCTGTGTTTTGTACACTTTTCTTTTTCTTTACTAAAACTCCAAATTTCAAATGCTTGTCTCTGTATGCAATGTGAGTAATATTGGTGCTGTTACTACTATTATGTTCGTTGTCTTATTTGGTTCAGGAGAGAGAGAGAGAGAGAGAGAGAGAGAGAGAGAGAGAGAGAGGCTGAGGGATCCCTCCCTCCTGAGAGAAAGACTCCACTCTTTTTGAGTTTTTCTGAATTAGCACTCTTGTTTTTTTGTTCAACTTCTATCTTACATTATACCCATATGATTTTGGCTTTTCCTTTGTTTTCTTTTGCTCGAAAAGGATGTTTGAGGGATGATCTTGGCCTTGGGCAGGCATTTAAGGTCTCTGGTTGTTAGTACCTTTTGACTCTGATTCAATAATTTGGGCAATTGTAATCCAAGATATTTTTAAGCAAAAGTGTGAATAAATACGATGAGCCCGCCTGAGGCGATTTATTTCTCTATGTGATTTGCAATTTATTACATAAGACAGGATTTATCCTGTACGTAACTTCAGGTAACGGTTATGAGTTTTCTAATGACCAAAAGAAAGCATAAACAAATATGATGGGTTGATGCTCAAAATATGTCTCGTTCAACTCTCATTCTGTGTGCAATTATAAAAGGTAAAATAGTGAACATGAGCTTTTGCTTAAAATAAGATTACTGGAGGGTACAAAATGAGTGAATGATTGTAAAGGGATAGGATCACCACTAGCTATATCTATGGTACACAATTGACCTACTTGTTTGTTGTATGACTTTTAGCGGGGTACTAGATACTATGAAGATACTATGAGCATATGTAGTATTGAGACTTGAGATCGTTAATGTGATATGGCGTGTCTGACGCGAAAGATTTTGTACCAGAGAACCATACGTCTAACTCTGATCTAATTCTTGTAAATTTCAGGTGCCATTTAACTCTGTTTTATATTTAGGTAATGTTGGAAGATATTAATGAAATGAAAATTGGGGAACATGGGCAATATAATAGTCTAATTTGGTCTACTCAGTGGAGTTTCTTCTACTGATTTACCTTTTATTATTGAAATGCTTACTCATATTATGATTTAATCCTTTTAGTTAAATCTAACGGTGTCAACACCTAATCCACCCCTTAAGCTTCCTAGTCCGTGGTGAAAAAAACATGAGCACTACTTTCAACAGTATAAAACTTGAGAAGGAAACCTTAACCATCATCATTAACTACATAGGTCATGATACCATAAATCTATTGAGAGTTATGTTGCTCCAAATGATAATACTCATATCACAGGTTAACGGAAACTTAGAAGGACGTGGCAAAAAAAAGAAATTGCTGAACGGAAACTTAGATCCAAGGCCAGTCTTGCACCAGCATTTAACAGGGAGCAAGGAAGTACTATGACTCCTACAGAAAAGGTATTATGGAAGTGCTCAAGTTGTTTTCTTTTCTTTCGATATATAACAGTTCCTCGCTTTTTGTTTTATTCCTTTGTTCTACCAGCTTAAAAAATGGCAATAAAGACTCTTTAAAGAGTGAGTTAGTAATGGCTTTTCCTTAGAGTACAATAAACAAAATGTCCTCCAGCATTTCAGTCTTAATGTTATGGTGAAGTTACTAGTAATCTTGTCTTGTGGAAGCCATTCCATGGGTTAACGAACAACTGGCATTAATTCTAATAAAAAATTATTATGGCAGCTCTTGTTTTTATTTGGTGTATCTTTTAGACTTGTTTAGGAGGAGGGGAGTCTTACCCAATTTCGTGGGTGGCTCATCCCACTATTTTTGAGCAAATTTAAAGGGAGCTATTAGCCCACCTTGTTAGATGATCTTTATATGCATACTTGTAGTGTCAAAGATAGTTAGGCTCACTTCGTTACTCATGTGGCTAAACTCGATTTTATTGGTATGCCCAATTGTCCCCATCATTTGAGGGCAGATTAACTAAGGCCCACAAATTTTGTACAAATCAAACCTTCTATTGTTAAATTATTAATACTCTAGTGTATAAAGTTGGACCAAAATCAACCTAGTGAATTAAAAAACCAGTCACAATGGAGGTAAAAAGGAAATAACTTAGTTGTTGTATAAACTTGATGGGCTAATTTTGTCAAAAGTAAATTAGTTTTTCTTCTTCTTGTTCTTTCTTTTGAACTTAAAGGGACCAAATTGCTCCCTACCCAAAATGATGGGGGATTGTAATAGTAATATTTCCTATTTTTTAAAATAGAATTTTGATTCAAACTTAAATTCTAAAAGACATCTACTTTTACTAGGTAAATATGTGAACAACTCCCTAAATAAATTCTACATATATCAATGTCCTTGTTTTGCAGGCCCAACAAGCTGTTAATAGTACTAGTATTTTGGAATTTTAGCTTAGTTAAGAACATGTTAACGAGCTTTTTAGCTTGTTGCTTTTGTTTTTTATTTTGTTATTGGATTTTTACCTTTCATTTTCATTTGCTCATTCTTCTTTGTTGATGTTCTTGACAAATTCAAATTTAAATTCTGAAAGACATCTACTTTCACTAGGTGAATATGTGAACAACTCCCTAAAGAAATTCTACATATATCAATGGCCCTATTTTGCAAGCCCAACAAGCTGTTAATAGTACTAATCTTTTGGAATTTTAGCTTAGTTAAGACTATATTAGCAAATTTTGTAGCTTGTTGCTTTTGTTTTTTTAATTTATTATTGCATCTTTACCTTTCATTTTCATTTGTTCCTTCTTCTTTGTTGATGTTCTTGACGAATACAATTGGTCCTTTGTTGACCTGATTGGGTTCTAGGCTTATATGTGCATGACTGTGCCACATAGTGACTCATAAAGCTCCACCGGACTCATCAAGCTCCTCGCGACTCTCTATTCCTCTTTGCCTAAGCTCCACCTCCAACTCCAACCCTAGGTACCTTATTTGCGTCTCTTTCTTTCGATGTAATTTTGTTATTTTTGTTTGAAGAAGCCTCAATTTTGTTTTTGTCGTGTTTACATGAAAAGAGAAGATGGGAGGGGAATCTTTTTTTTTTAATTTATTTTGTGTGAAAGAAGTAAGCTTATATATGGTTATAACGCTGCATTTGCTACTTGTTGATTATCATTTCTACATCAAGTGCTTTGTGTATTCATAATAACACGAGTATAATTTATGTATCATAGGTACCTTAGATGCGTCTCTTTCTTTGGATGTAATTTTGTTACTTTTGTTTGAAAAAGCCACAATTTTATTTATGTTGTTTTTACATGAAAATAGATGATGGGAGAGGAATCTTTTTATTATTATTTTTTTTTGTGAAAGAAGTGAGCTTATATATGGTTATAATGCTGCGTTTGCTACTTGTTGATTATCATTTTACATTAAGTGCTTTGTGTATTCATAATAACAAGAGTATAATTTTATGTATCTTAGGTAAAAGGCTGGAATAACATGGATAAAAGTTGGATGCAAATTAAAGATCACCTAAACATCAAGTATTTAGATGGTGTTAAGGAATTTATCAAATTTGCTTATTTAGGCAAGGATCCAAATTGTAGACTTCCATGTCCTTGTAAACAATGCAACAACTTTGATTCACAAACTATGGAGGTTATGGACGAACATGTTAGTTGTAAAGGAATAGTTGAAAGTTATACTAGGTGGATTTATCATGGTGAGAGTTTAGATGACTCCGATGGTGATGAGAATGATGAAACAAATATTGATGATAAAAGTAGTGACTGTGATAATATAGAAGAAATGTTGAATGATGTTGGAGTTGCTAACTTTGGTGAGAATTGGAGGAGTTCAGGAGAATGTGGTAGAGATGATTGCCATAAGCCTGAAGGTGAAGCAAGTAGGTTTCTTAGACTGTTATCTGAAGCTGAACAAAACCTTTATCCAGGCTGTGAGCGTTATTCAAAGCTCTCTTTCATTGTCCATATTCTCCATTTGAAAACAATGAATCAGTGGACTTGCAAATCCGTTGATATGTTGCTAAAATTTCTCAATGAAGTGTTTCCTATGGCATCAATTCCTAATTCGTACTATGATGCTAAAAATTTCATTAGAGACTTAGGTCTCAAGTGTGAAAAAATACATGTTTGTGAAAATGATTGTGCACTCTATTGGAAAGAAAATGCTTGCTTGGATCATTGTCCAAACGAAAATTGTAAAGCACCTAGATATAAGTCTCTTGGATAAAAAATTCCTAAAAAGGTGATGCGGTATTTTCCATTGAAGCCGAGGTTGCAACGATTGTTTGTTAATAAGGAGGTTGCGCAGGATATGAGGTGGCATAAGGATAGACGAGTGGATGATGAGAACACTATGGGCCACCCAGCTGATTCAATAGCTTGGAAGGAATTTGACAAAATTCATGATTCTTTTTCTGCTGATCCACGAAATGTGAGATTGGGACTTGCAAGTGATGGTTTTAATCCATTTGGAAATATGAGTAATACATATAGCATATGGCCTGTGATACTTGTTCCTTATAATTTGCCACCATGGAAATGTTTGAAAGATCCATTTTTCCTGCTGTCAATGATTATTCCTGGTCCTAAATGCCCTGGAAATGATATTGATATTTTTTTGCGACCTCTAATTGATGAGTTGAATGAGTTATGGTATTCAGGTGTTGAGACATATGACGCTTCGATTGGAGAGATGTTCCTTTTACGTGCTGCCCTTCTTTGGACGATTAATGATTTTCCAGCTTATGGCTATTTGTCAGGCTGGAGTACAAAGGGTTATGACGCATGTCCTACTTGTTTACATGACACAAGTAGTGTTTATTTAAAATATGGAAATAAGTGTTGTTACATGGGACATCGTCGATTTTTGCCTCCTGATCATAAATGGCGAAGAGAAAAGAAGGCTTTTAATGGTGAAAGAGATCTTAGACAGCCTGTTCAAATTTTGTCTGGCGAAGAAATATTGCAGCAACTTTATGGTGTTGAACAGGTTGAGTTTGGAAAGGCACCTAATGTGCTTAAACAAAAGAAAAGAAAACGTAGGGAGAGGAATATAAATTGGTCCAAGAGAAGCATATTTTTTGAACTGCCATATTGGAGTACGAACAGAATGCGACACAACTTAGATGTCATGCATGTTGTGAAGAATGTGGCTGAAAGTCTATTGGCAACATTAATGAGCACTGGTGAGAAAAACAAGGACACTTTCAATGCTAGGAGAGACTTGAAAGAAATGGGTATAAAGGAAGATTTGCATCTCCAACAGGATGGTGATTCATACATAATGCCAGCTGCATGCTACACTTTATCACGTGAGGAGAAGCAAAAAATGTGTCAGTTTTTAAGCTCAATCAAATTTCCAGATGGATTTGCCTCCAATATATCTAGATGTGTTAAGACATCTCAAAGTCAAATTTCAGGCATGAAGAGTCATGATTATCATGTATTTTTACAACGATTACTTCCACTAGCATTGCGAGGAATGTTGCCAAAGGAAGTTTCGCAAACATTAGTGGAGCTCAGCAATTTTTTTAGAAAAATTTGCTGCAAAACTCTACATTTGGATGAGCTGGAAATACAAGAGAGGAATATTGCTTTAATACTATGCAAGCTTGAAAAAATATTTCCTCCTTCTTTTTTGACATAATGGTCCACTTAATGGTCCATTTACCTGCTGAAGCAAAAATTGCTGGTCCAGTACAATACCGCTGGATGTTTCCATTTGAGAGGTAAAAAAAATATCTTTGTTTTGTAAATAATTGGTTGATGTTATTAGACAAATTATAAGATACAATATTCTTGACTTAACTTTTGAACCCAGGAAAATGGGGCAATACAAACGATATGTGCGCAATAGGGCTCGACCAGAAGGGTGCATCGCAGAGCGTTACTTGGATGATGAATGTCTGACATTCATTTCTAGGTACTTGCAAAATGTTCCAACAAAGTTTAATCATATGGAACGAAATGCAGAGAGGGTTGAAGCCTCTGGGGAGTTATCTGTTTTTTCAAGTATTGCCCGACCTTTTGGGGCAACAATGTTTGGTTCTTTGGATGATGCTGAATTGAGAATGATTCACTTATACATCTTAAAAAATTGCGAAGAGATAGACGAGTACATAAGGTAGGCGACCTTTATATGTTGACGTTTTCGAAGTTTTAATTTTGTTACCTTTATATCCATTAATTATAAGGTACCTGGATTGAACTAATACTGTTTGTATAGGGAACATGAGGAAATTTTGCAAATGCAAAATTTACCCAATGTCAAACAGCTACAAGATTTAGAATTTCCGAAATGGTTTAACACACGTGTAAGTATATAATAAGCACAACTTCATTTTGTTAATCCTCGTAAAACTTGTAATATGGTTAAAAAATTACTAGTTGATTGTTATTTGACTTAGGTTTCTCAATTGCATGCACTTGGGGAATGCCATGAAGAACTCTTGTCATTGGCTAAAGGACCTGATGTTCGAGTCAACAGATACCCTGGTTGTAATGTTAACGGGTATAGGTTCCACACCAAAGATCGTGAGAAAGAAAGAAAAACGCAAAATAGTGGCGTTATGGTTAAGGGGGAGCATGATAATGGAGAAATAAATTTTTATGGTGTACTCACTGATATCCTAGAGGTGGAATATCCACTTAGTCAAAATCGTGTGGTATTATTCAAATGTGACTGGTTTGATTTAAGAAATAATTCAGGAATCAAGTTTGACAAGCAGTGGAACATCACTAGCGTTAATATGTCAAAGAAATGGTACACCGACCAACCATATATATTGGCATCCCAAGCTGAACAGGTTTTTTATCTTAAGGATATGAAACTTGGTGGTCATTGGCATATCGTAGACATAGTCAGTCCTCGTGGATCATATGATGTGCCTGAGAAAAGTGAAGATGATTTGGTTGGTGATGATGAGGCTTATCAAGAAAATGATGTTGAAGATTTCATTGGTGTGCAACAAAATGATGAATTGCAGTCTTTAAGACGAGGGGATGCATTAGCAGATGAGAGGATTGAAGTTAATAATTTAATTCCCAAAGATGCGAGTAGAAGTGCACAAGAAATAGATGACAATTTCATTGATGACGAAGACATTGAGCAGTTTTCTAGTACTGAAGATGAAGATGAACATATAATTGAAAGTGATGACTATGATTCTAATTGAACATGTGTTACAAAAACACCATTTACAATGAAGATTTCTTTTCTGCATAGTTGCTGGTTTGTCTCTCTTTCTTGCACAAATTGGTGTCACTTATTAATTTTCAATGTTCTACCTCTTGCAAAGTGTCAATCCATGATGTTCACTATGCATAAAATAGGAAATTTTGGTTGTTTATGAGAGGAATATTGAAATGGCTAGTGTATTTTTTTTCTAGTTAAACTGCCTTTTTAATGTTGTACATCTTGCAAAGTGGCAATCCATGACATATAAATACCATAAAACATGAAATTTAGTACTTCTATTATACCATTAATATTTAGCCATATGAATAATATTTTTGCTTCTTGTTCTAATTGCAGATGGCTGGGCCTGGGAAAAAAAGCCATGCCCCTACGCGATTAGGCAGCGGTGCAAACACATCAGGTCCACAACAATGTAGATCTAATGCAGCTGATCAGGTATTGCAAAAAAGGTTTCAATATATTTTTTTCTTATTTGAAAATACATATCTCTCATGGATATTTGTTTTTGTTGTTAATAGCAAGCTGGTGCAACAAAAGATAATTTACCGATCAGGGCAAGCAGTAGAGTAGGACCCTCATCTGAACGTGAAGCGACAGCAGTGTCACTTCAATCAAAATTTAATTTAGCTAGTCAGGTATCGAGAATAGAGTTAAAGGTTATGTGATTTTCATATGAACATATAGACTTAGAGTAATAGTATTCATATACATTGTCATTGTTGTAGGTTGGTGCATCAACTACTGGTGTAGGATCTGGATCTAGTTTGGGACGAAAAAGAACAATTCAACTACGTCTATTTGCGGAAAATGAGGTTGGTGCTATCTCTTTAGAATAAGACTCATTATCACCACTAAGAAAACTTAAATTATGACCAATTCAATATCACAAATTCTATCAATCTTTTAATCTTGTTTCCAAAATGTGAAAGTCTACCATATGTTTGATTTCAATAAACACGGCTTATGAGTGTCCATACATGCTTTACGAGTGTCTTTATATTTTTAACGATATTCTCTTGATACATGCAAGTGTCATGGACAGATTTTTAAAGTGTCATGACTAGACTTTTCAACTACTAAAAATATGTAGAGTTTGTGGTCCACATTCTTTATCCTTGACTTCTTCCAGCCACAAATTAATGCATTAGAACTCATGTGCACTTCATTAGCTTTCATAAGATTTATATGAAAGTTCCTACGGATTTTGAGTTGTTAAGAGCAACAAAAACATAAGGAAGGAGAAGCTTAAGCTGTCAAAACTGTTTTTGGCAAAAAATTCAGTTATTTTAAGTCAAAAAAAGATAGTAGTTTAGCCAAGATTCTGATTGTATAAATATATCTATGTTCTAATTTATGTTTTTAATCTAAATTTGGCTTTGGATAATAGGAACCAAATTCAAGTACTGATGGAGCCACTACAAGAGCAGACGGGAACGGACAAATATCACCCACGAGTGTTGAAGTTCAAGCTAACATCAATCCTACTTCACAACATGACGGATCTGACCCTTACATATCGTGTGGTAGCAATAGCAACGAAGGGATTGAAGGCATTCAAAATGAAAATAGTGACAGTTAATAAACTTTCTTTCACTACTTTATTACATCTTTAAGAACTCTAATTCTAAGTCCATTAACCAAAATTTACATCTTATTTTGTTTAGGCATCAAAAGATTGAAGCGGGGAAGAGGACCTACTCGCAACATTGCACTTGTTAAGAAGAAAAATGTTGGAAACAAAGTCAAAGTTCATGTCTCAAAGACAAGTGGTAGATTGATTGGAGAAGGTGCACAGGAGTATATTTCTGAGGCATCATGTGTGATTCGGCACTTTGGCAAGTGGCAAGTCCCAAAATGGGCAAAGCTTTCACAAAGTGACCGAGATGCAATATTGAGAATGACCAATGTAAGTTAATTCCTCTTGGTAAATGAAATATTTTAATTTTTTGCTTAATCTAGTTTATTCCCTCAAATGCAGAATGGTTTTATTCATGAGGAAGGCGACCATGTTGAACAAGCATTGCTTAAGCAACTCAATGTTCAGTATCGAAACAGGCGGCACACTTTTCAC
The DNA here is from genome assembly GCA_024721245.1 of Mitragyna speciosa. Classification (NCBI taxonomy): domain Eukaryota; kingdom Viridiplantae; phylum Streptophyta; class Magnoliopsida; order Gentianales; family Rubiaceae; genus Mitragyna; species Mitragyna speciosa. The sequence continues at coordinate 21,499,868 of CM045566.1, read as the reverse complement.
AAGTTATTCAAAAGTTTCAAGACAAAAGAAGAAGCTCTTTCAAATTGCCCTCCACAAATGGAAAAAGATGATTGGGTTTATCTCTGCAATTACTTTTGTAGTGAAGAATTTCAGGTAGGCAAATATTTCGCACAATTTATCTTTATTCATATCTATCTTTGCTCTTTGACCAAGAAGCTTACATTTGCTAAGTGTAGGCCATAAGTAGACGGAATGCCATTAATAGATCAAAGCAAAAATCAGCTCACACCGGTGGAACTAAATCATTTTTACGTCACAAGGCTGAACGGGTAAAGTATTACATATTTTTATTTTATGCTACAATATCGTGTTTCTAACTTCTTTTATGTAATAGGAAGCAAAAGAAGGGCGTAAAGTTGGACCTATTGAGCTATATGACATGACTCATTTCAGTAGGAAAAAAAATGCTATGATTGATGAGCTATCGGCAAGTAACTCAGTGAGTTCCAATACACTTGTATTTACACAACTTTTGCAATATTCAAATGGGTAATAACTCACATTATATAACTAACAAGATGATACTTGTTGGACTTGCAGATTAAGTTGAAGGAGCAGTTGGCTGAATCTCAAGAAAATGGCACGGATAGAACAGAGGAGGATATATGCATTGAAGTAATTGGGCACATACCTGGACATGTACGTGGTCGTGGTGTCTCGAGGACAGCAATGATGGTAGAGCAACTTGCCGAGATTGAAACCCTCAAAACAAGAGCAGAACAAGCTGAGAAAAGAGCTAGTGATTTGGAAACACAAGTTCAAGCACAACAAAAGGTGATGGACAGGCTTGAGACCCAACAAAGGCATACAAACAGTGTCCTTGATGCATTAACCGCAAAGTTTGGATTGCAGTTGCCAAGCAATGAGAATGCATCTTCTAGTTGGTAAGTAGTATTTGGAAAATTATTTGACTGAATGTGGGCCTTTTTGGAACCAAAAGAAGGTGGACCTAAATCTAGAAATGACACTTCAATAATAATAGATAACTGCATTGTGCTGGATCTGCATACCCAACTGCTTTTTTTTTGTGTTCTTGAACTAAAAATGAAAAGAAGCCTTGGAATTAATGAATGAAACTTTACCCCTATCTATTTTTTTAAATAAAGTATGAACTTGCTCACTTTAGATAATGGTATTGGTGCTGTAGCTTAGTTAAATTATGGCTGTCAGTTTTGTCAAAAGAAGTGAAAAGACCAGTGCTCTATCAAGTGCTCAAGATGTTATTTCCTCTCATCTCCTACATGTTAAAAGGAAGGGGACTCTTGCCATTTGTACTCTTTTTAGTGGTTTTTGTTTTTCTATTGTTTTCTTCTTTTTCTTGTTTATTGTTGGTGGCAAAGAATTATCAGATTTGGTGTCAATTTGGATTGGAAGTCGAGACCATAGGGGATAAGATTACTAGCTTTCTTGCTAGGATTTTGGTCAATGAGCCATTCTTCTTATTTTGTTCTGGTTTGTGGCCAAAATTTGATGCAAGCTTTATTGTAAGTCCTAGGAGACATTGTGGCTTTTTTCTAAATCCAAGTACATGTTGTGTGACAATTTTTAGAAATTTCTGCACACTACTACTTGATCATGTTTCGGAATCATGCACATAAAAACATACATATTCTATTCTTTTTCTTTCTTTCCACTTGTATGATTTAAAGTGTCCCTTTGATAGGAAAAAGAGTAGTGTAAATATTTAAAGCTATAATCAATTTAGACATACAAATTCTCGCATGACTTGAAGAAACATTTGTGAAAATTTTGAAACTCAAATGGTGAGAAATATCTGTTGACAATCCAAACTTGATTATAAGATTATTCATCCAAGTATATAAAACTGATATATGGAAAGTTATATCCTTCATTGGCCAGTCCTTTGCTTGGAAAGTTAGACAACATTCATGTTGCTTGGTGACCATCATATGATATCATTTTAATTGCTGTTGCATGAATGAATGCTATGCAAAAAGCTACAGCTACAGGTATGCAATGCTGAAATGCTAATTTAGCACAAAATAAAGTCCTTATTTGACTTACATATTGTTGAATTTTATATTTTCATATGTGAAGATGTATATTTAGGCAAATACACAATATGTTTTTATGTTTGGATGTGAATTGATCTCAATGTTAGAATGGATGTGAACTTGGTAACGCTTTCAAGAACTTCATGATTTTCAATGTTCTACTTTAAATTGAATTTCGTCTCATAAATTCGAGCAAGTTAGTTGTTTCTGTCAATATATTAAGGCTTAATTTCTTATATCCTCTATATATATATCTTATATATTATATAAGAACGTAATTTGGAGATGAACAGTTATTTGTGTTCTGACCATTTAAGGTCTGTTTTGTAATTTTGCTCCACCTTTGATTAATTATTAATGATTGGAGTACTCCTGTCTGTGCATGTGATATTTTTCTTTGCCATTTTTGCTTTGCATCTCTTCTTACCTTCATCTGCTACTGTTATTGTTTAGTTAAAATAGAATAGATTTTTTTTTGGTTTTTGGTTTTGCAACTTATCTGGTTGGGATGTGATTTTCCAGTTTAGTGCCAAAGTTGGTTTGCTAATTGTACTTTTGGGTTCATCATGATAAGGTATTGTACAAAGCTATGTTTTGAGGGTATAGCCTTTTGACTAATATGTACTTTTGGACAATTGTAGTTTTCTTTTCTGTTTTTATCCTTGTTCTTTCTTGCTGGGCAGTTGGTTTGTAGTGTTTATTTTGTCATTTTAGCTTAACTAAACATCACAAATTCGCAGGCAGTTGCCCATTCTTTTATGCTGCGTTTCTTTCTTCCATTTTTACTCTCATAGAATATGAACAACTTTATATGAACTTTTGTTTGTAAATTACAAATGGTACAATTTCAACTTTTTGAGCTTGTATGTCTTTGATTTATGTTTAATACATTATTATATATCATTCGCCATGTAAACCACATATTCACTAAAGAAAGTCGTATTCTATCAAATTGTACATGATATGCTCCAGGTTCTAAGCCATATGTGTCTTAATAGAATATTGCTTACAGGCTAAGAAGAACTTCATGCATAAAGATACTCAATAGGCTGTATGAAGTTTATCTTTGATTGCAAATAAACAAATAAGCTCCAATATTTGATATCAATGTTCATAGTGGCTACAATAAGCTGAGTGTGCAGCTGTGAGGAATTAAATAAACAGGCTACAAGAAACCACTATAAGTATACATTACAATATTAGATGTTAATGTTGATGATAACTCGAATGAGCTCAGTGATGAGAACCTGTGCAGTAGCATGGTGTATAAATGTTGTGAAAAATAGTTGTGAGCATCGAAGTGAATAAATTGCAGACAACTTTTTATAGCTTTGTGATTGATTCAACGAACTTGCAATATTTAGTGAGTAAAATGCTGTAGATGTGCATTAATGCACTAATAGGAATGCACTAATAGAATGTAACAGATTATGATTTCATTGATGTGATACTATGCTGCAAATTACAAGTCATGTATGTGTTAATAGAATACTACAGGCTGTAAAATAGATTAGAAACCAACTACGAATACGTTTATCTATGTTGCCTTTTTCTATGACTTTTGTCACCAGAGTTTGCACTTTTTTCACATG